>JARHVA010002440.1:1970000-2567285 GCA_037957365.1 Torreya grandis
ATTACAAGTTTTATGTATATAACTCAAGAATTAAATGATCACAATATGAATATGGATGGATGGATCTATTCTTCCTACAATTATCTATTAAAAATAAATACAATATTATGTACAAAGTGTCAAAACACTCTCTCTTCTTTGTGACTATTCATATTTTTTTGTTCCTTGGGATGTCATGAAGAAATGAAGATACCATGAGGTATGTTTGTATATGTTTGATGTCATGGTATGAATGTATAATTTCATAGTTTATACTTAGATTCCTATTATCCCCAAAATAATATATTTCACATAATTACATGTATCAAACTCATAGAACAATATGATATTATGATTGTGGATGATATCCATATGACATATTGCTAAGACTAATTACAATACAAAGTATCAATGGACACATCTTTTCCTCATATCCATACAATTTTGTCTAATGTCATAATATGATTTTCAAATTTAATTATTTCATTTAACTCAAGTGCATGATCATGATATGAATATGAAAGGATGGATCTATTCTCCCTTTATTTCACTATTAAAACTAAATATAATATAATTTACACCAAAAGTGTCAGAAGACTCCTCTTTTATTCATGAGTATTTTTATCTCTTCTAAATATGTATGATGTCATGAAGCTTTGTTGATACCATAAAAAGTGTGTGTGTGTGTGTGTGTGTGTGTGTGTGTGTGTGTGTGTGTGTGTGTGTGTGTGTGTGTGTGTGTGTGTGTGTGTGTGTGTGTGTGTGTGTGTGTGTGTGTGTGTGTGTGTGTGTGTGTGTGTGTGTGTGTGCGTGTGTGTGTGTGTGTGTGTGTGTGTGTGTGATGTCATATTATGATTGTAGGCTTCAACAAATTTTATTTATTCTCAATACATGGAGTCAATAATTGTGTAGGTGATGTGGATGTGGATGCAAATAGGGTGGAGATATGGTGAGGTGGTATGGATGGTGGATTTATTTTTTATGGAAGGAGGTTTTCAATGTCACTTTTCTTTAAAATCCATTTATTGTTTATTTATTCAATGGTAGATGTTACTTAATAGTTGTTATTATTAGTGTTTTAATTAAAAATCATATGATATTATGTAATAGTTGTCATTATTAGTGTTTTAATAGTTTTCAAATATGAATATGCATGATTACATTACTAAAAGTATTTTAATGAAAAATCATGGTTATTTATAGAAAAACTACCATAACTACCTTACTATGAAATATATTACCTCTTCTAGAAACTCTTTAGTGACCTTCACTTAAAGTCCTCTAATAATGACTACATCATCAACAAAATTTTCTTCAAACTCATGAGTAATTATTTAAAATCCTTTAACTTCAAAAAATAACCAAGCCACCATATATTCCAAAAATTACTTCACTCGGTTCATATGAACACTACAACCTCCTTCATGTTTTTTATTTCCACTCCAAGATTTGCATCCAAATATTTCATCAAAAAAATCATGTTAAATTTTAATGCACATTCTACTCTTTTCAATCACATGTTTATAAATTCATGGTATATTTTATCATTTATTACTACATTAAGCATAATATTTGATATAATATTTCCCAATTTACTAGCCCAAATAAGATAAAAATGAAGATATGCCATGATATTTCCCATAAACTTATCCTTCACCATTTCATCTTAAGGAATACCGAGGTTGGAATTAGGAATGTCAAAGGAAAAAGAGAGAGTGAGCCAACCAAAGTTAAAAATTACCCTAGAAGGGAAACAAGGTAGAAAAAATTGTACTCAGAGTGAATAAAAATACATGAAATATGAATCAAATTAAAACCAAAATAGTAATAAAAGTGCATGATGCAAACTTCATTGATAAAATAGTGGTATTAAACACAAAGATGTGCACATCATATTCAGTTGTAATATTCGATAGGAAAGGGATATAGAAGGTAAATTTATATAATTAGGAATGGTAAGAAGGAATTAGATAAAGAGGTTTAGAGGATTAATTTTATATATGATTTCTCAACTCATCACACCCCTTTTCATGGATAATTATTCTTGATTGAGGTCCACAGTCTAAGTGGAAGTTGTTAAAAAAGTATTTTCCATGTGACCTATATCCCTAAGAGACTCTTGTATTAAAGTATGAGTTATAGGGGGTTTTTTATTTCCTTTCTAGTGTATCTATCCCTTTCACATTTTTGTCAATTTCCTCAATATGTGTCATAAGGGTTTTGATTTTCGTTAGGAATTACACCAATTTCTAATTTTTTTCTTACCTAGTTGATCATGGGTTTGTTGTTCTACCATTGCCACTTATTCATCCACCACATTATCTTTTTTTTTCCAATTTTACCTCTTCTCTTTCCACATTAGGTGAAGTACTCCAATTTTCCATCTCTCTTAAGGATGTAATCTCAGAGCTGGATGAATTAGAGTTTTTGTCATCAAAATTGTTTTCAATCACACTTTCATCTACACTGAGTTCCTCCTTTTTACCAAATGATTCCCAGTTATATATTTTAATAACATCATGGTATATTGGAGTGACTTGTCTTGTTATTCTACACCTAATCATTTTATATTGTATTCTAGGAGCAAGTGGAGTTAAAACCTTTTATTTCTTTCTATTTTTTGAGGTAGAGGGGGTATCTTCAATCCTCTTCTTACCTTTTCCTTGATATTCCAAGGAAGGGTTTAATATTAACTTCCTCCTTCTTCCTCTCTTAGGTATATTTATATTCTCTTATATCACATGCTCTTCTTATTTTGTTGTAGCCACTTCTTATGATTTAGCATCCATTCCTTTTTTCTTCAACATTTTCTTATTATTGTTCTTCCTCTAGTAGTTGTTGCATTGTTAAGAAATTTTCCCAATCTAGTTTATGTATTCAATACATCAAATGTATAAATACAATCAATTTAATTATACATTGATGGGATAAAGATGTTGGCTTCCCTTTTTAATACTTATTTACCATATTTCTTAGCATGTTTAACTTAAATTTGGGTAAATTAACCCTAATTCCATATCTAATATGATTAAGGAGCTTGAAATTCACTACATACAACATTAAATATCTTCCCTCACAAGCTAAGAACTTAATAATATAGAGGTAAAATCCTTCCCAAAGTCAAGGAAATGAAAAATTAATTGCACCTTTGTTTGAGGACCTTGACTTTTCTCCTTCTATGAAAAATATAGTACTAGTTGTAGTATTACTAGGATTCCTATGCCAAAGTTTATGAGTTAGATGGGTTGCCCCTTATATCAACTATTTAGTGATATCAACTTGTAGACCTTTGATAGTGGCTACATCATACACAATACTATCTACAAACTCTTGGTTAAGTCACCAAATCCTATTAACTTAAAAAAATAACCAAGCCATCTTGCTTTCTTAAGTATGTTTATAATTTTATTTATTCTCCTTAACATCTTAATTTTTTTGGGTTCTCTTCTAACCATATCACCTACCATCTTGCCTAAGTGTCTTTCCTACAACAAAGGTGGTTTCTAGTTGTCTTGGGAAAAACTTAGGGTTTTAGACTATGTGTTGTGTGAGGTGTAATTAAAATGGTTTTTTATGTTCTATCTATTTATTATATCATTATCAATTTCCCTATAGTCTACCAATGATTATTACATTTCCTTGATTACATGTTTGGGCACTCGTAACACTTATTTACATCATAAAACATTCCATGGAATTCACAACCCCAACTAACATGACACTTATCTTTGAGTGATTGACCATGTATGGCACTTATTCAAGGGGGAGACATTTATTAATTGGGAGAAAATTATGGTAGATAATTATGATGTGGTCCAAAATTACAAAAAATGATAAATGTGTGACATGGGTTAAACCTATGTAGAATAGGTATAATATGAGCACTTATTGCTCAATACTCATAATATTATTTTCATGTTTAGAATGGGCACCTTCCCATTCTACTTAAGATAACAACAATATCAATTAAGAATCGAATATTCTTAGCTTGACAATGTGTATAATGGGCACATACACACTCTATATGATAGAGGAATATCAGTTTTATAACTGATAATATTCTTAATATACTAGACCTATGTATAAATGGTATAATACAAGCACTTATTTCTCAATGATCATAATATTATTCTCTAACATGTGTAGAATGGGTAGAATGTGCCCACTATACATAATTTAATACTATTAGATTCTTAATTGATAATTTTCATATATTTTTTAGAATGGGCATGTGCCTATTCGTAATATACTAGATCTATGTATAATGGGGCATAATATTATCACTTCTTGACCAATGTTCATAATATTGTTATATTATGTATAATGGGCATATTGCCATTGATTTATATAAAAGATAACATTATCAATTAAGAACCCAATAATATTATCTTGTATAAAATAGGCATGTGCCCATTCTACACATGTTAATAGAAATATTATACTCTTAATTGATAATATTCTTAATATACTAGACATGTGTAAAATGAAGATGAGAATATTAGATTTGTAATTGATAATATTTTATTAATAGATTAGACCTATGTAGCTTAGGGATAATATGAGCACTTCTTACTCAATGATCATAATATTTTTATCTTATGTAAAATGGGAACAAAAACATTATCAATTAAGAATCCAATAGTCTCAGCTTGACATGTATAATGGGCATATGTTCACTCTACACATGCCCATTTTACACAAGTTAAGAACATTATCAATTAAGAATATAATTATCTTAGCTATATATAATGGGCATATTAAACCCATTATACACAAGTCTATAGGAATATGGGATTCTTAATTGATAATATTTGTAATAAACTAAAAGTGTGTAGAATAGACCTACATATTATGAACACTTCTTGATCAATGTTTATAATAGTGTTAGCTTGTGTAGAACAAGCCCATTATAAAAAAATATAAGAACATTATCAATTATGAATCCAATATTCTTAGCTTATGAAGTTATTGTATAAAATCATATGATAACTTTTAGTATTTGAATAGGGCTCATAGTAATGGTGATGATAACTCATGACACCCATATTAATCTTTGAGTTGATGGCACAACTTAAAATTAATCATTTTTTATTATAATTTGCTTTTTTTAAAACTTTATTCTATCTTTAGAGTTCTCACAATGACGTGAAATTTTCAAGGGTTGATCTTTGATCTACCCGATTGCCTTGTTGATTTCCCATTAATTTTTGAGAGTATATTAGGCACGTGTCCATACTTTAATTTCATGGTACATGTGATTGTGTTTTGAGGTGGACCCCAATGGTGCGAGTATTACTTCTAGATAGTTGGGGCTTTTTGGTTGGTTGAAGGGTCATGGGGTAATACAATATTTTGATGCATAACTATATAATATTTTGGCATGGGTGTATATTTCAAACTTTCACAGGGCTTTGTTTGACAGATGTTAATCTCTCAATTCTCTCACTTAGTCATGAGAAGTCAAAGCATCTGTGATTGACAAATCTAAAATAAAGGTTTGAAGTGGAGTTATGCCATAGATGTAGACACATGGAATGCATGGATACATGTGGCACAATATCTCATAGTATCACAATAATGAATTTTAATGACATATATTTTATAATGAAAGACTACAGAGGATTGATATGATAATACATTATGTGATCTCACTTAGTCATAATATCATAGGTGTTTTATACTTAGAACTATCAATGCTTTCAAGTAATAAATCAGAAAGAAAACAAGTGTTATAATCTCACTTATTTTATTTGACAAAAAAATTAAGATTTGATCATAGCCCATTGAAAAGGTGAGATATGAACACATGGATTAATTTTGCTTGATTTCACTTTCAAAAAGGAAATCAAAGGAATTTTCAATATCTACTAAGAAAAATAAATATCAATATAGGCATGTCAATTCTATATGAGAAAATTATCAATTAAGAATCTGCAAAATACAATCAATGTAATAATGAACAATATATGTGGTCGTGGGATGCCACAGCCAGATCATCAACTTCCATAGTTTACATTTTGTAATTAATATTCTAATGAAGAATCCCATCAACATGTAAATGTGGAATAATATGTTCATTTTCTTCTCAATACTCATGAAATTCATATCTAGTGTTGAATGGCCCCATGTTGATTATATACACTGGTTACATAAAATAGCTTATAACATAATGTATATATAGCTCAAATTAAAATATTGGATAGGATGATATCTTTCCATATTAATAAGTTTAAATAAAATGTCATAACTCAACAGTCAAATCATTTTTATGTGTGTTTATGTCTATGTTTTTCTATCAGTTACCACGTAGCATAGTTATAATACACCTCAATCTCTTGTATAGTAGTGTTTTCAAGATTTCCCATGAAATGATTGAGGAGATCACCTGATTCCTCATGTTTTATTATTAGTTGTCCTCATTGTTGCTGATTTTCCCAAAATTTCTCTCCAAGTTATAGAATATGTGCCTTTTCTATTCCCTTGGGGTCTTTGTAAATATCATATTTGGCCATCATTTATCATTTTCTAACTTGGGGTTTCTTTATCAAAAGTGAAGTGTGTGGTGGTAACTAATTTTACTTCCTAAATAGTAGCCAAATGGGTTTTCAAAATATTATGGTGTTGATGGGTTTTTAACTTGTGTGTGTATATATTTTTGAATCTGTCATTTATCAATTATCAATTTGGGGTTTCTTTTTCCCTTGTATTTTTTCTTCAGGCTGCCTTTTTTCAATTACTCAATATTAATATCATTATCATGTGTATAATGGGTCAATGCCCATTATAAAAAAATATAAAAATAATATCTATCAAGAATACAATATTTTTAGCTTAATATGTAGAATGGGAACATTCCCATTATACATAAGTTAAGACTATTTGATTATTAATTGATAATGTTCTTATCTTTCTAAGAATGGGCAAGTGCCCATTCTTTAATACAAGATCTATGCATAATTATGATAGGGCATAATATGATCACTTCTTTCTCAATGATCATAATATTATTATCTTGTGTATAATGGGCACATTCCCATTCTACACATTACATATGAAAAATATCAATTAAGAATCTAATAGTCTTCATTTGTGTAGAATCTACATAATATGCCCATTCTATAGAAAATAAAATTATTGGATTCTTAATTGATGATGTTCTTAATATATTAGACCTATGTATAATGAGGAATAATGTGAGCACTTCTTTCTCAATGCTCATAATATTGTTAACTCAATGTGTTGAATGGGCACATGTGCATTTTGAAAAAAATAAGAATGTCATCATCAATTAAGACTCCAATATTATTAATTTTTGAATAATAGGCACATGCACATTATACACAAGTTAAGACTATTATATTTTTAATTGATGGTGTTGTTATCTTTTTCAAAATGGGCATATGCCCATTCTACACTATCAAGGTAAGAACGATGTCAATTAATAATCCAATAGTCTTAGCTTAAGTAAAATAGATTCTTAATTAATAATATTATTAATATATTACTAATAGCTTATATAATGGCCTCACATAACATAAGCACTTTTTTCTCAACACTCATAATATAAATAATATATTGAGTAGAATGATCATATTGAACTCTTAATTATATACCAAACCTATGTTGAATGGACATAATAAGATTGCTTGCTCAATGTTTATAATATTTCTATGATGTGTAAAATGGGCATAATATGAGAAATTCTTTCTCAATGCTTGTTATATTGTTATTAACACCTATAGAACATTGGTCACATGCCCATAATTTATATAAAATAAAATAAAATTATGAATTATGGATCCAATATTCATAACTTAATATATGTATAATTTTCACATACACATTATACACAAGTTAGAACTTAATTGGATTATTTATTAATAATTTTCTTATTAATAGTTAAGAAATCATAATATTGTGGATTCGTTGGCACATTCTCATTCTACATGCCCATTTTACACATGATAAGACCATTGGATTCTTAATATATAATAGTTAAAATATATTATTAGACATGTGTATAATAGGCAATTATGATCACTCAAAGTTACAGGTTAATAAGAATTTTATCAATTAAGAATAAAAGTTTCTTATCTTGTGTAGAATATATGCTTCTACATATTAACAAATACTAATTTTTGAAGTAATAAATTTCAATTGTAAGTTATAAGTTATAAGTGCACATTTAGAGAGGAATAATCACTATTATTAAAAATATTTTTTTAACTGGAGAGTGTATATATAGTAATAAAAACAAGTATTAAAGTACAGCACTAATCATACATAAAAATAGGTGGAAAATTCACACCCTAAAAGCAAAGTCAAACCAAGGATAAAGAATCCTTACGAAAAAGCAAGTCCTAGAGGAGGATCAATCAAAACCACTCAAAAAGCATCACATAACAACTAAGAAAGAAAATAAAAGAGCATAGAGTAATAAAGGGAAAAATTAAGCTCCCATAAAAAACATGGTGGCTAGGGGAGGTGGTGGAGAAGGTGGGTCCTATGGCTTATATCCCCATCCTCCTTGAGCAAAAGGATTAATGTCCACAAGTATAGACTCCCAACCATCATTTTGATGCTCATCATTAGTTTCATCATTGTTTTTATCTAGATAAATGGAAAGAGTAAGTTGAGGAAACTTATCTTGGGGAGGAGGACCCCAACCCCTATATTCATATCCATAATTCGGGGGGGGGGGGGTGGGTGGCATCCCTTGATATCACCTCCACTTATGGAATAACCACTTGATTGACCAATTCACAAGTAATACCAATGATGTATTGATCTATGAGGGGAAAGAATCATGTGTTAGTTTTAGTAATGTTATCGATATGAACCACATCCTCACCCATGCAGAGGTGAAGGCAACCATGATACCTCTAGAGGCTCTTAACTAATAACACACAAGTCATTTCCTTAGTGGTCTAGTAGATGTTGACTATGGTTGAGTTGTATATGAACTTTGTTAGCCTGATTTTGAATCTAGAGAGTAATATTAGATAAAATAATAGTATTGTTAGTAACATAAAAACTATGTTCCATTTCTTCATGATTAAAGTAAACCTAGTTACTAGCTTTCTAGATTTGAAATAAAATTTAGCATGAAAAATCTAACAAAAATTATTGTATTTTGATGAAGCAGAGTAGAGTCCCCCAAGAGAGTCATCCTCCATGTAAAATATTCAGGTCTAAATGGATGAAAGTGGGAATGAATCCATCACCATGTAGACTGAGCATGGGTGTAAAACCAAAAAGGAAGTTTGATAGTCTCAAGTTGATGACAATCTATGCAAATGGGATTTGAAACCTACATATGCTTAAGTTGATCACCCATAGGTAAATCCTCATAGAGAACACACTAGAGAAAGTGTGAATTTTTAGGCTCTATGAGATTAGACCACATATTGTGAAATATTTTGGACCAAGTCTCATGATTAGAACATAGGTTACATATATGGTTGAGGGTCTCATCTAGAATATGTTGGGGAGTTAGCGAATTATAACCTAGTCAAGGAGAATATCGAGTGAAGGAAGTGGCCATAGGATAATGCTAATATTTCAAACAATAAGTAGGAGAATTAACCCCAATATTATGAATATATTCAGTAGGTATGGAACCTTGTATTTTTGTAATAGCCGCAACATCTGAATTTTTTAAATGAAATTTATTTTGAATTTTCTACCAAAAAATCCAAGATTGGCTCACCCTGTAAAAGAGATCCCATATAGTTTTCAAAGTTTTATTCAACAATATCATACCTTTAATCCAAGGTACCAAAAAAAAGGGAACATTGTGGAAATTCAAGCAAGGAGACCACCAAAGGGAATGAAAATTAAGAGAAAGAGCATTCCTAAAACCCTCCCCTTTTCAAATAATATGGGGTTTGAGATTCTCCCAAGCTATACATAAACTTTAAATAACAAAGTTAACCTTAATTTCAATAAGTATCAGGGTAATGAGAGGGTGTGAAGACCCAATCCATGCCATTTATTTCTATCACAAGGAACTCCCTAAGAGATGTTATGACATAGAAGAATCTTACATAATTCATCACCTTTTAGACCATGAATAACCCAATTATCAGAGAGAGAAAGACCTTGAATTTTTATGTCCAAAAAACTAATCCCACCTACCTCTTTAGGCCTACAAAAATGTCCTAAGAGATTTTGTAAAATCCCTTGTGACCTTCAAAATTGGCCTAGAAGAAATCCCTCAATATTTTTTCTAACTTATTATAGGAAGCATTGGAAGGAGCCTAGAAAGAAGAGTAATACACATGAGTATCTACCCAAAATTTGAGGTAAATATGAAACTTGCCCACCAAATATAAAGGCTTAGTGATCTAAAAAGAGATTTCCATTTCAACCATTTTCACCACATAAGACCACAAATTAGAGGGAGAATCTCAAAAAGCAAAAGGGATGCCTAGGAATTTGAATTAAACCCATGGAAGAAGCCACTACCACTAATATCCCTCCAACCAAGGAGGTATGGGAGCTAGAGATCAATGGTAGCACTGAGTTTTTATCCATTAAATGGATGAACCTGATGTTTGATAGAAAATATGAAAATAATCAATAACATTCTTTACTAATTCTTCTTCTTCTTGAATAATGAGGAAAGAGTCATCAACTAAATGCCCATTTAGCAACTAAAAATTATATTAAGGGAGATAAATTCCTTTGACCAAACATTGGGAAGCATAGTTATCTAAAAAATATCTAAATCCCTTTGTTTCTAGCACATAGAGGGCAAGGGCTAAAGGACATCCTTTATAGATATATTGATGGATCTCAAACTAAGAGGACTCAGTACCATTGATAATAATATAGGTCCCTGCATCTTGTAAAATCATGTTAACCATTTGTAGAAACCTAGGACCAAAACCAAGAGCTTGAAGCATGGCCAAAATGAAGGGCTACTCAATGCAGTCATAGTATTTTTAAAAATAAATTTTAACAAATAGGGCCTTTTGATTCAAGACATGATCCCACTCCATGCCTTCCCAGATAGCAATGATATTGTTCAGAATGTACCTATGCTAGATAAATCTTGTGTACTCACTTATAACAATTAAAGTAAGAAGATTTTTAAGCCTATAGGCTAAAGCCCTAAAAATAATATTATAAGATACATTGAGCAAAGTAATAAGCCTCTAATTAGTAATAATTTCAAGGTCACCATATTTAAGAATAAACTTAATATTCTCTTGATTTATAAGAGGCCCCAAATAATTTGTTAACATTAATTTAGTATAGACCTTATGAAGGTTAGGACCCACAATATCCCATAAAGTCTAATAAATTTCACATGTGAATCCATCAATACCTAGGGATTTATCCACAACCATCTGCATAATAGCCTTATGAAGATCACTAAGATATAATGGCCTATCAAAAGTAACCCACCATGCATGAGATAATTTACAAATAAATATATGAAGACATTGAGAAATACCCCCTTCTCATTCAGGAGAAATGGCATGTGTTGAAAAACTCTATGACAATAATGATCAAAGGCTTGAATAATATTAGGAAGTTTGGTTAGCTGATCATTTCCTTCCTTGATGGGTTTAATTCTATCAGCAACATGTATAGAACACAAAAGAAAGAAGAATTACGTGGTGACTTTATCTCTAATTTTAATCCAATGCACCTCAGCTCAAAGTTTAGTTGCTCTAGTATTATGATCCTCCTCCAATTGAAGTTTGTGCCACCATTATGTTCTTTGAGTTTTTAACTAAACTTTAAAAGGATAATATTTAATCTCATGTGAAACCTATAGGTATTCATGATTGGTAGAATTATTGAGTCATCATCAAAAAAAGGTATCTTGCTTACCATAAATTCAAAGAAAGGTGGTAGTGTAAGCTAGAGTATCTAACCACCATTGTATCTAGCTAGTGTCCCCCTTAGGCTGGGGATCAAGATTCTATATTATGATAATATGTCCCATTTTCCTTTCATGTTTTAGGTGGTCGATATTGAGGTAAAATTATGTTGAAGCCAACTTCACTTAAGGTTTAAATAATTCTAAATTAAAGTAGATGGAATGATAGTTTGATAAAAAAAGTGTCAGGGAGACCAAAACTGGTCAATCATGAATAGGATCAAAAAATATATCTTGTTTAGGTAAAAATTTTTGATCTAACTATTGAAGAACCTGATATTCCCCTTGGCATAAGTTGGACCAAGTGAACCAAGGAGAGTTTGAATTATTATTTTAGTGATGATTGGGATCAAACACCCTAAGTTTGTTTCATATATAAAACCAAGCTTTCCACTCTCTATCATACCACCACATAAGAAGGTGACCTTCTTTATCCTCAAGATATCCCACCATATTAAAATATCCATAGAGGACCCAATGTACATCTATAAGTAAATATTCCAACCATATCCAAAGTGAATCATGTTCCATAACATCATTAAAGGCATATAGATTTATAATCCCAATGATGTAATTATCAAAGTCAAAAACGGCCCAACCCACCTAATGGTTAGGATTAAAACCCCAGGAGATAATGTTCTGAAAGAGCTCTAGAGCCAATAGAGTGATGGCCCTACCATGACTAGTGTCATGCATAGTATTCTAATAAATGGATATAGGATAAATTATTTGTATTGTATTCTATAATAGGAAGTTAGAGATCTTGACTTCTTGTAAACAAAGAATTTTCATGTTGCTAAAATGTTGACAATTGTTCCTAACTTCAAAATTACATAGTGGATCACTAAGGTCATAAACATTCCATGAATAAACTAGCATTGAGAAATGTCAAAGTTCATATCATTATCCTTTGTGAGGTGTTTAAGCATAAATAATTGATTATAAGTCAGTTTATGCAACATAAAATCACCCATATTAATTGGATATCTCTTATGAGCAATATATTCCTCCTCAAGAGAAGGAGAGGGGCTTCTACAGTGTTAGAGGACCGCTTTAAGATCAAGGGTAATGAGGCTCCATTCTTATTTTATTGAATTCACCCTAGAATAGGGTTATGACTGTGAAGCTGAAGGAGGCATATCAACCAAGGTGGCCAATTCTTGTGGTGTTTGTAGGAGTAAAGGATAAGCTTTAGTAGGCATAACAAATTTATCACTAGAGACTAAAGCACTAAGAGCAACAATAGGTCTATATGTAGATGGTTGAGGCTTACCACCACCTTTTGATGAATTATTCTTTATATTTGTGACTACGGTTCAACCATCATTATTACCATTTAGAGGTTTGGATTCATGCCCACCCTTTTCCTAAAAAATAAGAGGATCATTCACCATCAAATGACATTCCCACATCATATGATCTGAGGATTATAATAAAAAATGTTTGGTAAGATAATAGACAACACCCTCTGAGATTTGAATATCAATGGACTCTTTCAGGTCTCAAGATAAATTTGTTTTATGAGTTGATCAATAAACTCCATATGGGAAATGGTAGGCCAGGAAATTTGACCCAAATAAGGATTTTTAGTTTTACTTATTTTAAAACTTGAAAATCATAGGTCTAATGAGAAAACACACTGAAGTGTTACAAATAAACCAAGGGTGATGATTAATAATGTATTTACAATGTTTAGGGTTGAAAAATCAAAACTAAAATAAGCCCTTAGTAAGATTTTAGAATCCTTCTAGTTGCACACCATGGCCTTACTAATAGTTATGAACTCATTGTTTCAATAAACTTTTAAGGGGAACTCTACCCATAAAATATGTAATAAGGGTGTAATTATCAAATAAATTACAAGCTTTATCAAATTAAAGCAAATCTAGAACAATATTAGGTAATATAGAATTGAGATTAACATCATTACCTCATGAAAAACTTTCAAGATAAATTTTCATGCTTGCTTCAGTGCCATGGTTACTTTTTCTCACTTTAACTTTCCTTACATCCATATATGTAGAGAGTGGTAGTGAACATTTAAAATAGGTCATCCCCTACTAACCAATGGATGAATCACTAATCAAAATCATCAATAAATGCAAAATAAAGTTAAATCCTACCTAGATCTATGGGGATCAGTAGTGTGATAGAGATAGCTAGAGCATCATCAATGCAGAGCTCCAAAACCTCAGGTTGATGTGTTCAAAAAAACAAAATTATCTTACTATAATTTTTTTTCATAAAAATTACTTTTGCATATTATACACAAGAATTGAAATTTGAAATAAATTTAAAATTCAAGATTTAAATAATTATGCCTATGAATAATCATGTACAAGTTGACCACAACATAAATCAAATTATAACATGGGGTATATTACATAATAATGATATTAAAATTTTATATTTGAATTTTTAGAGGTGGAATAAGTCATTACTAAGTATAAAAGGAATGAGTTTGTGATAATTCTTTTTCTGTGATATGACAATTACATATAGATAAATTCAATCTAGTGGAGAATAAATTTGAAACTGAGGAAGGAATCTACAAGGATATTACACAAAGACTCAGTAACATCTAATTATTAAGTTTCTTAATGCAAAATTACACTTGTAGATAGATAATAGTCAATCTAGACTTGGAAAATAAAGCTAAAAGTGAGGATTTAAGGATATACAAGGTGATTACACATGGACTAAGTTTCTAATAATTATTTTTGTATAAAACTAAATTTAAAGATAACTTAGTAATATTACATCTACAATTACTTTACACAAGGAGATTACAAATAAATTATGCATAGGTATTTTTCATTTTCATTTTTATGTCGATGTTGCACTCAATTTTCATTCTAAAAAGGAAACCAATGTTTAAGTGAGTCTGATTAAAATTTAAAAATTCAATGAAATTTACATGTTACTATTTTATATATTGAATTTTCAAATAATAATGAAGAATACATAAGTAAAAAGTTTAAAACCCAGTTATAGATGTTGTATTTATTGCTCTCTGTGCAAAAAAAAATTTATCTTGTATTTATTCTTCTTCTTTCCAATTAAATAAAATACTTTGATGTTATATTTATTCCTATCTATGTGGTTTAGATATTTTATTTATCTTATGTCAATGTGGTGTTCGTTAGCCCTAATCTATGCTTGTATCCCCAAAACTTGACTATCTCTATATGTTTGTAGTATCCATGCTAGTATGTTAATATTATGTGTGCTAACATTATTGATATTTGAATAGATTCACCTATATTTTTATCTATCATAGGTTTCCTTAATTTCTCTAGAACCAATGAAGGAATGAAACCTGATTCATTCAATACTTAAAAAATAATAATGCACCTGACTATGAATCAATGTCACCCAAAATTTGAGAATTAAAATTCAAATTTTGAAAATTACCTATTGCATTAACTACCACATCAATTTTCAAATTAAAAAAAAACAACTTACCATAAGCTTATGAAATACATCGTGATTTGACAATTATTAAGCTTCTAAAATCTAGTAGTATTTGTGTTAGATTTGAGCTTTATTTGACATGTCAGTTTGGTAGGGTTTGTCAAAATGGCATGATTTTACAATTGTAATTTTATGAATAGTGTTATAAATTATTTGAATATGTAGTGTAGTACCTACATAAAATCTATTTTAAATGACCATACATTCCTCAAATCTAGTTAGGAACATTTTTGAAATAAAATATATGCCAATGTCAACACTCAAAAACATAATTAAAAAGGATATGACTATAAATGAAACTAATATTGAAAATTATTTTAACACATACATTAAATTATTTCTAATTACTTTTATCCATACAAATTAAATAGGAATAATATTGTTATTTTTTAACCATTGTATTCTAATAAAATTGTTACTTTTATTAGTGTTGCAATTATTGTAATACTCTATGTGATTAAACATTATTGGTAGTTAAACATAATTTGTGGAATTTTATCAAATTATGATAAATGATGTGAAATATTATAACATATTCTAAGTAAAATTGAACCATTAAGGAAATCAGGGTTCAAGTCTCATTCTATTTTGAAATTTTAAAAGAAACTAAGCTTGATTTTTTTTTAATAATGCTATCAAATTTAAAGAATCTATGATACCAATGAACTATATTTATCCTCAATTTTGGGATTGTCTTTAACATTTGACAAGCATTGTTTTCCTTTTGATAATTTTTTTGTAAAATAATTATAAAATTTAATTATTATTATTTACTAAAATTACCGAAAGTGGAAAATAAACTTGAGTAATACATTTTAGAATCAATTAAAGTTTAGATATTATTTTAAATTACATTTTAATTATATTTAACATAACCACATAAACCTCTAAATTAATTTGACATTTAAATAAGAATAAAATTAATAATTTTTACCATTAGATACATTTAAAATTGTCACTTTTATTTGTGTTGTAATTAAATAAGAATAAGATAATAATATTCATCCTATCTTAATGTGCAAAATAAGCTTAATAAGCATCCCATTATATAACATTATTATTATAAAATTGATCTTTTCTTGTGTGTATTAAGCCTAATTGAATGTGTAGAATGGGCATAATTGATACATTAGAGTGGGCATATGAATAAGAATATTGTACATTCTAAACAAATAATAAGACAATATTATAAGAATACTATGAATGAATACTATCCATTTTAAAGAAGATATAATATTAATCATATCTTGTGTTAGAGAATAATGATGCATAATTCAATTCTCATTAATAGCTCATTGAATCAATATAGTATATATGTATGTATAATGCTCAGTCTGATATATCAATATCATCCTCATTAATTTAATTTATTTTAGATAGGTTTAAGGATTTATGGGGCCCCTTCCCATTTAATTAAAAATATAATTTAGAACCATACAAAAGGAAGTATATCATCAACCATAGGATAGAATCCAAGAGAATACATGATCACAGTGTCAAAAGGGAAGAAACAAAACAAACAATTAGTAAAACATACCAAATAATCTTATCCAACAAAATTATGTTCTTCACTTGTTGTATTTATGAAAAGAGTGAAGTGTCATAGAGGAAGGTTTATGGATAGTATGTACTTTTTTATTACTCCATACTAGAGTCCAATTTTCTTGATTATCTAAACTCTTTGAAACAACTCTAGAAGGAGAATATTTATCATTTATGAGACTATTAGAAATAACACTCATATGGTATTTTTTACCAATGATGAATCAGTCTAATCCATAATAGAATAAGTTAACTCCTTAGAAAATGGTGACTAATTCATAAGAAGAGACACACTAACCTCTACCTCTTAATATTTCCCTCTAGATTCACTTAAAAGGTTAGAATTATCAATAAAAGGATGAACTAAGAGATGATTCTCCTTAGCTTCCTTCCACATGAAGAATCCACTTTACACTTAAATATAAGACAAGAAGCATCCAATTTGCCTATCTTAAAACATATCTAACATCTAAAAGGAAACCCCTCATAATCAAGGGTTTGAGTCAGGTAACAACCATTAACCTTTAACTCAATGGTTATTGGGAAAGCTTGAGAAATATCTAAATAGACAAGAATCCTGATGAAAGGGGTTCATGAAAATTTGGAAGTGGAATCATCAATTTTCATCAGATTACCCAGAGTTCTACCAATAGCTAACAAATAGGATTCTACCCAAAATTAGAGGGTAAGATATATAAATCTCACACAATTAGGCCTTATTATAAGGTTTTTCAATGGAGGATTAAAAGAAGGTTTCAAAAAAAAGGATATGTTGATCCTATTTCCAAGAGTTACCCCAAACCACCTTATTAAAGTCTGAAAGACTATGAAAAATCGCAATAAAAAAAACCTCTAGCACAAAGATACAATTCAAGATTGTCCTCCATAAAATTTCACCATTAATCATAAATCCATTGATGGAGACTAGGGAGGCTAGGCCAAAATCTATCAAATCTACAAACAAGACCTCATTCTAAATACGACTCTTCACTTTAAAACACCTCTTTTAGATCCTTATTCATAAAAGACATAAATGGAATGGCTTTGGTGGCATCTACCATAGTCTTCTCACCCTCAGTGACCATATTTGTAAATATTTGGCCCTTACTAAGGTAATAAAATTTGAATCTAACCCTACCACACACTTGGAAACCCTAAAAAAAATACAGGGAGGTTTGAGGCACCATTTAAAAAACTTGATTGATTCCTCAACGTATAATTTTTATAATTTTTTTCAAGCCCTATATATTTAGAGCACCCAACTATCATCATATTTGGATGCCCAAAACCATTCAATTCCTTAATCCTCAAAAAACCTTTGCATTGATCATGGTGTATCACCAGACTTACATAGGTCTACTTACCCAATGACCTATCTGACTGAGGAAAATCATTGGAAGCCTAAAGTGCCCTCGTCAAAGAAGATTCCCCTTCTAAAATAGTATTTATTACCTTAATATAATAAAATAATTCATAATATTATCATCTTAATTATTACAATTCATTGTTTTAGATTAAGGTAAAAACAGGTTTTGAAGGGACCCCAAAACCCAGAACAAAAGGAGAAAGATAAAACAGAAACGTCCACAGGCAAGCCTAAAGCCTACTTCACCGAAGTAACAAAACCAACATACAAAGACCTAAAGCTACCAAACGAACAACCAAAGATAGCCCCCAAGTTTTACAGAGACCTGTAAACTCCATAGTAAAAGTTCAAAAAACCAGGTACCAAGACCAGAAAACAGAACCAACTAAAAGAACCAGGAACTATTCTTCTAGTTCCAATATCATCTTCACTGCTTCCTTACCTTTCACAACAGTGTCCTAGATGGCAGCAGTCACCTGCGTAGATCCCTCTTGCATTTCTTTCTTTCTTGAGATTTGTCTAATTCTTTTTCTAGGCCCCACCAAAGTTTTGATTTCCTCATTTGCTCTTTTGCCAATGTTTACCGCAGCAGCACAAATGCTAAAGGTTACCTCCTCCATCTTTATTCTGCTTTCCTTTATGAATTCCCTTAGGTTGTTCTCATACTCTTTGAGTTTTATGGGAATATCCCTCATTTTCTTTTCCATGTTATTGATTTTGTTCCAAACTACCTCTTGTTTACCCTCCGTTATTTCCATTTTCCTATTGATTTCCATAATCTCCTTATACATCCATAAATCGAATTGAAGGGTAGCATCAGCTTTATAATTGGCCAATCTAGTAGGTTTGTCATTCTGCCTTTTGTCACTCCAGTCTTCTGTGTTCTTTTTAGGACTACTTCCACCTTCTTCAATATAATCCTCCGTTTCCATTCGTTTATGTTCCTTTATTTCAGCAGGGCTTACATTTTTGTTACTTACTTCCTTGACTTGAGCTCCCATTTCCAATATTTGGTTAGCAACTTGAACTAGATTTTCCTTCTCATTAATTAGATCAGGGTCCATAGCAAGAACATCTAGATCTTTATCCATTTCCTCAAACACTTGCTGGTTTTCCTCAGACTCATGGTTGCTATTTTTAGACTTTTCCTCTATAGTGACTCCTTCTTTCTCATTCTTATCTTGCACTTCTTCTTCCTCACTGGAACTTGAATGCCCACTTTCTGTTCCTCCATCTCCCTCCAGACTCTCCTCACCAGTGTTTTTAGAACTTTCCCACTCTGTTTCCTCATCAGTATTCTGGTTATTGATGCTTGGGAGTTTGAATTTAGCTTTTTCATTCCCTTTTACTATTTCTTTCTTATTACTCCTAAGGTCCTTGTATTTTCCTGAATAAGGATTATTTACAATGGCCTTATTCTTACAATGCCCTTCAATTATAAGAATTAACCCCTCATGCAGGATGGGACGAGATTCCTTTTTCCTATGAGCGAACAAACTTTGGAGCAAATAAAAATGCAGATAAAAAGGAAAGGAGATTCTTACTTTGTGTCTGAAGTGATTGAGGAATACAAAGTGAAATTTGTGGACTCTTTTGCTTCTTCCATCAAGTATGAAGTACTCGCGGATACAGCATAAGACGTCCCTCCAGATGCCCTTAATCTACTCTAGATATTACAATTCATTGTTAATACCAAATGCAATACAAAATATCAACATACACATCTTATCCTTGTGCATATACATATTTGATCTAGTTATCCATGAAATACCATGAACTATAGAGTAATGAAATGTACTTCAATTATTATTAAAACATATCACTGAATCAAGTCTAGTACATATGTCTATATAATAGTCAATATAATATATCGATATCATCTCCATTATTGAAATTCATTATCAAGACCAAATACAATAAAAAATATCAACATACACATCTTGTCCTTGTGGCTATCCATTTCTTCTCTAATTATCCATGAGATGCCATGATGTATAATTGTTACCATAAATGGTGTCTATAGTTGTATGGTGTAAGCACAAGACATGGTAAACCATTTAAGGTTTTCCATTATTGTCCATATTGAAAGGGTTCATAATCAAAAATAGACACATAGGCATTCTATCAAACACTTTGACAACAACCAACATAGATCAAATTCATTGCATTACTAACAATGGAATTAAAATGTATACATTATCATAATTGGCTTATTGAATCAAATAAATAAGTAGGACACCATTAGAAGACACTTCCAATCTACATACAAAGTTTTTTCCTTTTAACTGGTAGTCACACAATCACTTTTAGACCTCCTAGACCAAGGAAATACAAGATAATGTCATTATGGTCTTTAACTCTACTTTTCTAGCTGACCCGTCCAAAATGAAAATAATTTTGAATATATGGGTGAGGATAGGTGACACATTACCTTATCCCATGTCTCTCAATATTTTTTCAATGTTTCATATCCATCACAAGCTTTTCACTTTCCAAATAGGCTCAAGAAAGAGTTCAAAACTTGTATTTCACTTACAAGTGGATGCAATAAGGTTTCTAACTATTAAATAGAATAATATAAACATATTTATCTTTTCCTAGACCTTGTCAAGAATTATGAAGTCATTTTCCAAATTTAAGAAGTAGGCCAACTTTATTAAGATGTGTTTTCTCTTATAAGACCAAAATAGATTCCATGAAGACTTAGAACTAGATACCATAGAAAATTACTCAAGATTATAATCTTGAAAACAACTATCATCCTTTGTTAGAACCATAAATGACCTCAAAATCCCATTTTCTAGTATGATCATAATTAAGAGACTCTAATACCCAAATGGGCTTTGTCCATGGCATCAAAGACTGTGTTTGAAAGAGCCATGACCCAATGAATATCATAATGATATTTATAACATAGGCATTGTTATTTTGGTCAAGTTTAAACTTTACATACAATATAAGACTTTGACAAGGCTCCACATTACTTTGATTAGGCTTTGATTACTATAGTCAACTATAATAGATACTCAAAACAAAAAGATTGATATTATCAAGTAAATAAAGCTTCATTCAAATACCTTCTCATTATACTCAAAATTCAAATCCTAATTATAACTACATAGGCTACTTCAATGCACACAAGGACTTGATTTAACAAATCAGCTCCAATTAACATTGAGGATTATTTTTAAATGTGTCAAGACTAATTTTTGATCTATATAACTTCCTTAAAACACATAAATGTCAGGGAACCAAGAACAATAAACATGCTCCGATGCCTACTTAGTCAGGATCTTGCTCTACCAATTAGAGCACATATGATTACTTCTTGTATTAGCAACTAAACATAGAATTATACCAGAATCAATAAGTAACTAGAAATATGAAACAACATAGGAATTGAGAGACAATACACAATTGTATTAATAATCACTCAGAAGAATATACAATAAGGAAGATGCCACTTCTTCCTCCACCTCAAAGGTTCGCCATGCCTCAAGACCTTCTTCCCTCTCTCTCTCGGTCCCAACAATCAACTTAAATATAGAATTGATGTTCACCTCTCCAACCAGTCAATAACACGCTGCCAGTTCACCAAGTACACAACCGTACTCCAAGTAGATCCCCTGCTCTCTGCTACCTGTAAATCACTAGACCTTACTCACCATGTAGATATCTCTACACCCCTGAATAACCCTTGTCCTTGCCTCACCAAGTCCTTATGATTCTTCAACCAGTACCCCGGTGGATCAGCTCCTTGACCTTGCAGACCTTGCAACTCTCCCTGATCATACACACTCAGCACCCCTTTGGAACTAGGACGAGCTACACTAGCTCTCTCTAAAAGCTCTATGGCTTTCTAGCACACTTTTATAATACAACCCATGAGTCCATATATAGATCTCATGCTTACAATAATTATACTAACCTAATTACAATAATTAGACACGTAACTCAAGACTAAGACTAGCCTTCAACATGCAAACTAACAGTCCAAAAATAGACTCTCCAAAATCAACATGCAAACTCCCTGTTCATGCACAGGCTGCCGACGCCGGCTCCTCCATGACCGATGTTGGCCGACTGGATACCGATGCTGGTTGCTTCCTCACTGCCATTTGACCGACATCAGCTGATCAGACTGATGCCAGTTTCCCTGCAACTGATTTTGTAACTCCCCGTAACTCTGCATCCTCCATAACTTCTCCTGTTTGCATCCTGATGAAGATTTTAGCTCCACAACCTAACAATCTCCCACTTGGAGATAAATAGCTGCACCTATACCTATACCTGTACACCATCTAAATTATTCCCTGGCTTGTATCCCTCTTCAAGATCAATCATGAAGACCAACCACCACACAATCTGTGATGCCGCACCTGTCATTCAAGTACCCTGCCACATCCGAACCTACACATCCATGTAGTGAAGAACTTGACCCTGCATAACAAGAATCCCTGCTGCTAGTCCCACTGAACTGCCCTCCAGTGCTCCTTCCCCAAATTAGCTCCATACTTTCTGACAACCCCCACTGATTGGGAAAACTCAGGTCTACACTAGACCTCATGTGATTTCGAACCCTGTTTCAAGCTAAGCTTGAACTGTCCAGCCATTGGTGTGCTTTTTGATTCTGCATCCTGCATAATGAACTCCACCAACACTGTCTTCACATCAGCTCCCACTAGAGATAAAATCTCCATGTCTCTTATGCCAAAGAATTTTGCTGCTCCAAATTCTTCATGACACACCTCTAAACTAACCTTACCTTTAGCTCAGCAAAACCCTATATGTACAAACCTGCTAGCAAACCATCCACATACAATAACAGAATAATGTTGCAATCATTATCCACTTGGTAAGATAAACACAATAGTTACACTGACATTGACTGAAGCCATGCTTAGTCATCCCCCTGTCAAACCCTATACCACTGTCCTGCAGCTTCTTCAAGACCATATACCTTGGCCTTCTGTCTCATGTATCCATCCACTCTCTTCTCTAAAATGGCAATCCATTCCGTCTCTCAATGCTTTCTTCCATTTGACAACTCTACCAACAAGTACCTGTTTGGTTCTTCTCCAAGGACTCACACTCCTCATCCATGCCAAGCTCCCACTGTATCTGGATTCTACCTGCATTGCTTCTTCCATCTTCCTAGTTCTTGACTAACAGTAAGCAATATAAAGAAGGTGAACAACGAATATGAGGTTCACATACCTTTTTTGACCTCCACATGAGCATTTGAGACTTGTTGACAGCTTGCTGTCCACCCAATATCCGTTCCAGTGACCGATCTCGGCCATCTCCTAGTCTGCTCCCGACCGATGTCAGTTTCCTGCACTGACCCTGATTGCCGACATCATTTCCCTGGCTGATGCCGGTATCCTTTCTACTAACGTCGGTTCCTTCATGACTGACGTCAGTCTTCCTATTGCCGATGTTGGTTACTGTATAACTGATGCTGGTACCTATGTTCATCTGTGAGTGATAACTTTTTGCTCGCGATCTCTCCATGGATCAAAATCCTAATAAAATCAACCCTGCTCTGCTCAGAATAATCTAGTTTCCTCACCTAATCTTTGTCTATCATCTCCTCCATGAACACCAAGGCTTTCCAGTTCTTTAGCTTGTCAAAAACATCTATCTTCCACTTGAGAACATGCATTCCCCTCCTACATATGTAACCAAGCCTACAAAGCCACATCTCTGTAACAGAAGGTGAATCAGTAATACAAGTAGATAGATAAAGGATACCTACTTTCTTACCACCATCTAATTCAAGTATATCCACTGTGAGAGTTACAGTACATCTCTCATCACCCAAATTTTTTGAAGAAATTAGACTCATCTCCAAGACTGGTACCTGCATGACTTCCTTCAACCACTGTGTGTCGTCCATCTGCAATTTCAGCTTCACTTCCCCTTTGTCAATCATTTGACAAGGCTCTCTAGCTCCTAAATAAATCTCTCCAAAGTCTCCAAATACATACCCATGAAAAGATGCTTTATTTCAAACTGCATGGAAAGAGGCAAAAAAATTTGTGAACCAAGATTCCACTTTATCCAGAACATCCTGTGCAACATCACCTGCAACATCTACTCCTCCCTACTGATCTGCAACCAACCAACAATCTTTATTTACCTACTCTTTCTTTCCATCAATCAGACCATTCATGCTATTCAGTTTCTCCATTTGTAGCTTACTTCATTTTGCCATTGCTATACTCCCACTCAATCAAAAACCCCTGTGAGTAACCTGTAATCAACAAACACTACCAGATCTGAAACCACTGTTAGTAACCCAACCTAGCTCTGATACCACTTGTCAGGAAACCAAGAATAATAAACATGCTCCGATGCCTACTTAGTCAGGATCTTGCTCTACCAATTAGAGCACATATGATTAGTTCTTGTATTAGCAACTACACATAGAGTTATACTAGAATCAATAAGTAAATAGAAATATGAAACAACACAGGAATTGAGAGACAATACACAATTGTATTAATAATCACTCAGAAGAATATATAATAAGGAAGATGCCACTTCTTCCTCCACCTCAAAGGTTCACCACGCCTCAAGACCTTCTTCCCTCTCTCTCTCTCGGTCCCAACAATCAACTCAAATATAGAATTGATGTTCACCTCTCTAACCAGTCAGTAACACGCTGCCAGTTCACCAAGTTCACAACTGTACTCCAAGTAGATCCCATGCTCTCTGCTACCTACAAATCACTAGACCTTACTCACCATGTAGATATCTCTACACCCTTGAAGAACCCTTGTCCTTGCCTCACCAAGTCCTTATGATTCTTTAACCAGTACCCCGGTGGATCAGCTTCTTAACCTTGCAGACCTTGCAACTCTCCCTGATCATACACACTCAGCACCACTTTGGAACTAGGAGGAGCTACACTAGCTCTCTCTAAAATCCCTATGGCTTTCTAGCACACTTTTACAATACAGCCCATGAGTCCATATATAGATCTCATGCTTACAATAATTAGACTAACCTAATTACAATAATTAGACACGTAACTCAAGACTAAGACTAACCTTCAACATGCAAACTAACAGTCCAAAAATAGACTCTCTAAAATCAACATGCGAACTCCCTGTTCACGCACAGGCTATCGACGCCGGCTCCTCCATGACTGATGTCGGTCGACTGGATACTAACACCGATTGCTTCCTCACTGCCATCTGACCAATGTCGGTTGATCAGACCGACACCGGTTTCCCTGCAACTAATTTTTCAACTCCCCGCAACTCTGCATCCTCCATAACTTCTCCTGTTTGCATCCTGATGAAGCTTTTAGCTCCACAACCTAACAATAAACACACCAAAATAAATCATAAAGCAAAGAAAACAATGGAAATAATAATTTACTCTATTTTTTGTGATGTAAGATTTATCAAGACCTAGGATACTCCTACATCAAATACACTAGGTTTAAAAATGTGAGATCCATATCAAATGGATAGGATAAGTATAAAAACTACTCTTCTAGTCATCATACAAAGTGACCATTGCATCCCCTTCCCACATACCAAGTAAATCAACTGAATATTATTTTTCTTGTACCATTTCTATCTCCTACATGTTGGTTTCAAACATGTTCATTCTCATTTTTGTTTTATCTCTCTCTCCTTATGGGATTACACCCATCATAATCTCTCTCCTTTATGGTCATAGGCCCATCATTATTTGTGTAGACACTCAAAAACTACATAATTTTAGATGTTGAAACACCTTAAACTCCTACCCGACCCTAAAGCTAGTTGACTTAGCCCATTTATTAATTTACTAACTTAAACCCCCTAACTTAAATCCTCTAAATTAACTTTTTAATCCACCCCATTTTAACTTATTTTCCTATATATCCTCAACTGTTGATGGTCAACCTAACCGTCGATGGTCAGGTCCTCCAAGCCTACTTTAAAATATTACTAGTTGTACGAGATAAGCATGGCTACATTTAACAACTTTACTTATGTGATGCTAATAAGATTTAAAGAATCATAAATGGAAACCTTATCTTCCATCATAATTTTAAATTTCCTCCTACACAATTATTAACTTTATCCTATAAAAGGAGAAAAGTAGGAAGTGAAAAAGGGGAGAAATCCAATAATCCATGTCCAAGCTATCTTGCATAGGAGTATCTAGTATCCCTTCAGTAAATAAGTAGCATTAACAAAAACCCAAACCTCTATTGAAATACCTTTTGAAGGCCAAAGTATTGTCACTTTGGCCAAATTGCTTCAGCCTTCCACCATCAAGTTATAGGTATCTCATGTTTATTTTCTTTGATCTATTTCATTTCTAACCTCCCTGCCTCACCCATGCCTATCTTTATCCTATTTTCCATCCTTTGGATCTATAACATCCCTCTACTTAACTAATTACCTAATATACCATTATTTTTTTAAACATTTATAGTATTTAAAAGGTAACCACTGACAATTATCCCAACTGTCAATGGTCACCCAATTGTTGACAGTTAGCCCAACCATCAATGGTCACTGTGGCAAAAAATAACAAGTTATTTTCACCCCTTGTTTTTTGTTTTCCTATTCATAGAGACTGTTATGATTTTCTAAAACTAACCCCAACTATCTTAACATGAGAATTGACCTACTTTTGCTATATTTAGTCATTTTGTTTAACAAGTAATTTAATTTCATCTCATCTTATATGCATTTACTTTCCAATTATTGAATGCAAGTAGTCTTTATTTTTATCTACATCAACTTAATTGTTATAAACAGTGGATTGATAGCCTCCTAATAAGCATACACTTTTTGGATCTATCTCACACTAGGTAGTCCACTGAACCATCCATCTAACAACCCCTTTTCTAGTGTCTTTCTTATCTGTATGTTATTCCTTCCAAGCTAAAGAGGATTTCCCATTATCATCTAGATCACACATGAACTTTATCAAGTATTCCTTTACACACCCTATTATTAGTTTCATTAGTTGATTCTAAATTAAGAAATGAGCAAAAATTAAGAGAAACATTTTGGCACACCTAGTGGGACCTAGCATCCCTTTTTTATTCCCTTATTTTATGCTCATTAAGTGAAATCTAAATTTTATTTTGGGATTAAAATAAATCTTTTGCATACATTGATTTCTTGCATGTTTTAGTTCATCTAATAACTTAAAACCAAAAGTAATTAATCATATTTTTCACTCTTGTTATCACACACTTATCCAAACCACATAATCAATCAACACATTAAAACATAATTGACACAAGGCCCAACTAATATTTTATCACCTAGTGGTAAATCTTATGCTTTCCTAGCAATCCCACTTGGAGGTCATTACCAAGGGGAGAACCCACTTAGCTCTCTAGTTGAGTATAAACCCTAAAATTTAGTATATTTTGGATAAGCACCCAACACCCTTATCATTATAGTGTGTAAAGTGAGGTGGTAGGCCCCAATACCAAGCCACGTACTAAAGATCAATACAGATTTATTTCTTGAGCATCTAAACATAACCTAAAACCAACTTTAGATTTCCTCTTTAGTACTTGATCTATAAACCAAATTTCCTCTTCACACTCTCTAAGGAATAATCCAAAAGTGATTTAAAAATAACCCTAGGTTGTTAAATGCACTTTAGTGTATGTTTGATTTCTTTGAGATCTTTTCTTTTGCTTGCTCTTTGTTTGAGGTGTGAGTTTCATCATTTTATCTCCTATTTTCTCTCATGGTCTTTATTAGACAATAGTTGAGGAATCAAACCAACCAAAAACCACCTTCTTCTTCTTCCTTTATGGAGTATACCTTTGATATTGAGGATTCCCCTCATTTTTATCCCGCTCCTACCAAGCCTCTAATTGTTACTGAGGGTGATTTAGATTTTACTACCTTCCTTGATAACAACCCCATGGCTCTTCAGCATTACCTAAACACCTTATCTAATCATACCCATTTTTCTTTAGTTCTTCCTAAAAATCTTCCCTATGGTATGCCTTCCCATCTTCTCATGGGTGCTACCTCAACCCAACCCATGCTCAACCAAGTCTCTTCTTCTTCTAATATCCCACCTACTACCACTCCCTAAACTCCATCCAACATCCCAACCAGTAACCAAACACCTACTACCCCAACCAATACATCTAATTGGATCAACTTTACCCCTTGTTACCTATACTCCTTCTACCATGGGGATATCTTCTACCCCTATTTCTACCATTACCTTTAGTTAAACCAACCCACCAATTTTTACCCCACTTTAGATTTTGGTACTTTCCATACCTCAAACACCCCCACCTATTAGCATTAGAGTTACCACCCACCAACAACCAACTAGTACTTTCATAGCTCAAACCTAATGCATATTTATACCATCATCCACCAACCCAAACCTATCTCTAAACCAACCCATATCATCCCCCCAACATGTACTCATGACATCTTACCCATATGTTTCTTACCCACAAGGACACATAGCACCGTCCACCCAACCATTTGTGTTAATTAACCCTTGTATGGCACCATCCCAACCTCCTATGACCGCTAACCAATATGTGGCTTATTCAAAAACCCCTATCACGTATCCATACATCTCTACCACCCAACCTCAACAAATCTTACCACTTAATTATGCAGCTTCCTATTGATGCTTCTAACTACCTCACAAGTTATTTTAGTGTTGATGAACACTTCTCATTTTAGGATCCTAAGGATCTAGGGCATGAGTTATAGTTTATGACAATTTGAGATGTATATGGTAGAATAGAAGTAGAGTGTGAGAGCTATCCACAATACTTGTTTAATTTTGTGGTTGGGAGCCACTAAGGTCTTATATATTTGAAACATTGTGATATTTATGATCCACAAACTAATCTAGGTGGATATTAACAATGATCTTAAAGTAAAGTGAGCTTTGACAAAGAAAATAGAAGAAATGAAGGTAAGGTCAAAAAGAGAACATGATTGCAAGATTCCATCTCAAATATCATGACAAGGTTTTAATTGGTTTGAGCATACATGAACCAATTGATGATGTAAAATAGTATGAGACCATATTTCATCATAAACCAGGCAAGCATAAAATGAAATATAAAAATCACAAGTAATAACTAGGTTTACTTTAAATAATTTACTAATATAACTTGAATAGCATGAGCACATCCAAATTTAGAGAAAATGAAATGAAGTATACCTAAGATCTTTCAGCTAATCTAGCATAACACAAATTAACAACCTTATCACAGAAAATGTATCTCAGAATGAAGAGAACCATTCAAATCCAAGACATTAACATGAAATTGAGAGATAGCATTAGATTTTAATAGAATATTTAGATAATCCTTTCATAATTCCTTAGTTATATTAATTTTTTTTTTGTTTACAATTGTTCAAAGTCCCTCCTTTTACAAAATGGTAACCCTTACCTATTTAAGGAGAACATAGGTGTACCAATTAAATTCATGAAACATATACATGTAAGACAAGGATAGTTTTCCTTCATACAAATATTACAATACACATGACCTTTTACATCAAATTTGACAAATAGAACCAATATATGCTAATAGACTAGCATAAGAATATTCCTTTCATATTACATTGGTGGGTCCTCTTGGTTATCTTTTCCTAAGGATGTCCTTCACCCTAGTGTGTTTTTATTTAATCATCTCAAAATTTATTGTAGGTTTCATCAAATAGTCTTCTTCTTAATCCGCCAATGTATTGAATTCTTTTTCACTTTTGGCCATGAGTTCTTTGATGCATTATGCCTCTAAAATCTACCTTCTTGAGGTAAGGATGATGTCAAGGACCTTTTAATTATCCTTTATAGACTAGCCTTGGTTCTCTTTGATGTTTTGGATGAATAAATTAATAATTTTCTTGAATTCTTCATCATTTATTAGGGCCATGGTAGTGGGTTGAGAGGGGTTTGCCAACAAAGTCTCCAAGAGCTTCTCCATTCTATCTATCAAGTTCTTGTCTTCCATGAAATTGTTGACACTATTATAACAAGTGCTTAGGTCCTATATTTTATCCACTATAACTCCCAAGAGGATGTTTAAATGTCCTAATTTGATGATTTTGTTGTTGTAGACCTATTTTGTAGTATGCACATTGATCACTTTAGTTATCTAGTCTCTAGAGTCCTTTTATTGAATGATTAATATGTGTGCCATCTTAGTTTTATGGGTCAAGGCACTTAATATAAGCTTCATGGTTTTCAATCCCTCAAATATGTCAAGAAGAGACTTATTTAGGAGGACATCTTTAATATGTCCTCAGGGATTGAAAATGTAGCATGTGCTTCCAAGCCTTACTTCCCCTTTTCTAGGTTGATGATTCTTTATTTCAATCCCTTAACCCTAGCTAAGGTCATTATTAATTATACCTCAATCAAACTTGTTATGTCCTCTTGATGGATGGGGTGTTCCCTTTTTATTTACCCTTGCATAGGAGTTAGACCTACAAAAGGCTCCACTCTTTGAAAGGTGAACTCCTCAGTGCCTATAGTGGCCTTCTTTATTATTACCTTCTCAAACTTGGTTGTGTCTAGATTGTACTACATATTAGATGTTGGTTTATAGAATTTGAGTACCTATGGGATCTCAATCCTAGTATCACTTGATGCTCTAGAATTCTTCAATCCTTTGCCACTCTCTTTAGTTGCTTCAACAATCCTCATTTCTTCCTTCTCCTTTATGAGCTCTCTAATCTAAGGTTTGATATCATCATGGGTATCAATAATTATAGTGTTGGTAAGTGATAATGAATGTGACCGAAATGGAATCTTTTATAACTTTCCATATATGAACTAGTTAGGGATGATAGGTCCATGTATGGAGAACTCATCACTAAATAAGTTAACTTCACTGGCAGGATGGGTCCATGTCAATTTTGGCCTTTTGGAGGACCTAAGAACAAGAGCCATCTCTACTTCCCTTTTATTTCATGAGATAGGTACTAAATCTAAAGTTATTTCCTTCCCCTTTTCCATCTCACCTACCTGGGGTTCTTTAGCTTGTGCTAACTAAGTTGTGGATTCTTTAATTCCCTCATCTTCTTGATCTATCCCATAGGTCTTTGCAAGCTCTTTGAATAATTATTCAACTATTTCATATGGTTCTAGTGCAACCATATCAATATGCCCTACTAGAGAAGGTGGTATTAGAGGTGGAACCGATGATAAAGGACCTTCTCCTAGCCTTTCTTCCAATATCCTCTCACTAGGTCCTTGAATTTTGAGCACCTACTATTTTGGTAGTCTTGGAGGTGCACTTGAGGTGGAAGGTAATAGATGATATTGCAATGGGTTCATCTACTAGATTTTTCTAATTGGATTCTCCTCTCTTTAAAATCTATGCTCAAGTTTGACACCATGTTGCCTAAATCTGGCTCACACTTCCTCAAATTTTATAGACTTAGTGTATAAATGGTCATATGTGCCAAGCTTGTGCTCATAGGCCACCTTGGTAAGCTACTTGGATTGAAAATGGAGGACAACTTTTTTATTTGGGTCCCATTCTTTGAGGTCATCCTGTTGAAAATAGAAGGCATCTCTATGTCTATACATAATGTCAAACTATTTCAAACCATGGATCATGATTTTTCCAATCAATAATGGAAAAGGATGCAAAATGCCTTTCCTCTTCTCTCTACACACTGTAGACACCAATATTGTGTCGACCCCCCTTGGTCCACTTCTAAACACTTACACACTTTATTAATTTAAAATAAATTACTTATTTTAAATTAATGACATCACCCATGACACCTCACCTTGGACACCTCACCCTAAGACCATTTCTTACCTTATGACTCACCCTGAGACTAGGTCATCTAATCTTAACTACCTAAGACCTATTCTCACTCCATCGTAACCTCCTAACTAACTCTTGTGCCTAATAAACCTATCTTTTGACCGTTCTCCAATAGCAAATGCACTTGGCAGATGGAGAAATGGACAAAGGGCTAAAAATAGCCCTTTTACCCATTCTCTATCCACCGACATTGGTCAACTATTGGCCGACGCCAACGAGATCGCCGACGTCGGTTACATAAACCAATTTCTAACTTGAGCTTACCCCTCTTCTCTCTTCACTCTCTCCCTCTAGCCCCACACTCTTGGACATCAATGCACACACTTTGAGACCAATCATCAAAATTTGACTAATGCTCCCCTGGCTACAAAAACTCTATGCAAGTTACTCCAGATTGGAATGAAACATTATACGAGGATCTTGACATTAGCCACAATAAGAATAAGCATTCTACACCACTGGTTCTTCATCAAGCAGAGCTAAGTATTCTTCTGCCTCTCATTTCAGTAATTTAGAATACATTAGTAATTAGTTTCTATTTACTATTTCTAAATACTATCAACCCGACCTGACTTTCTTCTTGGAGAGGTTGAAAAGCCTTCCCCTTATCCTTACTCTCTTCTCATACCTATCCCCAACCTTTGCCCCTTCTCAAACCCTATTCACTATCTTGCAACCCTGCACAAACCTTCAAGTTTCCAAAGTCTTCTGTCGACCATAAACATAACCCTGAAACCCATCCAAGGCCCATTGCCCCGACCGACATCGACCACAACCCCGACTAACATTGGCAGTATAACCGACATCGGCACCATTGACCAACTGAGCTTAGCAGGACTATCGATGTTGGAAACTGTGACATACAGACTTCAAAGAAATAGGTACGCACTATCTATTTTCCTCTTTGTTATTCATTTGTCATATCTTTATTTATAACACTTTTACTTATAAATAGTGGAATGTCATCCCTCATGGAGCTTTACACTTCTAGGACCAAGCGCATAGCTTGGTAGTCCACCATATCCTATTCTCACATTTTCTATGTTTAAGTCTTATTCTTATCTATAGGTGTCTTCCTCCATAGCCAAAGAGGAGCTCCTACAACACTTGGATATGGTGCGCAACTTAATCTGGGTATCAATCAAATCCCTAACCTTTAACTTTAGTTTCTTTTTCTTTTGAATGTAATTAGTAAAAAAATGTAGAGAAACATTCTGGCACGCCCAGTGGGACCCTGGAGTTTTCCTTGGGTTTATTCTTCTAAAAAAGCAAATTTGCATATAGTTGCATTAGGGAAATATTCTCTTCTTACATCTTTCTTCTATCTTTTTATTTCAAAAAGAAACCATTAGCACAAGTTAAAAAGAACATCTTTCTTTTTCTTCTTGTCATTTCTTGCCTGCATCTTAGGGTAGTGAAAATTCATACTTTTAACCTTTTCTCCACTTGTTTGCATCTGAGTAAAACATTTCAATTTGGGTTAAAAAAACTATTGCATTTCATTCCTGCTTGAATGCATAATTAGCCTTCTCACTTAGTAATTAAAACACATTATGAATAAAGCGTAGTGCACAGATGTTACACAACCAGACCACAAGCACATCAAATTAAACATTTTAAACATACTTGAGACAAGGCCCATCTAGGATTTCATCACCTAGCAGATACCTTACCCTTCCTGGCGATCCTACTTGGACTTCACTACTAAGAGGAGGACCTACTCTATTCTCTGGCAGAGTATAAACTATAGGCAAAGTATATATTGGCTAAGCAGCCCAGCTTGGCTTTGGGTTCGTGAAGTGAAGGGAGCAATCCCTAGCACTAGGCCATGTACTGAACCTAACACAAATTTTTGAGCACCAAAAAATTACTTGAAACCAGCTATAGACTTCCTCTTTAGGACCCATTCGAAAAGCCCAATTCCCAAACACATTCTTTTAAGGCATAAGCCACCATGACTCTAAAATTTATTCTTAGGAATTTAACGTTTAGAGGTTGCTTGCCATCATCTATTTTTCTCTTTTTATTTGATTTTTTGAGATGGTAAGGTTGCATCATTTTGAGGTCTAAAAACAACTCAAAATTTCTCTTTCTTTCAAAAAAAATATCAATTTTTTATGTTTCTAAAAATACATAGAAACTGACATCAGTTTTTCCACCGATGTTGGCAACTGATCTTCACTGACATCAGTTATCTGACCAATGTCGGCAACATATCCTCACAGACATTGGTTTTTCCATCGACATCGGTCACTGTCAACAAATTTTCTTTCCAAACAGCAAGCTTAAAACCCAACTTTCTTGCTGTTAAACACAACTTCTAGTTTTTTGAAATTGAAATAGATAGTTTTTGGAACCTAAACTCCTTTGTTCTTAAATGGTTTTGACACGTAGTCAAGCAAATCTCTTGTTGACCATGCAATGCATCAACCACTTCCACCTTCACCCTTTATAACAAGTCCTCTAATGGAGTATACTTTAGATACTGAGTGTACTCCTATCCAGCCAACCCCAAATCAAACTCCTATTATTCCCAAAGGGGATCAAGACTTTGAGAGATTCCTTGACCTCAACGTCAAGGTTCTCTAACACTATCTTACAAGAAGCCAAATGCGAGACCCTTCAGGTAACCCTGTTTATGGGATGCCAACTTCCTTAGTTAAAACGACAATAATATCAACAGCCTCTGTTACCCAATCTATGGCCACTCAAGCCATTGCCTTGACTAGCAACCCAACCATGGCCAATGTTCAAGATTTGGCCTCCCTTTATATTTTTGGACCTACCTCCATCGAGGTGTCTGTACTCCCTCAACCACAAACAATTCAACCAAGTTCTACACCTTTCCAGAACTTTATTGTCTCTATCCCACCCACTCTTGCACCCATAAATACAAGAGTGACTACCTATCCTTTAACTAGTGTCACCACCATCCAACCTCCCTTGGTGGCATCTAGTCAAGTTGTGTCCTCCAAATTCATGGCACAAGCCACGTTGACCTCAATATCAGTCCCTATGACGAACTACCAATATGTTGTGCCTACACAAATGCAACCAAGTACATCATACACCCCTCCCAAGTACCTTACAACTTAGGGGGTTCCCCTCATGCCAATCCATCTACCGATCTCATTAAGATGCTAATGGATAAGATGTCCAACCTTGAGACATCTATTTATGGTTCAAAGAATGTTCTTTCATATGAACAAATCTGTAATGAACCTATTCACCCTTCTGTGCCTATTCGACCATACCCTAGCCAGTGGGAACTCCCAAAATTTACTCATTTTTAGAGTAAAGAAGACCCACAACAACATTTACGAGTGTTTAGGCACGCTTTCTACCTTATAGCACATGATGATGCATTATTACTTTGCACATTTCCCATGTCACTTTTTGGTGCTGCCCTTGATTGGTATAGTTCTATTACCAGTCACTCCCTCTTTACCTTCACTCAACTAGCTCAATTATTCCTCGACCACTTTTTAATCAACATCACTAAAAAGGTCTCCATCACAGACCTATATTCTATTAAACAATTTGATGATGAATCAATAGCTGACTTCATCGCCCGTTGGAGAGGTTTGATCAACCAACTCTCCTTTTCATTACCTCACCCTAAGCTCATCGAGCTCTTTTCAAGAGCATGTGCCAAGCACATCTCATCTACCTTATGGGTCCAAACATTTTGCACATTTGATGAAGCTTTCACCATGGCCTGAAAGCTTGAACTTCATGTGGTCAAAGAAGATAAGGTCAAACTACGTAGTAAAAATACTAACGCAAAATCCAATGACCCTTCTTCCAAATCTTCTTCTTCCCACTCCAAGTCCAAAGGATCAACAAATGTTGTAGTCCTTAGGTCATCATCCTCCACCACAACTAACCAATTTGAACCTTCCACATCACAATACATCATAAGACAATTCCAACAATGGTATATATAGTGTCAATACACTCCAATAGGAGAATCATACGCTTCCATGCTAGATAAATTAGTGAAGCAGGTGGTCCTCAATCTCCCTCAAATCTAACTACCCCAATTTGACCCCTCAAAAGCCATCCCTACATGGTATAGGGAAAATTACTTTTGTAACTATCACCGTGTCAAAGGTCATGACACAGACAATTACAAAACCTTCAAAAATGTTATTCAGGACATGTTAGACAAAGGGGATCTTGTTTTGGATAACCCAAATGTGCCGGCTAACCAAAACATAGATATCTTTAGGCAACCATTCCCTAACCATCCCCCAAGTCAAAATAACATTCAGACCATGGCCAATGACCTTCAAGAGCGCAATATACGCATGATTGACATGGTTTCTCCTTTCATTCCTAACCAACCTCTCCCACAGTCTAAAGAGGTTAGTCAACCTATTTCTGCACCACGGGTAGAGGAGCCTTCATCCCCTATTTGTCCTCCATCGATGGAGGATAATCCTCCATCCACCCCCCTTTCACACGTAGGAGAGTCTACTTCGAACTCTCCCATATTGGAGGATGCTTTGACGGTACCAACGCTAGCAACCCCACCCTCATCCTTCCTATTACCAATAGAGGATCATACATTCCATGCCCTTAGACCACACGCAGAAGCCATGATCACCCCTTCACTCTATCCTCTTGAAAAGCCACATTCTCCAATCCCTTCTCTACTAAGAGAAGAACTTGTCCCTTCACCTACTTCGGTCGAGGAAGATTCGATGATGGTTTTCTCTCACCTTTGGCCCAAAATCACTACGTCTAACACGTTTCCACTCTCGTGATCACCTAAATCCTCTAACAGACTGATTGCAAGACCTCATGTGATGTCACCTAAACCATTTTCTCGATTGGCAGAAAACTTAAGATTTCTCCATTCAAGGAACTTAGAACATGAGGCATTATGGGAGCGACTTAAGGCTCCTTATCTTACGCATCTTGCTTCGACTGCCACCCCTTTTGTGACAAATCACCCCAAAGTCTCTGACGAGGATTAGGCTTCCACTTCCAAATCTTCAGAAGCTTAACCATCCATACCTGAACCTAAACCCTCACAAGCATCCATCATACCGAAACAGATTAAATCTCTCGGTGTTCACCCTATATCAAACCTCACTCACCCACAAGTGAAGGTAGATTTGAACCTTGCCCCACACAATAGTGGTCCTCACACCAAACCAAAGAAGGATGCTAAACCACATCGGTCTACTCCTCTCCCAGCCAAAAAGGTGGTACAAAAAACTCCCCCACCTTCACCATTGCCCTCTATCTTGGGTCCACATCCTTTTACTTTAATAGGAGTGTTCCCTAATCCAACATCTCACCAAAAAAACTACCTCCATTACTCCCTCTACCCATCAAAAGCATACTTCCTCACAAGAATCCAACACCCCTCACCAAGAAAGTGCCATCTACGCATGTGGCTACACCGCTAACCAAAAATATGGTATGAAAAACTCCTCCTACAACTCCTAAACAGAAGTTGTCAACCCCTACTACAACAAAGAGTGCATACCCATTAGTGGGGTCCTATGCTTCACTGTTGCACCGATTGTTGTAGTCTTCTATCATCACTCTCCCACCCATTAAGCCATATCAACCTTTCAGATCAAAACCATCTTGGTTTGACGACACTAAAATATGTGCATATCATCATACACTTGGGCATGATACTAACCGTTGTTGCGCTCTTAAATTTATCATCTACCAACACTTGAAAAAGGGTACCTTTCTCATTAAGGACCCCTTTGACAGACTATTGACACCATCCCATGCCTCCCAAACCACCTCACCTTCATCAGGATTCCATCATCAAACTATGGTCTCTCTACCACCTTCTCCCCCTATATTCAAAATCAACACCATTAATGTGGCCACCAAGTCCCAAACTCTAAAGGATAAAGGAAAAGAGTGAGTTTCTATTCCTTGGACATATCCATTCGTCAAGCTTTCTCAACCACCAAAAACTAAGATTCCTATCTTGGGTACATCTCAACCAACATCTTCTAGGGTAATTCATGACTCCATGGTGAAATAACTTCACCAAACCCCTATGAATATGTCTTTATATGACCTAATTCAAAGCTCTCCACAACATCACCAAGCCTTAATCAAATCTTTACAGGCAGTGGAGGTCCAACTTGAAGACCCCCAACCATTGGCTACTTTAGTCAAATCATTACCCACCATTACCTCCTTCACCTTCAGTGATTCTGAGATTCTAGACTATAACTTGGAAACTCAGGATTCCACCCTCTTAAACTAAGCCTCTTAGGGAAACACTTTGCAAGATGCATCCTAACGTCGCACTCCTTGTCAAAGAGCAGCTTCAATGTCTTCTCTCCATCTCATTTATCCAACCCATTGATTATCCACAATGGGTGTCAAACATTGTCCCTATCACAAAAGCAACTGGGGGAATTTGAATTTGTACTGACTATACAACCTCAACCTAGCTTGCCCAAAGGATGACTTTCCTTTGCCAAGCATCGACCAAACCATGCCTACAACAAAAATCTGAAAGAGCAAAATTTCAAAATCAAAGATCTCATCCTTAAAGAAAACCAACACATGACCAATATGGAAAGAAGCAAACAAGGCAAGTTTGTTCCTAATTGGCTCAGACCTTATATCATAACACACAAGTATGGATCAGGCACTTATTGTCTATCTTCTCTTGAAGGCTGGCCAGAACCTAATCCCCATAATGCCTTACATCTATGACCATTCTATTGTTAATCAAGTAATCATTCACTTGATGTTTAACTTGAGCTCGTCCTTTGAGCAACCCCCGTCATCTTCATTCCTATTCCTTTCAACCCTTTTTCCCTACAAACATTAGTCAACCCTTTTGTTAAGCATTAATGCTTTGTCCTAATAAAAGGAAACCCCTAAACCTCTATAGTCTAGTCCATGACTAAAAGTTCTGTCAACACAAAAATATAAAATTGGGATGCCTAATAAAATATTAAAAGGTCATTAACTATAAATGTAGACTGCTCCCTTGAAGGACAACTGCATTATTGTTGTAATTACTAGACTGCTCCCTTGAATGATAGCTATTCAAAGACATCAACATACAAAGAAAAACATAGACCACTCCCTCGAAGGATGGCTATCACCTAATTTTGCTCCAAATAACACCCTTTCAGAAGTTTCCTGCATCAATCCACTTCACATGACCAAAAAACAAGACAACATCCCCAAGTAGACTTCCCACATTGATCAGTCTACCAAAAAAAAAATTGAAAAACTATTAAGTCATGGACTTGCCTATAGCCGTTCTCAGGGTCACCTATAAAAGGGGCAAAGTTATCCCTGCTAAAAAGGGTTAAGCTATCCTCACCTATCACATAATCACACCTATTACCCCAACATACTCAAGGGACTTTGAGCTCACTTAACGTCATATGATTAGAGTACTTTTCTAACAAAAACCAATGTTCAATGACGTAATGCATGAATGGAGCTTTTTGTTTACAAAAATCCTATATATGATATCACTATGATCTTTGTCAATAAAAAAGCAAAATGCCTTTCACTTCTTATACACCTTCATCACATACAGCCAAACCAAAACAAATCAAACCCAACCAAACCAATCCAAAACATGTTCTAACCATTAACATAACATCATGATTTATTTAATGCAAATACCAATTTGTGTTATGTAAATTATCATAGCCCATTCACACTAGTTTCTATGGAAAACAATACACATGGAAACTATCAACCAGACACAATTTATGTCAATCATATACCATCACCAATATGGAAACTTATTGAAGCATAAACATTCTCATTTCATTTTTGGCATACACCATCACTAATATGGAAAATTGCTAGGGATGAAAAACCTTATAACCTTTAACCATGACTTAACCTAGTCAAAATCAATCCATAACCTACCCTCTTCTTCCCTTTTGGAAAAATACATTGGCCTAAGGCCCTTGCATGGGCTATGTAGGCAACACTCAGTTGACATGGGGTCTTCTGAGGTTAGCTTGGCCATTCATTGGTTCATCTACCCAATGGACCAACTATCTGAAACAACACAAAATCATGACCAAACAACCAACCCTGACACTGTAGAAGTCACTTTAAACTTCTCATGGGGCACATTGGAGATTACATACAATTCTCTAACCACAACAAACAACACTTGAAATCATTTATATCTCAACCCGACTTGACCAATGACCTTGGAGATCATGACTATCTCCTCAGACCATGACTACTTTCGAGACAACTTTGCCTTGGTTGTTTTGATTACATATATGCTACCTTACGAATAGTTGGAAAATTATATGCACCCCACATTATGACCCTCACATGTATTGTCAGATTGCAAACAAATTGATCCCCAATATTTGTGACATTTTTGTGTTTTCCAAGAGCACTTCCTAGCCCAAATACTTGGAACACGATGACCATTGGAGCTACAGCTTTGATCGTTTAACCCAATCAGCTATGACTAAAAAGTTGGGGACCAGTTATTTCAATTTTAGCACTCCTCAACCTTGCCTGTGACAATTTAACTTGCCTATCACGTGAAGTGGTATATGCACAATCTCAACTATTGCAAAGTTCACACTCCAACTTCACCATACCCATCCACTGCCTATCAAATCGGTAATCTATTTTAGATTGCCTTCTCTCGATTCTCACTTTGAGGGGGAATACCCTATCCCATACCTGGGGCAACTTAATCCTATTTTTGTCTTGTAGTTCATCAGAACAACCAACAAGACAAAAAGGGGAAAATGTAGACACCAATATTGTGTCGACCCCCCCTTGGTCCACTTCTAAAAACTTACACACTTTATTAATTTAAAATAAATTACTTATTTTAAATTAATGACATCACCCATGACACCTCACCTTGGACACCTCACCTGGACACCTTGCCCTAAGACCATTTCTTACCTTATAACTCACCTTGAGACTAGGTCATCTAATCTTAACTACCTAAGACCTATTCTCACTCCATCTTAACCTCCTAACTAACTCTCGTGCCTAATAAACCCATCTTTTGACCATTCTCCAATGGCAAATGCACTTGGCAGATGGAGAAATGGACAAAGGGATAAAAATAGCCCTTTTACCCATTCTCTATCCACCGACGTCGATTAACTATCAGCCTACACCGGTGAGATTACCGATGTCGGTTACATAAACCGATTTCTAACTTGAGCTTACCCCTCTTCTCTCTTCGCTCTCTCCCTCTAGCCCCACACTCTTGGACATCGACATGCACACTCTGAGACCAATCAGCAAAATTTGACTAACGCTCCCTTGGCTACAAAAAATCTATGCAAGTTACTCCAAATTAGACTAGAACATTGTACGAAGACCTCAACATCAGCCACAATAGGAATAAGCATTCTACACCACTGGTTCTTCATCAAGCAGAACTAAGTATTATTTTACCTCTCATTTTAGTAATTTAGAATACATTAGTAATTAGTTTCTATTTACTATTTCTAAATACTATCAACCTGACCTAACTTTCTTCCTGGAGAGGCTAAAAAGCCTTCCCCTTATCCTTACTCTCTTCTCATACCTATCCCTGACCTTTGCCCCTTCTCAGACCCTATTCACTATCCTACAACCCTACAAAAACCTTCAAGTCTCCAGAGTCTTCTGTCGACCACAGACATAACCCTGAAACTCGTCTAAGGCCCATTGCCCTGACCGACATCGACCATAACCCTGACCGACATTGACAGTATAACCGATGTTGGCACCATTGACCAACCGACCTCGGCAAGACTACCGACGTCGATGACTGTGACATACAGACTTAAAATAAATAGGTACGCACTATCTATTTTCCTCTTTGTTAGTCATTTGTCATTTCTTTATTTATGACACTTTTACTTATAAACAGTGGACTGTCATCCCTCATGGAGCTTTATGCTTCTGGGACCAAGCGTGTAGCTTGGCAGTCCACCATATCCTATTCTCACATTTTTTGTGTTTAAGTCTTATTCTTATCTACAGGTGTCTTCCTCCATAGCCAAAGAGGAGCTCTTACAATGCTTGGATATGGTGTGCAACTTAATCTGAGTATCAATCAAACCCCTAGCCTTTAACTTTAGTTTCTTCTTCTTTTGAATGTAATTAGCAAAAAAACGTAGAGAAACACACACATTATCAATCCCTTGGAGGAGTTGGGAATCAATTTCTAGTTTAGCTAATTTGGTGGGGACATGGATTTGTGATTAAATCAAATTATTAATTTAGGACCTAATATGTATAATAGTTTAGACTAAGGTTTTAATCTTAAGATGTTATTTGTGTTAATAGACACAAAGACATTTAAGATTGAAACATAGGCTAAACAAAAGGCCTTGGATATAAATAATAGGGGCCTTATGGACTAACAATTAGGCAAGGTTAGGACGTTAACAAAAGGGAAAAAAAGGTCTAAGTATGATTTTATATTAAGGTTTGGTCATATCAAAACATGATCGATCCTTAATATAAAATTAGGCTTAGGGTTTTTCAAAAAATAAATGTAGTTTCTCATTAAACTTCTCCCACCATTTTTAAATTCAAATCATAGGGATTTTTACTTGGGAAACCTCCCTTTCTCCATGGAACTCACACTTCATCATCCAAAGACAACCATTATTAGGGTTAGTTTATAAATCACAATGACAATTAGATATGCAGAGGTTCATGTCCCTTCAAGTGGATGATCTTCAAATTCTAATAAAGAATGACCTTTCCAAAGACAATTCAAGGTACATATGTTTTAAAACATTAACAAGGGTCCCTATTTTTTAGAAGAAAAAAATGGGGTTATGTAGGTCCCAATAAATAATGACTCATAGGGGGAACATAGTAATATGTTATAACTTAGAAACTATGGTTTAGACCAACACATAATCCTATTATCTCCTTTGACCAAATATCATTAATTAGATTAGTTTAGGGTTGAAACAAGCCTCAAATTTGTAAAAATTCAAATTCTCATGTCAAAGATTAAATATGTGTGTGTGTTTTTATTCTTCTTACTATTTGTCATGAGACTTCAGGGAACAACATCCAGGTTCATACATTTTGACCACTACTTCTGACTTTGAGCATATTTAGATATTCATTAAGAATGGTTTTTCTTAGTTCAAGGAAGGCTTGGGTGTTACTCTATTTCCATCCAAGCATCAATAGACCTGATAGAGATACCTTTGGCTTCACTCATGGCCTTGTTCCACTGCCAACTAAGCATCCATAGCCTCGGTGGAGGTTTCTTGAATCACATTTAACTTCTTATCCTTTGATTTAGCAATAATTCTTCTTTTGTTTTATTTTTTTGTTTTTTGGGTCTTTTAACAAAGGTTGGGAGCCAAGATAGCTAGTTTCAAAGGATTTGGTCAAATGTTTTGGCCTTAGGATAATCACCTATAGTTGAAACCTTGATCTTAGACAAGGATGTGTTTTAAGTGTAAGCATGCATATGCCTTAACCCTTTGAACTCTCCTTCCACATACATGAATCTTCTCACCAAAGATATTTGGTCTCAGGAAATGTTTTGGATTCTTGTGAGGTAATTGAATTCTATGTGAGTCTTAGGAAAGTATCTAGATTAAAACATGATCTGATATTACAGCCTTAGGTTCTCATATGTAGGTTTCATGTCCTCAGTTTGAAATACTATAATTTTAAGCAATCTAGGGAGATTTTGAGCAAGAATAGTCTAAAAGACTTTATTGAAGCAAAAAAGCACCCAAAAAATAGGAAGCAAGCACATAACATAAAAAAAACAAATATATACAAGCAAAGTACGAAAGAAAAGAAATAGAATGCAAAGAAATATAGATAAGTAAACAAATAGAAAGCAAAAATATATAGACAAGCAAAACAAGGAAACAAAAATTAGGAGAGAAATTAAATATCCTACCTACTCTAACCTTAAACAATCTTACAGATTTTATTACATGAAGACTCTAGTGGAGTAGCAGCAAAGTAGAGTTTTAGATATTTCCCATTAGTGGCCAATGTGAATTCTGCTTCTTGAAGGTCTTTTAACAAGAAGGTGGTATTGCCTAAAATTCTTGAAATTTAGTATGGGTCAATCCACAAGGGTGTGAACTTACCATGATTACTTGTAGGTTCTGATGCCTTATCCCAAAGGAGGACTATGTCAGGATTAGGAGCACAATTGATTACTTTTCTATAAGCAATTAAACACAGAATTGAACTAGAATGATTAAGTAACTAGAAACTTGAAACAATAAAGAATATGAGAAACAATACTATCTGTATTAACACTCTTCTTGAATACAATAAAGAAATCTTCCTCTCCTCCTCACACCTCTTGGGTGTACAGTATTTCACTCAAGAGTTCTCTCTCTCTTTCTCAACCATAACTAACTCAACAACCTGAGTTGTTATCCCTTCATTGATAGCTTCAACTGATCTCCTTGACCTTGCACCTTGCAGATCTCCTTTGACCTTGCTTTCTTGCTTCAATGCTTTACTTGCCTTAATTGCAATACATGCCTCATGGGTCTCTTGAATAGGATCCAAAGCATGCAATAATTAGACTTCTAATTACAATAATTAGAAACATAGACTCAAGAATTAAATTAGTCTTCAACATGCAAACACTCTCAGACCTCTTAAAATTAGATGAGTCTAATTCTGGAAACACGTTCTGGAAATGCATGCACACACATAGGCGACCAATGTCAGTTGCTATCAGTCTGCTCCTGACTGACATTGGCTGATCCCTAGTCCTTGCCTGACTGATGTCGGCAATACTACTGATGCCGGTTACTAGTTGAACTCAGCAACCTCCTGATTAGCATCCTGGTGAAGCTTTTAGCTCCATAATTTAACAATCTCCCACTTGGAGATAAATAGCTACACTTGTACAGCAACATCCACTAATCATCTCAGGCACCTCCATCTTCAAACTCAATCTTGAAGACCAACCACCACATATCTTGTGATGTTATGCCTATCATCCAAGTCCCCTACCACATCTGAACCTACATACCCATGTAGAGAAGTGCTTGACCCTGCATAACATAAATACCTGCTGCTAGCCCCTCTCAGATACCTGAGAATCCACTAAACTTTCTAGCAACTCCCACTGCTTGGAAAAACTTAGGTCTAGTACTCATATACTTAACCTCATCATGTGAATTGGGACACTGTTCTGTGAACTGTCCATCCATAGGTGTGTTAACCTATTCTGCATCTTGCATCTTGAACCTCACCACTACCTTATTCACACAATCATCTTGAGACAACATCAACCTGTGATCTTCCCTATCTCTAGACATACTTATGCCAAAGAATCTTGCTGCTCCTAGATTCTTCATAACACCCATTTAAATTAACTTTACCTTTAGCTCAGCAACTCCCTGCATGTGTCACTACAACAAACATACACACTACATACAGTAACAGGATAATGTAGCTAATATTATCTAACTTGGTAAAGGAAAACGTAATGGTTAAACCTCCATTGTCCTACAGCCTGCTCAAGACCATATACCATAGCCTTCTATCTCACGTGTTGATCCACTCTCTTCTCTAACCTAGGAATCCATTCGTCTGTCAGTGCTTTTATCTCAGCTGGCAACTCTACCAAAACTCTTGCTTGGTTCTCTTCCAAAGAATTCATGCCATGCTCCCACTATTTCTTGGATTCTACCTACATTGCCTCTTCACATCTTCCTAATTCTTGACCATCAGTGAGCAACAAGTAATATAAAGAAGGTGAACAATGAATATGAGGTTCACTTACCCTTTCAGTCCTCCATATGGGTGTTTGAGACTCCTTGACAACATCCGTTCTAGTGACCGATCTCGGCCATCTCTCAGTCTACACCCGACTGATGTTGGTTCCATGTGACTGACCTATCTGTCGATGTCAGTTCCTACCTGACCGCATCAGTTCCACCTTCTCGACACTACCGACTCTGTTGGTCTGCACATGACCGACATTGGTACCTGCCTGATTGACATCAATTCCACTTGACCAACATTAGTACCTGTGTTTTCTTGTAAGTGATGAATTTTTCACCCACGAGCTCATCTTGGATCAAAACCCTATCCAAACTGCCCTGCTCAAAATTATTTAGCCCCTGTGACTGATCTATGTCCATAATCTCCTCCATAAACACCAAGGCTTCCCTGTTCTTGTTAAAAACATCAAATTTATATTTCCTACAATGAACTCAATCTATGTTATCCTAATCTAAACTCATACCTTATGACTCAAGAATGTCCATTCCCTTCTTATTCATGTGACCAAGCCTAGCCACATCTTCAAATCTATAGCTGAAGTAGATAAACCAGAAGTAGAATCAGTAATACAAGTAGATAGATAAAGAGTACATACTTTATTACCTCTTGCTAAAACAAGTGCACCCTTGGAAACCTTCCAAGAATCCACTATGAGGGTTATTGTACATCCCTCATCACCTAACTTTCCTATAGGAACCAAACTCTGCTTCAAGACTAGGACATGCATAACCTCCTTCAACACCCATGTGTTGCCCGTCTGCAATTCCAGCTACACTTTCCCTTTGCCAACCATTCGACAAGGCATACCATCCCCTTAATAAAGCTCTCCAAAGTCTCCCTAGACATACTCATGAAAAAAATCTCTATTTGGGGTTGCATGAAAAGAAGCACCAAAATCTAAAACCCATGATTCTACCTGACTATCCAAAGAAAGTATGAGAGCATCATGTGCAACAATACCTGCATCTTTTGATTCTTCATTACCTTCATGTTGATTTTCTTTATCCTTCAACCAACAATATTTCTTTGTGTGTCCTCTCTTTCCACAATTCCAGCAAGTGATACCTCCATTTCTGGATTTGGATCTCTTTCCCATCTTTGACCTTGATTTCCCTTGCTCGACCTTCTCTCTTTAGCTTCCCCTACTTTCAGAACTTAAAGCATTCCCTAATGATTCACCTGTGCTTTTCCTACAAATTTATTCATTCAAGATTACACTAACAACATCATCAACTTTTAAGATTTTAGAAGCAGACGCAGTATTACTTGCTGCCATTACCAAACTATCCCAACTTTTAGGTAAAGAGCATAAGATTAAGAGAGCCTTTATTTTATCATCAAAAACAATATTGACTGAAGCTAACTAGTTTACCAAACCATGGAAATCACTAAGATGACTATATACCGATCCACCTTCTTGCATTTGCAAAGTAAATAGCTACTTCATAAGAAATACCTTATTTGAAGCTGAGGGATTTTCATATAAATTTACCAAAGATTCTATCAACTCTTCCGTTGTCTTACACTGTGATAAGTTAGAAATCATAGATGATGCCATGCTCAACCTTATGGATCCCAGAGCTTTTCAATCAAGAACATTCCATTCTTCATCCCTCATATCTGTGGGCTTGCATGCAACCCCACCCAACAGTAAGTACAAATCTTTTTGATATAGATAATCTTCTATATGCATCCTCCATAGTTGATAATTCTTGCCGTTAAACTTCTCTATTCATAGCTTACTTTCTTTTGCCATTGTTGTACTCCCACTCAATCAAAAACCCCTGAGAATGACCTGTAATCAAACAATAACCTGCTCCCTGTAACCTTGCTCTGATACCACTTGTCAGGATTAGGAGCACAATTGATTACTTTTCTATAAGCAATTAAACACAGAATTGAACCAGAATGATTAAGTAACTAGAAACTTAAAATAGCAAAGAATATGAGAAACAATACTATCTATATTAACACTCTTCTTGAATACAATAAAGAAATCTTCCTCTCATCCTCACACCTCTTGGGTGTACAGTATTTCACTCAAGAGTTCTCTCTCTCTTTCTCAACCACAACTAGCTCAACAACCTGATTTGTTATCCCCTCCTTAATAGCTTCAGCTGATCTCCTTGACCTTGCACCTTACAGGTCTCCTTTGACCTTGCTTTCTTGCTTTAATGCTTTACTTGCCTTAATTACAATACATGCCTCATGGGTCTCTTAAATAGGATCCAAAGCATACAATAATTAGACTTCTAATTATAATAATTAGAAACATAGACTCAAGACTTAAATTAGTTTTCAACATGCAAGCACTCTCAGACCTCTTAAAATTAGACGAGTCTAATTTTAGAAACGTGTTTTGGAAATGCATGCACATGCACAGGTGACCGATGTCAGTTGTTGTCGGTCTGCTCCTGACCAATGTTGGCCGATCCCTAGTCCCTGCCTGATCGACATCAGCAATACTACTGATGCCATTTACTAGTTAAACTCAACAACCTCCTGATTAGCATCCTGGTGAAGCTTTTAGCTCCACAACTTAACAGACTAGTTATCCTTGTCTGAACACCTTCACTTTGTACCTCCTTTCAAACCATCTTTTCATAGTTTTTTGATATCTACTGAAGTCTACAAATGCCTTTTCTTTATCATCCTCCATTTGGATGATGTCTAACAACCAAAAAATGGCTAGTTCTTAGCTCTCTTCCATGTATTATTTCATAAATGTGAACATGGGTAACTTGAGGGTAATTGGAAAGATAAGTTCTTAACCATACACCAATAATGATGGTGAAGCATTGAGTGTTTGCTTGATCCTTATCTTATTAGCCCATAATGCATACTTAAGGAGTTTGTGCCATATTTTAGGTTAATTTGTAGTAGACTTCTTGATGGCTTTCATAATATTCTTATTGGTAGACTCAAAGACTCCATTTCCTTAAGTATAATGATTAGATGTAAACTTCAAAGAGATGCCATTATCATAATCCCATTCAGTCATTTCTATGGATATAAATTCAAATCCATTGTCATAGACTAAAAAAACTAGGGCAAATCTAGTGCAAATATTTTCTTCCAAGAAGTTGATTACCTCCTCTATCTTACATTGTTTGGTGGCTATAGATTCATTCCACCTTGTGAAATAATCTATATCAGTTAGCACATACTTGTGGCCTTCAAAGGAATTAGGGTTAATTACCCTATAAAGTCTAACCCCCACTATGCAAAAGGTTTGTCTACCATCACTAGTTGTAAAGGTATGGCTGCTTTTGTCTCTTTTGTGATAAATATTTGACATGAGTGGCACTCCCTCACATGCTTGTGAGAATATTTGAAAATGGTGGGCTAATAATACCTAGCCTTGAGAATATTGTGATCTATGGTTTTCCTTAAAGGGTGTCTACTACCTATGTTTTCATGAAAAGTGAACATGATGTTAGGTTGTGGAGCTAAAAGCTTCACTAATGCAAACAGAGGAGGAGGTTGCAGAAAGGTTGTTGAGTGTCACAGACACTGGCGTCAATCAGGCCAATCGACGTCGGCAGGATTAGACAGAAGAGCAACATATGTCGGTCAGATATTGGTTGGCATCGGTCACCTCCAGGCAGACAAGGACTGACGTCGGTCACCTGTGTGGTTTGAACTATGAGTGTTACGGGCAGTTAGTTAACGAACCAAGTGTTTGCATGTCAAGAGCCAAATTTAGACTAGAAGCTATGGATCTAATTATTGTAATTAGGTGTCTAATTATTGTTTGCATGAGATCTATATAATAGACTCATGGGATATATTGTAAGGTGTTCTAGTTTGAGTTGAGCAAAGTTAGCTCCTTCTGTGTGTGAGGTGAGCAAGGGTGTTCCTCCTAGTTCCATAGCAGTACCAAGTGTGGGTGTTGGTTTTGAAGAATCAGCAAGATTCTTCAGGGGTGTAGGATCTTGGTCAGTAGGTGTGCATGGCTACTTTTGGAGATCTACATGGTAAGTAAGATCATTGATCTATAGGTGTATGTGTGTGCATGATCCAGGTTTGCAGGTGTGCAGAACCAGATTGATTTGCAGGTGTGCAAGATTAGGGAGGATAACAACACAACAGGGAGCAAGATCAAGTGGGATCTACTTGGAGTATGGTGTGTACTCATTGGAGAGTAAAGAGGAAGGCAAGGTATTTCCTTCCATAAGTGAGATCATTTGGGTTGCAAGTTGTTGCAGTTTAGGGGAGATCTACTTGGAGTGTGTGGAGCACTTGTGGAGTACATGGAGCACTTGGCTACTGGTAGTAGTGGATACTGACTGGTTGGAGGTGAACACCAACTGTGTGTTTGAGTTGTGTGTTGGGACCATAAGAGAGAGAGATTTGAGGGAAGATTTACTGTTTATGCCCTAGAGGTGTGGGAGCCCTAGAGGTGTGTAAGGAAGAAGAACTGTGGCAATCTTCTTTGTTGTATTTCCTTCTGGAAGAGTTTTAATACAAGTTGTGTATTGTCTCTCATATTCTGTGTTAAATCTGAATTCTAGTTACTTGTATATTCTGGTTAATTTCTGCATGTTAAGTTGCTTGGTAATCAATTGTGTGCTTCCATAATTCCCAAAAAAGGTGGTGTTAGAGTTCTTTGGTTGGGTATCTAACAAAGTGGTATCAGAGCTAAGGTTGTAGGGAGCGGTTTTGTGTTTGATTACAGGTCACTCTCAGGGGTTTTTGATTGAGTGGGAGTAGAGCAATGGCATAAGAAAGTAAGCTAAGGATGGAGGAACTGAAAAGCACAAACGGTCAATTACGGTCCTATGGAAAGAAAGAGTAGGGAAAAGAATATTGTTGGTTGGTAGAAGATCAGCATGAAGGAACTAAAGAAGCAGATGTTGCAGGTGATGTGGCATAGGATGCTTTGGTATGTTTCTTGGATAAATTAGAATCTTGTTTTATAGATTCTATTGTCTCTTTCCATGCAGTCTGAAATAGAGTATCTTTTCATGGTAAGGTCTTTGGAGACTTTGGAAAGATTTATTTAGGGGCTGGTGTGCCTTGCCAAAGAATTGGCAAAGGGGAAGTGTTGCTAAAATTGTAGGCAGCCAACACATGGGTTTTGAAGAAGGTCATGCAGGTCCCAGTCTTGGAGATGCGGTTTATTGCTTTAGGAAATTTGGGTGATGAGAGATGCATAAGAACTCTCACAGTGGATGCACTTGAATTAGCGGGTGGTAAGAAAGTAGGTATTCTTTATCTATTTACTTATATTACTGATTCTTATTTTATTGCGGAGATGTGGCTTAGTAGGCTTGGTCACATGAGCAAGAAGGAGATGCATGTTCTTACGCGGAAGACAGATGTGTTTAATAGACTTAAGAACTAGAAAGCCTTGGTGTTCTTGGAAGAGATGATAGACAGAGACTAGTGGATGGGGCTGGATACTTCTGAGTAGGGTAGTTTGGACATGGGTTTTGATTCAAAGGAGCTCATGGGTAAAAATTCATCACTCACAGGCAAACACAGGTACTGGCATCGGTCAAGGGGAACTAGCGTCAAATAGACAGGTTTTGATGTCGGTCATGTGCAGATCGAAGTCGGTGATGTCAAGTAGGGTAAGACTGATGTCAGTTAGGAGGACTAACATCAACAATAGTAAGACCGATTTCAGTTAAGAGGATCGATGTCTATAACAAGAGACACCGACATCGACAGAGTTGGTAGTCAGGACAGGCACATGGAACTGATGTCGGTTAGATGCAGACTATGTAGTGACTGAGGTTGATCATTGTAACAAATTTTGGGCAGACAGTAAGCTATCAAAGAGTTTCAAATGCCCATATGGAGGACTAAAAGTGGTAAGTAAGCCTCAAATTCATTGTTCCTCTTCTTTATACTAGTTGCTGACTGCAAAGTAGGAAGGATCCAAGAAACTATGGAAGCATGGCAGGAATATGATGTAGAACCAAGTGGGAGATTTGGTAGGGTTTCCAGCCAAAAGAAAACATAGAGATGAATGGATACCTTAGTTAAAGAATAGAGAGAATGGACATGTGAGATAGAAGGCCAGGTCATATGGTCTTGAGGAAGCTGCAGGACAGTGGTACAGGTTTTGACAGGTGGATGACAAAGTAAGGCTTTAGTCAATGTCAGTGTAACCATTGTGTTTGTCTTACTAGGTGGATGATGAGTCATGACATCATTTTGTTGTTGTATGTGGATGGTATGCTAGCTAGCAAGTTTGTACATACAGGGTTTTGCTGAGCTAAAGGTAAGGTTAGTTCAGTGGCATGTCATGAAGAATTTGGAGCAGCAAAATTCTTTGGCATGAGAGACATGGAAGATCACAAGTTGATTTTGTCTCCAGTGGGAGCTGATGTGAATCAGGTGTTGGCGAGGTTCAAGATGCAGAACTGGAACACACTAAGGGCTGGACAATTTAGTGTCTGAAATCACATGAGGTCTGGCATAGACCTGAGTTTTCCCAAGTAGTGGGAGCTATTAGAGAGTTAGGAGCCAATTCAGGAAAGTGGGTTCTTAGGTATTTGAGAGGGACCAGCAGTAGGGATTCATGCTATGCAGGGTCAGGACTTCACTACATGGGTTTGTAGGTTCAGATGTGGCTGGTTACTTGGATGATAGGAGGTGCACCATAGGTTATGTGGTCGTTGGTCTTTAGGGTTGATCTTGAAGAGGGATACAAGTTAGGAAATAGATTAGATGGGGTATAGGTATAGGTACAGTGCAGTTGTTTATCTCCAAGTGGGAGATTGTTAGGTTGTGGAACTAAAAGCTTCACTAATGCAAATAGAGGAGGAGGTTACAGAAAGGTTGCTGAGTGTCATAGACACCAGCGTCGGTCAGGCCAACTGACGTTAGCAGGATTAGATAAAACAGAAACTAACGTCAGTCAGATATCGGCTGGTGTCAGTCACCTCCAGGCAGATAGGGACCAACGTAGATCACCTATGTGGTTCAAACTGTGAGTGTTACAGGCAGTTAGTTAATGAACCAAGTGTTTGCATGTCAAGAGCCAAATTTAGACTAGAAGCTACGAATCTAATTATTGTAATTAGGTGTCTAATTATTGTTTGCATGAAATCTATATAATAGACTCATGGGCTGTATTGTAAGGTGTTTTAGTTTGAGTTGAGCAAAGTTAGCTCCTTCTGTGTGTGAGGTGAGCAAGGGTGTTCCTCCTAGTTCCACAGTAGTACCAAGTGTGGGTGTTGGTTTTGGAGAATCAGCAAGATTCTTTAGGGGTGTAGGATCTTGGTCAGCAGGTGTGCATGGCTACTTTTGGAGATCTACATGGTAAGTAAGATCATTGATCTGTAGGTGTATGTGTGTGCATGATCCAAGTTTGCAGGTGTGTAGAACCAGATTGATTTACAGGTGTGCAAGATCAGGGAGGATAGCAACACAACAGGGAGTAGGATCAGGTGGGATCTACTTGGAGTACAGTGTGTACTCATTGGAGAGCAAAGAGGAAGGCAAGGTAGTTCCTTCCATAAGTGAGATCATTTGGGTTGCAGGTTGTTATAGTTTAGGGGAGATCTACTTGGAGTGCGTGGAGCACTTGTGGAGTGCATGGAGCACTTGTGGAGTGCATGGAGCACTTGTGGAGTGCATGGAGCACTTGGGTACTGGCAGTAGTGGATACTAACTGGTTGGAGGTGAACACCAACTCTGTGTTTGAGTTGTGTGTTGGGACCGTAAGAGAGAGAGCTTTGAGGGAAGATTTACTGTTTATTCCCTAGAGGTGTGGGAGCCCTAGAGGTGTGTAAGGAAGAAGAACTGTGTCAATCTTATTTGTTGTATTTCCTTCTTGAAGAGTTTTAATACAAGTTGTGTATTTTATCTCATATTCTGTATTATTTTTGAATTCTAGTTACTTGTGTATTCTGGTTAATTTATGCATGTTAAGTTGCTTGGTAATCAATTGTGTGCTTCCATAATTCCCAACAAAGGCGGTGTTAGAGTTCTTTGGTTGGGTATCTAACACATGATTTGAGAAGCCTCTTCTTTAAACACACACGTTAAGTAGATCCCTTCAAATTTCTTCCTATATATGACTCCATCTTTGATGAGATAATGGGTTGCTTTGAGCCTTAAGGCTCTCTTTTGTTCTCTAGTGAGTCTTCGGGGACAACTACCATTGATAAGTAGGTGGATCAGAGATTCATACCATTCATTATGTTGGAATATCTATTGATCAACTTACATGACATGAAGCTTAGGGTTGGATTTAGCAATCATCTAGATTTGGCCTTGACATTTCACTAGTTTGTTAATCTTCATTTATATATCATACTCTTTGTAGGACTGACATCCACTTTCCCCTTCATTCCCCAAGCTCATTTTGACTCAATATCATATTTATGGTTGGGTTTGGTAAGATGGCATGCACCTTATTTCTAAGGATGTAATGTCTAAATTTTTTTACTACCTTCACCAGTGCATAAGCTTGCTTATCAATCATGGAATAGTTTACTTCTACATTTTTGAATTTGGTACTAATGAAGGCTATAGGGTGGTCATTTCATCTTTTGAGTCAAGACTATAGCCATGGTGTAATCAGAAACAAATGAATATAAGTAAAATTCCTTTGATAAGTTAAGAATTATCAAGACTGGGGCTTCTTGAATGATTGCCTTCTTGATGTCATCAAATGCTTTCTTGGATCCTTCATGCCAAGATATTTTAGCATCTTTCTTAAGCATATCATTCAAAGGTTTGACAATCTCAACAAATCTTGAGATGAACTTTCTTACAAAGTTGATCTTGCTTAATAATGACTTTAGTTCTTTCTGGCTATTAGGTAGCTCAATCTTGGAAATGGCTTCAACTCTCTCAAGATATTTGAAGATCCCTTCTTTGGTGATGACATGCCCCAATATTTTTCCTTTAGTAACATAAAAGATGCTCTTCTTGGGGTTGAAGGATATGTCATACCTCCTACACATTTTAAACTATTGTTTTAGGTGCATGAAATGATCTTCTCTATTCTTGGAAAACACTATTACATCATCCATGTAAATGATGATGCATTTGCCTACTAGACCTTGGAAATCATGGTTCATGGATCTTTGAAAGGTTTCCCCTACATTACTTAGTCCAAAAGGCATTCTTTTGTAAGTATGTGTTCCCCATTTAGTGTTGAAGGTTGTCTTCTTTATAATTATTTGGTAATAATCACTTGGTTATATCCAAAAAATCCATCCAAAAAGGACATCATGGCTAATCTTAGAACAACATGGATGACTTGATCTAGAGAAGGCAAGGGGTAATTGTCCTTTTTAGATGCTTTATTAAAACTTCTAAAGTCTATGCACAATCTAATTTCTCCATTATATTTTCTGACTAGGACCAAGTTAGAAACCCAAGTAGAATGCCTAATAGGAAAGACAATCCTTACATCCAACAATTTCTTGACCTCCTTATAGATCATGGGTTCTAAGATAGGGTTGATAGGTCTTTGCTTCTACCTGAAGGGTTTGTAATTTTCCTTGAAGGGTATGGTGTGAGTAATAACTCTTGGGTCAAATATTTTTAGATCTTCATATGACCAATCAATTACATCCTTATATTTTGTAAGCATCTCTCTAACCTTTTTATTTTCCATTTTAGTACAAGCCTTTCCTATGTTCACTTGTTGGGACTAATCATGTGGGCCAAGATTCATTTCATGATAGTCCTTACCAATTACTTTGGGTACCTTAAGTGTTTTAGTAATCTTTTCATGATCAAATAGATTTTATAATGAGATCATCCATTTAGGTATCTTATTGTCATTCATTTAGATGATTTTACCATTAATCTCCATTTTATGAGAACTTTCAGTAGCTTCATCAATGATGTGAGCTTCAAAGGCACCAAAATTAGTTAAGAAATCCAAAATTTGTTGATCATCATTGAAGACTTGAAAATGATTCATGTTATCTGAGACTAAGGGGCATGGTATTAGCTCAATGCTAAAGTTGGGGGACTCATGATTGGGCATGAGGTTAGCTACAACAGAGGCAAGCTCATTAGCAAATTTATTTTCTTCCCTAGGGATAGACAAGATGTTCAAAGCATCAAAAGATTCTACCAAGTCCTTAACTATGAACTTTTACCTCTTAAGGTAAGATAGCTTGCATTGGTACTTACTCCTTACTTCATTGACCACTAGTTTATAATCTACATAAACAAGGAGTTCCTTGATCTTATGCTTCATAAAAAGCTATAACCCTAGGATGAGAGCTTCATATTTAGCCAAGTTGTTAGTGTATGGGAATTACAATCTATAAGATGCATGATATTAATTTTCTATAGGGTCTATCAATATAATACCAACTCCTAATCCTGACTTACATTTTCCACCATCAACATATAATCTCCATAGGCCAAGCATTGGAGTAGGGTTCTTGGAACTAGGTTATTTTGTATCTTCCAAAGTGAATATTCCCAAATCAGAATCTAGGAAGTTCAACTTTTTATTGATAGAATTATATTCTGTTATCATGTTTTTCATCCTTGGTTCTCTTTCTACCCTTATTTTATTTGGAAAACCCTTCCAAGGTAACCATAAGTGGGATCAGTCAGTAGACATGTATCCATTTAGGGCCTTAGTCCATTCTCTACTAAGGAGCAAATCATAATAACTAGGGATATCTACCACTTGTATGTCCATGAATTGTTGAACTCTTGGTTCACTAGCCAATTGCATATGTAGGTTAAATAATTCCCCGTTGACTTTAAATTTTGACTTGTCCAATTGCATAACCACCCTATTAGACTTGATTGGGGTCAACCCAAGTTTTTCACATATCCCTATAGGCATGATGTTGGTTGAGTCTCTAAAATATAAAAGGTAATTATGGACATTCTTTCCAAATATCATAATTGTGAGTAGGAAGGGTGGAGACCTAGCCTTAGTTATTTGCATAGTTACATTTACACTATCACTTTTTGGAGGCTTCCCAGGTTTCTTAGACAATGATTCTAAAAGTAAGTCTCTTTGTTCTATAATCTGTGTTAGCTCATGTAGAGTGATGTTGGCTTTGATCTTCTTCATATCTTCCACAATGTCATAACCAATGTTTCCTGAAGGTTCAACAGTAGATTTAGAATAACTGCCCTTAGGTGTTTCAGGATCTTTCTTTGATGTCGTGTCTAGAGGAGTGCCATAATTGTTAGGGGGAGTCAAAGTAGTCAATGGCTATTTTTGTTCTCTATTTCTTAGAGGGTAGGTTTATAAGAATTTTTGGAATGTTTTAATCTCTTAAGGAATATTTCTGAGCTCATTATCCTCTTGGAAACGGAATTGAAATGTCTCTACCATGTGTACTTGGTCAGATGAATTGGACCCAAAAGGAATTGTAGTAGTACCTTTGTTTAGGAATACTTCAAATGTGCCAAGTTCTTCTTAGAAAGCTTCAAAATCTTTGAAAAAATCAATGCAATCAATCTCACCATGTTTATATGTGGCATGTACCCTACAATAGTCTAGCAAGGTAATATTAGTGAGATTAATATCCATGGTATTCTTACTAAAATAAGTCTCACTGGCTTTGTTGTTGTAGAAGCTATCATTCTAAAATCTATTTCTAGGCCTATTGAACTTTTGGAAGGTGAAGTTCCTTCTAGAGTTGTCATTAGCTTTGCCAACTTGTTTTTGTAGTTGTAAGAAATTTGTGTTGAGCTTCTAGACTATATTTAACATAGATTCATTATCATTCTTGGGGATTTTAGAGCTTTGGACTTGGCTATTATTAGTACCATTAACTGGCACTAAATCCTTTTGGTCACTAGTGTGAGACCTAATAGTAGCTTGATGACTCAAGAAACCTAGGTTTTGATTAGAAGTGGCATGGCTAGTAGGTAATACATTCAAAGCAAGGGGTTGGTTCAAGTCTAGAGAATTTTGGTTATTATTTAGGAAAAGGTTCAATATAGTCATCTGGGGGTTACTGTTTGGGATAGAATAAGCTATATGCCCTTGGGGCTACATTTGGTCACTAATAACCATTGCTTCAGAATAAGCTTGAGCCAATGTGTTGATAGCTAAGAGGACCCTTTTTAAAAACACATAAGTCATAGGGTCCCCTACATTCTTGTAAACTTCTAAAACTAAAACCTCATTAGGTTTGTATGAATCCATGGTTTGACTAAACATCTTTTAAAACCTAGCATTAAAGGATCTAATAGGTTCACTTACATCCCTCTTAATGGTTTTGAATTTGTGATAAATGATGTAGGGGCTTATGATCTTTCCAAAATTGATGAATAAAGATAGTGTCAAAGTTATTCCATGAGGTAATACAATTATTATAAAAATTGAGGAACCATTCATATGCAGCATCATTGAATGTAAATAGGAACAACCTACATGCTACATCTTCATGGAAAAAATTTAATAATCTTAAAGTAGCCTTGAAATATTTTACATTTTCTTTTGTAGTTGCAACACCAGTTGGATTAAATATTGGCAAGTACTTTTCAAGATTATGTGGTAAGTCATGAACTACACCTGGTACATTAATGGGGGAACTTCTAAGCCATGCCATACCTAGATGAAGATTGATCACATTAACCCTTGTAAGGATGAAGATGGTAGAGACTTAGAACACCTACACCTTCCTCTATCTTTCCTAGTTCTTCTGTGGGTATCTAACTTGAGTAAGGTTCTCTAGTCTCTAAATGTGATCTAGTCCTGATCCTTGGCAATTCTATCTTGAAGATTAAGGATCCTATTTTAAATATGGTGTGTCAAGTTATATTTCATAAAGAACAACAATCAACCTGCACACTAAGCCTATTTTGTAAAGATTTACTCATAAAGGGACAAAGGACACTGATATATGACTAAACAAGCTCAAATATGTATTGAATTATGCAAAGATGGCCATTTTTTATAACTTGTGACTTAAGTAAACTCAATATTCATAAAGAATTTTCAATCTTTAACCAAAATAAGCCATCTTAATCTCAATTACTATTAATTCTTAAAACCTGAAGCTATCTTTACTAGAATTTAACCATTTTTTTACATGAAACTAAGATCTTTACCTTATGAAGCACAAATATTGGTGGGAAAACTTTTAAATATCAAGGATATTTGCACTTAGATTGAATAATCACTCAAAAGGGTTAAGAATCCTTCAAACATAATGCAAAAAATATCATAATTGATCAAATGGCCCTCAATCTAGTACCAACGGAGCTCTTTCTCCTGTTGATGCTTCTAACTACCTCACAAGTGCTCTTAGCATTGATGAGCACTTCTCATTTTAGGATCTTGAGGATCTAGGGCATGAGTTATAGTTTGTGACAATTTGGGATGTCTATGGTTGAATAGAAGCAAAGTGTGAGAGTTGTCGACAATATTTATTTAATTTGGTGGTTAGGAGCCACCCAAGTCCTATATATTTGAAATTTGTGATATTTATGATCCACAATCTAACCTAGGTGGATATTAACAATGATCTTAAATTGGAGTGAGATTTGAAAAATAAAATAGAAAAAAAATAAGGTAAGGTAGAAAATAGAACATGATTGCAGGATTCCATCTCAAATATCATGACAAGGTTCTAATTGGTTTGAGCATACATGAGCCAATTTATGATTTAAAATAGTATGAACCCAAATTTCATCATAAACCACGTAAGAATCAAAGGAAATATAGAACTCACAAGTAAGAAATAGGTTTACTTTACAATATTTACTACTATAACGTGAATAACATGAGCACATCCAAATCTAGAGAAAATGAAATGAAGCATACCTAAGATCTTTTAGCTAATCTAGCATAGCACAAATTAACAACCTTATCATAGAAAATGTAGCTCAAAATGCAAATAACCATTCAAATCCAAGATATTAACATGAAATTTAGAGATAGCCTTAGATTTTAACAAACTATTCAGACAATCCTTTTAGAATTCCTTAGTTATATTAAAATGTTTTTTTTGTATACAATTGCTTAGAGTCCCTCCTTTTACAAAATGGTAACCCCTACCTATTTAAAGATAACATAGGTGATGTACTAGTTAACTTCATGAAACATCTACATGTAAGATAAGGATAGATATCCTTCAACAAATATTATAATGTACATGACCTCCTATGTCAAATTTGACAAATATAATGCTAACAGACTAACATATGCTCATTACAAAAGAATATTCCTTTCATATTACATTGGTGGGTCCTCTTACTTATCTTTTCTTGAGGATGTCCTTCACCCTAGTGTTTTTTTATTTAATCAACTCAAAATCTACTATAGGTTTCATCAAAAAATCCTCTTCTTGATCCACCAATGTATTGAATTCTTTGTCACTTTTGGCCATGATTGCCTAGATGCATTATGCCTCTAAAATCTACCTTCTTGAGGTAAGCATGATTTCAAGGACCTTCTTATCATCCTTGATATATTTTACTTGGTTATATTTGAGTTTTTTTATGAATACATTAACCCTTTTCTTAAATTCTTCATCATTTATCAGGCCCATGGCAGTGGGTTGAGAGGGGTTTGCCAACAAGGTCTCCAAGAGCTTCTCCATTCTATTTATCAAGTCCTTGTCCTCCTTCATGAAATTATTGAAAATATTATACCAAGTTCTTAGGTCCTATATTTTATTCACTATGACTCTTAGGAGGATGTTTAAATGTCCTAATTTTGATGTCCTCGACCTATTTTATATTATGCACATTGATCAATTTAGCTGTCTAGTCTTTAGAGTTTTGCCATTGAATGATTAATGAATGTGCCATCTTAGCTTGATGGTTCAAGGCACTTAATATGAGCTTCATGGTCTTAAATACCTCAAATATGTTAAGAACAGACTTATTCATCATCTTTAATATGTACTTAGGGACTAAAAATTCAGTGTGTGCTTCCAAGTCCTATTTCTCTTTTTCTAGGTTGATGATAATTTGTTTCATTCCCTTAACCTAAGCTAAGGTCATTGATGATTAGGCCTCAATAAAAATTTATATATCCTCTTGATGGATGGGGTATTCCCCTATTATTTTCCCTTGTACAAGAGTTAGACCCATAAAAGGCTCTACTCTTTGGAAGGTGAACTCCTCAATGCCTATAGTGGCATTCTTTGTTGTTACCTTATCAAACCCAATTGTGTCTAGATTATAATACATAGTGGCTATTGGTTCAGAGAATTTGGGTACCTTTGGGATCTCAATCCTAGTACAACTTGATGCTCCATAATCCTTCATTCCTTTTCCACTCTCTTTAACTACCTCAACAATCCTCCTTTCTTCTTGCTCCTTCAAGAGCTCTCTAATATAGAGTTTGATATCATTATGGGTATCAATGTCTATAGTGTTGGTAAGTGCCAATGAATTTGATCAAGATGGAATCTTTTAGAGATTTCCATAAATGAAATAGTCAAGGATGATAGGTCCATGTATGGGGAACTCATCACTAAACAAGTTAACTTCACTGGTAAGATGGGTCCATGTCACTTTTGGCCTTTTAGAGGACCTAAGATGAAGAGCCATCTCTACTTCCCTTTTATTTTATGAGATAGGGACTAAATCCAAGGATATTTCCTTCCCATTTTCCATCTTACCCACTTGGGGTTCTTCAACTTATGCCAACTTAGTTGTGGCTTCCTCAATTCCCTCATCTTCTTGATCTAACCCATAAGTCTCTACAAGCTCTTTAAAGAATTCTTCAGCTATTTCATATGGTTCTAGTGCAACTATATCAATGTGCTCTACTAGAGAAGATGGTCTTTGATGTGGAACTAATGATGAAGGACCTTCTCCTAGCCTTTCTTTGAATTTCCTCTCACTAGGTCCTTGAATTTGAAACACTTGCTATTATGGTAGTCCTAGAGGTGCAATTGAATTGGAAGGTAATAGATGATATTGTAATGGGTTTATCTACCTGATTTCTCTAGTTGGATTCTCCACTCTTTTCAATCTATGGTCAAGTTTGAAGCCATGTTGCCTATACTTAGCTAGCACTTCCTCAAATTTTATATCCTTAGTGTAGAAATGGTCATATGGGCCAACCCTATGCTCATAGGCCACCTTGGTCAACTACTTGGATTACAGATGGAGGATAAATTTTCTATTTGGGCCCTATTCTTTGAGGTCATCCTTTTGAAAATAGAAGGCATCTCTACGTCTGGACATAACATCCAACTATTTCCAGCCATGGATCATAGTTTTCCAATCAAGAATGGAAAAGGATGCAAAATGACTTTACTCTTCTCTCTGCACACATTATCAATCCCTAGGAGGAGTTAAGAAGTAATTTCTTATTCATCCAATTTGGTGGGGACATGGACTAGCAATATATATGGTTGTGTCATGACTCCTTCTATCTTGATGATGGTGCAATCTAGGTAGTACCATATGTCACCCATGGGATCTACATATTTCTTGATAAGGGGGTGCACTCTTGGCATGGGGTTTCCTATGATATTCCTAACCAAAGTAGGATATATGCAATCACAAATGAATTGCATGTGACCCCTCTAATTAAAGATATATAATTTTGAATAATGATGGGATATGGTAATCTTGCAATGAGAGGACTAATTCTTGATATCAATAATATGGGTGGAGACCAACAATGAGTCCAATAAATAGGACCTCATGGTGAATTGTTGGCTGGTCTTCTTTTTTATGCCATAGAATTGTCTTCCCAAGTGGATGCTAATAAATTATCTAATAGGTGGAGTTATCTTCTCTTCCACCATGAAATATATGTAAGAAACCCATTTGGGTTTAACATAGGTTATTGTCATTTCCCCTAAAGCTCTATTCAATAGGGTCATGATGATCATAATTCCTTCCTTGAAATGTATAATAGGGATCTTCCCATCATGGTTCCTAGATTTATGGGTTCCCTGGTTTAACCAAGATCTTAAAATAGTGTCTAAATTATGCTTGGTTGTCCACTCCTTGATGGTGGGGAGATCTATATGAGTCCTAGGGAGTTTATAGTAACCCTAAAAAGCTATAGGAGTAATGTGTCCTATCCCTTTTGACACATCCTCCCTAACTATCCAATCACCATCAATTATACAATTGACAAACATAGGTGCAAGGATATCTATGCAATGGATTACTTTTGATTTTTCAACTGCTCAATGGAGACTAGACATCTAAATTAAAACTAATTCATCAAATTTCCTCTTGGTTACTATGATCCTTTATTCATTGGAAGTGAGAGGCTACATTTCCTCAATATCAAAGGAGATCTTAGACCAATTATTCATTGCATTTTTGAGTGCCCTAATGTCCAATTCCATGTCTCCAAAAGTTCTTCCCTCATTATTTCTAGATAAATACAATTTTACCTCTTATTTCCATTATTTCCTAGTTGATGCCATGATTCCTTAATTGCCTTGGGTGTATGACTAGATTTTATTTGCTTAGGATGAAATTTGAGCTTGTTTGATGTGATTATGTCTCAATAATTAACAATCAGGGCTTTATGTTGTTCTGTTAGAGCTTCTTGGAGCTTTAATGGTGAAGGTGGCAGAATCCATAAATTCATTCATGCCTAAGATCTTATGGATAGCCTCACTTATGAAAATTTTATCTTTTTTGGCATGCCAAATCTTTGGATTTATCATTTAGTGCTTACATGGTGCCTATATGGCCTTCCCTACAAAAATTCCCTTAAAAACTAGCCATTAGTTTTTAAATCAAGTTTTTTATCTTCACTCTATTGGATCAGGACCTCTAAATGCGTGTGAACCATTGATGAAGATATTGGATATTTCCTTTGATTTGTTGTTTAAATCTTAAATTACCCAATTACACCAAGTGGTATATTTTACTTCTTCAAGATATAAATTTGGAGTTTGGTATTGGAATGAGCATGATTCTTACACATGTCAAGCTATCAAGATTTGGCATCTTCAATTGAAAAGTCATCCTTCATTTCACTCCATTGGATTAAGATCTCTGATCAAGCATGGTTTTTTGGATCTTACAAGATGCACATGGCTTAATTAGTCTTAGGTCTTGATAAAACTTAGGCCTAAAATATATTTCTAAGGTTTATTTATGTTAATAAACACTAACAAACTTAGGCTAAGGCATTTTATGCTAAGTTTTCCACATTAATACACTAGGGTCCCTTTTGAAGGGTTTTTAAAAATGCCCCTTTTCCCTAGGTTGAAAAGTTATCTGAGGTTAAATTTGATGTCCTCGCTAATTTTAAAGACGTCCTCATAGATGTCATATGATGAAAGCAAGACTGTTAAATTTAGTCTTGAGTATCAGTCTGTGAGGGCTTAGGTTTGAATCCTGAGGTCATATTGTGTCTACGAACACAACAAATCTTCAAATTGAAATTATGAACTTAGTCCATATGACCTCATCTTAGGGCTTATCAATCAAAGAATTCATGCCATTGGATCATATCGATGACATAGTGAGGGTCATTGGATATATGTACTTGTATGTAATTGGCTTTGAACTATCAAGGACTCATTTATCTTTGCACCATTAGATCAAGATCTAAGGATGAATGCAGATCATTAGATCTAAAAAATTGCATGAATTTTAAGTCACTAATTAGTCATATATAGACTTAAGTCAAATGATTCATACTAAGTTAATTGTGTGAATGAACATGATGAACTTAGAGCTAAAGTTTATTATGATAAGCCTAAGGTTAAAACATTAATGTGGTCCCCTTTAGACTTAGGTAAAATTTTGGACAAAGTTCAACTTGATGGTCTCACTAACGTCAAAAACATCCTTGTGAGCATCAAATGATGGGAGTGAGACTATCAAATTAAATCTTATAAGAACTTTTTCATAGAAAGTGAAGTTGATGCATGGCTCTTCCTAGGTGATCTCACACTGTTATATTAGATCTCTAAGGAAGCAAGAACCATTCAATCTATGATTAAATCAAATCATTAAGTTAGGACCCAATATGTATAACGGTTTAGACTAATGTTTCAATATTAATATGTTTTTTGTGTTAATAAACACAAAGACATTTAAGATTGAAGTTTAGGATAAATAAAAGGCCATGGCTAAGTATGCGAAGTGAGGGGGTAGGCCCCAATACCAAGCCACATATTGATTTCCAATATAGATTCTTTTTGAGAGCTTGAACAACTTGAAACCAACCATAGACTTCCTTTGTAGTAACCACTCTACAAACCAATTCTAGTCACACAATTTATTGAAAGCTTAAGGCATAAGCCAAAATGGAGACTAAAAAATAAACTTTAAGACTTAATGTGCACTTTAGATTGTGATTAATTTTCTTGATCATTTCTTATCTTCTCTCTATTTGAGTGGTGAGATTGTTTGTGCATTATCTCTTCCTTACCTTGGATGGTTCTAACTTGCCAGCCATGAAAGAACCTAGCAGAAGAAAACCTATCACCAAACTAATTGGTCAATTCTACCTCCTCATCCATAGACTACATCTTTAAACTAGTAGACTCTCCTCACCCTTCAGGAAGTCCTCATTTCCCTTGGGAAGTTTCCCAAGGAGATGCAGACTTTTCCACCTTCCTAGATAACAACCCTATGGCCCTTCAACATTATCTTGACACCATGCCTCATCGTACCCCTATTTTGATGCTACCATGGACTAAACTTATGGCATGCCTTCCCACCTCATGTGAAATACTTATATTGCCACAGTCACCACATAACCATTGGATACCCAAGCCTTGTCATCCACCAATAATCCGTTTGATACTACTATGGCAAAACAACCTACCGAAACTAAAAACACCCTTATACCTTCCACCCCCATCAAAAACTCTTCTACCTTAGGATAAATCCAACCACTAGCCACCTATACTCCTCTAACCATGGGACTACCTACCACTAGCATTTCTAACCTTCTATTAGCCACCTCTAATCCGCTAACTGCTACCCCACTTAAAAATCTCATGCTACTTATAACTTCTACCTTACCACCAATCCCCACAAGTGTCACCAACCTTCCTTTGTTCACCAACATAACTACCACTCTTACCCAATAGGTGCCCATTACACTAAACCAAGGTTACATCCCTCATCCATAAGGGCATTTACCTCTAACTACTACCTAACCACCTATATCCACCTCCCCCTACATAGCTACCACCCAACCACCCATATCCACATACCAATATGTCGTAGCTTCTCAACCTCCAACCAATTATCAATATGTTACCCAACCACCATAATAATATGCACCTTATAATATTCTAGGTGTTCAACCCTAAACAAACCTCATGAATATGCTCATGGATAGATGACCACCTTAGAGTCATCCATTTTGAGAGATCACAACATTTTATCATATGATCGTATCTGTAATGGAGCCATCCATGTGTCTATCCCTATCAAAACATATCCTTCTTAGTGGGAGCTCCCCAATTTTTCTATGTTTTAGAGTCAGGAAGATACCCAACAACACCTTAGGGAATTTAGGCACTCATGTTATTTGATTGCCTATGACGATGCCCTCCTTCTTCACACTTTTCTTATCTTTGTTAGGATTGACATTAGATTGGTATAGTGCTTTAACCAAACACTCTTTATTCTCATTCACCCAATTGGCCCAAACCTTATTGGATCACTTTTTGATAAATATCTCCAAAAAGGTTTCCATCAATGACCTTTACTCTATCTAGAAATTTGATGATGAATCTATTACTGATTTCTTAACTCATTGAAAGAGTCTAATGGACCAATTTACCTTTTCCTTACCCCAACCTAAACTAATAGAAATTTTTGCTCAAGCATGTGACAAGCACATCTCTTCTACACTACATATATAAAGCTTTATAAATTTTGATGAAGCTTTTACCACGATGTGTAAGCTAGAGAACAAATCCATCAATGAAGGGAAGCTAAACTTAAAAAAAGAGAACTCTACCTATAAAACTAATGAGGATTCCTCCTCTAAATTGTGCAACCAAACCAACACTAAGACCAAAATCAAGGGAAATATGAATGTGGTTTTCCTTAAAGCCACTTCTCCACCATCTATCAATTGACAAAATTCATCTGGTTTCTTAAAGCAAAACATGATAAACCAAAACCAGAACACCCAAAAGTAATTTACTGCACTTAGAGAATCTTATGCTTCAATCCTGAAGAAGTTATTAAAGGCCAACATCATACATATTACCCCTATTAAACCACCTCAACAATTTTATTTTTATTATCCTAAACCTATTTGTTACAATGAGAATGATCTATGCACTTTTCATCAAGTAGTTGGGCATGATATTAGCAGGCGTAATACCTTAAAAAGTGTTATCTAATCTCTCATTGACAAGGGGAAATTATGTTGTATAACCCTAACACACCTTAAAAACAAGACCTTGAAATATTTAGAAAACATTCCCCAATCATGCACCTACCAAAAATGAGAGCAACAAGGTTGAGCATTCTCATGATGCCCATACTATCAATATGGTTCTTAACGTGCTCATTGTTGAAAAACCTACTACCCAATCTATCTATTATTTGCCTACTGAGCTAGTGGAGTTATCTCCTCTTACTTTAGAGACCCAAATTGAGGAATCACCCCTTTTTCCTCCTCCACTTATTGAGGTAGTGGATCCAACAACCCCTCCTTCCATTGACATACTAGAATAAGTACCCATTTTACCTTCTCCCTTAACCACTATGTAATTTAATGCCCCTTTAGAGATCATTCCCAAAGAGGAAGCCCTCATGTCTACACTTCCCATAGAGGAGTTACCCATTCAAACCTTACATCCTTTGATTGAGGAAAAGCACGTGGTTACCACCCCTATATCTCAACCTATGGGCTTATCTTTTAGGTCCACTATATAGGGATTAAAACCAACATATAAGCCTTTCTCTAGGTTAGTGAAAAAATTAGAATTTATCTCCAAACCTAACATAGATCAAGCCACCTTTTGGTAGAAATTAGGGATACCTTATATCACCAAGAAGGAACCTCCAACCACACCTTTAACAAACCAACCCATCGCTCCTATTATCTAAAACCCTATCTTACCAACCAAACTGATAGAAACCTCTACCAACCCAATAGTTCCTCAACCATCCAATGTACTTAAACCCCAACCAACCAAATCACCTTCTCCACCCAAATCAATCAAACCAACTAAAAGCCTTGGCACCTACCCTACACATAGCCTTAATCACCCATATGTGAAAGTAGAGATTACCTCACCAAACCCACCAACCAATTGTAAAACCAAATTGACCACAGACATAAAGCTAACAAAGGGTTAGAGGGCCAAACTCCTACCTCCCTCAACCTTGTCTTCTATCTTGGGGCCTCATCCCTCCACCTTGATTATGAAGTTGGTTATGCCAACTAGAACCCAACCAACACTATTGGTTACACTAGCACACTTGATTTATGACACACATATCTTCATCGAACTAGAAATGACCAAGATACCTACCTTGAAACCTCCTACCTCTACTTTATTAACCTCCACATTACTAAAACCAAAACCACCAACCAAATGCACCACCTTACCCAAACCTTTTGTCACCAAACCTACTCCCAAAAAGACTTTCATCTCATCAACCAAGACTAAAACCTCTAAACCCTCTCCATCTTTAGATGATCCTTACTCAGTCATCTTTTACAAAGGTTACTATAAGATTTTTGCTTTACCTTACCCCCTATTAGGTTGTTTAACCCTATCAATTTAAAACTCATATGGTATAACAATTGCTAAGTGTGTTCCTATCATAGGACATTAGGCCATGATATGGAAAAATACAAAGCTCTCCAAACCCTTATCCATCAACTCTATGATGACAGGCAACCAATGTCAGTCCTTGTCTCTCTGGAGATGACTGACATCAGTTGATTCCTGACCAATGTCAATAGATTCCTGTCTACTCTTGATTGACATCGATTAGCCTAACTGACATCAGTTACTATGACACTCAGCAACCTCCTCCATGTTTACATACCTATGAAGCTTTTAGCTCCACAACCTAACAATCTCCCACTTGGAGATAAATAGCTGCACTTGTACTTGTACCTGTACATCATCTAATTTTGTTTCTTGGCTTGTATCCCTCTTCAAGTTCAGTCTTGAAGACCAACCACCACAAATCCTATGGTGTTTCCCCTGTCATCCAAGTAACTTGCCATATCTGAATCTACATACCCATGTAGAGAAGTGCCTAACCTTGCATAACATGAATCCCTACTGATGGTCCCTCTCAGATACTTGAGAATCCACTAAACTACTTTCCAGTGATCCTTTCCTGGATTGGCCACAAACTTGCTAACAACTCCCATTACTTGGGTAATATTAGGTCTAGTATTCAACCTCAACCTCATCATGTGATTTGGGACACTGTTCTGTGAACTGTCCATCCATAGGTGTGCTAACTGGTTCTACATCTTGCATATTGAACCTCTCCACTACCTTATCCACATAATCATCCTGAGACAACATCAACCTGTGATCTTCCTTATCTCTAGAAATACTCATGCCAAGGATTTTTGCTCCTCCTAAATCCTTCTTGGCACACCACTGAGCTAATTTTACCTTTAGCTCAGCAAATCCCTGCATGTATGAACCTATAACAAGCATATCATCCACATACAGTAACAGGATAATGTTGCAACCATTATCCAACCTGGTAAAATAAACACAGTGATTACATTGACATTGACTAAAGCCATGCTTTGTCATACACCTATCAAACCTGTACCACTATCCTAGAGCTTGCTCAAGACCATATACTTTGGCCTTCTATCTCATGTGTCCATTCTCTCCTTTCTTTAACCTAGGAATCCATTCATCTTTCAGTGCTTTCATCCCAGCTGGCAACTCTACCAAATCTCCTGTTTGGTTCTTTCCTAAGGAATCAATCTCCTCATTCATGCCATGCTCCCACTATTTCCTAGATTTTACTTGCATTTCCTCTTCAAAACTTCCTGGTTCTTAACCATTAGTGAGCAACAAGCTCAAGTAGTATAAAGAAGGGGAATAATAAATTCGAGGCTTACTTACCCTTTTAGTCCTCCATATGGGCATTTGAGACTCCTTGATAGCTTACTGTCTGCCCAAAATCTATTCTCTAGTCGACCCTGGTCTACACCCGACTAATGTCAATTCCACCTGATCATCGACACTGGTTCCCTAACTGATGTCAGTGTCTATTTGGTCACCGACGTGAATTCCCTGATTGACATCGGTCTCCACCTACCTGACACCACCGACTCTGTCTGCACATGACCAATGTCGATACCTGCCTGTTTGACATTGGTTCTCACCTGACTGACATCGGTAACTATGTTTTCCTGTGAGTGATGAATTTTACACGCGAGCTCACTTTGGATCAAAACCTTATCCAAACTGCCCTGCTCAAAATTATTTATCCCCTTGAGCTGATCTCTATCCATCATCTCCTCCATGAAAACCAAGGCTTTCTAGTTCTTAAGTTTGTCAAAGACATCAGACTTCCTCTTAAGAACATGCATCCCCTTCTTATTCATGTGACCAAGCCTATAGAGCCACATCTTCGTATCTACATCTAAATTAGATAAACTAGAAGGAGAATCAATAATACAAGTAGATAGATAAAGAGTACCTACTTTCTTACCACTTGCTAATTCAAGTGCACCCTTGGAAACTTTCCAATATTCTGCTGTGAGAGTAACTATGCAACCCTCATCACCCAAATTTTCTATAGAAATTAGAATCCTCTTTAGGACTAGGACATGCATGACATCCTTCAACACCCATGTGTTGCCTGTCTACAATTTCAGCTGCACTTCTCTTTTGCCAACAATTTGACAAGGCTCACCAACCCATAAATAAATCTTTCCAAAGTCTCCATGGACATAATCATGGAAAAATACTCTATTTGGGGTTGCATGGAAAGAGGCAACAGAATCTAAAACCCAAGATTTCACTTTATCCAAGGAACATACAAGAGCATCCTGTGCAACAATACCTGCAACATCAGCTTCTTCATTTCCTTCATTCTGATCTTCTACCAACCAACAATCTTTCTTTACCTGCTCTTTCTTTCCATAATACCATAATTGATAATTCTTGCCATTGAATTCATCCATTCTTAGTGTACTTTCTTCTGCCATTGCTTTACTCCCACTCAATCAAAAACACCTAAGAGTGACCTATAATCAACAAACACTTAACACGCTCTGACCACCTGTTAGTGTACCTAACCAAGCTCTGATACCAATTGTCAGGATCCCTACTCTTTAAGAGCATAATTGATTACCTTTGTATAAGCAACTAAACATAGAATTTAACCATAAGTAATATGTAACTAGAATTTAGAAACAACATAGAATATGAGAGACAATATAATCTTGTATTAAGTCTCTTTCAGAAGGAAATGCAATGAAGAAATCACACTCTTCCCACACCTCTTGGGCATACCAATAATTATCCCTCAAGAGTTCTCTCTCTCAATTAAAACCAACAATCAACTCAATACCGAGTTGTTGTTACCACCAGTCAGTAACAATACTGCCAATCCACCAAGTACTCAAAGTACTCCAAGTAGATCTCCCTGATCTTGCTCCTTATTGTGTTGTAGATCTCTTTTGACCTTGCTACCCCATAGATCTCCTTTGACCTTACACACACACACACACACACCTCTAGATCAACTGATCGTACTTACCATGTAGATCTTCTACCTAATCTTGCACAACCTACAGATCAACCTGGTCTTGCACACCTGTAAACCTAGATCTTACACACCTGGAAGAACCCTTATCCTTGCCTTTGCATGTCCTTATGATTCTACACCCTGGAAGAACCCTTGTCCTTGTTCTTGACAAGTCCTTTTGATCCTTCAAATTACAATATAGCCCCATGGGTCTCTTTAATAGATCCCATACAAACAATAATTAGACTTTCCAATTACAATAATTAAAAACATAGACTCAAGACTAAAATTAGTCTTTACATGCAAACTGACCATTCAACAAACTAACTGTTCATGTAACTAATAGTTCTGGAATGCACAGGTGACTGACATCGGTCCCTGTCTATCTAGAGATGACCAACATCAGCCGATTCTTGACCGATGTCGGCAGCTTCTTGTCTACTCCTGATCGATGTCGGTTGGCCTGACCGACGTCAGTTACTGTGACACTTAGCAACCTCCTCCATGTTTGCATACCTATGAAGCTTTTAGCTCCACAACCTAACAATCCCTGCTACCATTCATCATTAATTTAAATTTGAGCATGAAGGCTAGGTCATCACCATCTAAGCTAATCCAAGTCCCTTATCAACATGACCTACCACACCCTCCTTAACCAAATACAAGCCCTCAACCATGAAAGAAGAACTCACACCTTCTTCTAACAATGAGGCATCATCTAGCTCATCCATCCCCTCTAATTATATCCCCACCTCAAATCACTTGGAATCAACATTCCATTGTCTTTCACCAGGGGAATATCACCTCCTCACCCTTGATGCTTTCCCTACTCCCCAAGAGTATGGGAAACTTAAATGCCAATGAAGATATGACCCCAATGTTGTAACCTTTGTTTATTTTGGACCTTCACATTGTCAAACCCATTTCACCATGGGGGATTTGAAAAACCACTTGATGCTTCTACAACCTCCTCTTCACCTCGACCATTCACCTTTGACTTCTCCTATCTAGACAAGCCAAATTTTGCTAAGACATACCTCCATAGGTGTGCTTGGATAGATTTGGTATTGGATTATATAAGCATGGTCCACATGAGTTGATTTCCATTGAGACCAAAAACCCTTATTAGAAACATGGCCTCAATTCATTTTTCCCACCAAGAAGCAAACCAAAGCACCTACTGTCACCATTATTGAGGAAGGCACCCCTTCCTCACTGACCTCTCTTCCACCTACATGTGAGGTTGATAATATAATCCCAACTAATTTTTTTCATAAACATGATTAGCCTTAGACCCATGACTTATCACAAGGAGGGGAAACCTTAACCACCCCTTTGATCCATCCTGAAATGATAGGAGATGACTCTCCTACCATTAATGCTATTTAGTGCTAGGATGATGATTCTATTCTCACCTACCTTGGTGCTCCAAATTATTCCATGCATAAATCCTTTCCTCCCAAGACTTTTACCATGTTAAATAAATCCACCATGCATATCAAATTAGGCACTCTAGATAACCCCCATATTTTCAAAATTGGCCAATTGCTGAATGTCAAGGAACTTTGGGATTTCCCCTCTTTCCTTCAAGATTGCATCATATAATTTTCTTAGTCTTATAGAGACATTCATAGAAAGGACCCTACCATTGCCACCCATAACATAGTCACCAATCATGATGCCAAACCCATCAAGCAGAAAGTTTGGTGCATGCACCTTTGCATAGCCCTTCTCATCAAAGAAGAAATCCAACACCTCCTATTTGTCAATTTCATTCAACCCATTGACTATCCCTAATGGGTCTTTAATATCGTACCTATCACCAAAACCATAGGGTGACTATGCATTTATGTGGACTTTCATGACCTCAAATTTGCTTACCCCAAAGATGACTTTCCTCTATCAAGCATCGACCAATGAGTTGATCTTATAGCCAACCATAAGATGTTATCTCTCATGGATAGATTCTCAAGTAACAATCAGATCTTAATCACCCTTGAAGATCAACACAAGACTACCTTTACTACCCCATGGGGGATCATGTACTATAAAGTCATGATTTTTGGACTAAAGAATGCTTGTGCAACCTACCAACATGCCATGACTTATATCTTCCATGACCTTATCTACAAGATTGTAGAGGACTATGTAGATGACCTTCTCAAAAAGTCCAAATTCTAAAAGGATCATTTATCTATTCTAAATATCATCTTTGAACGACTTATCCATTACCACATTCACTTGAATCCCAAGAAGTGTATTTTAGGGTCTTGTTAGGAAATATTATTAGTTTTATTATATCTCTTTGGGAAATAAAGGTCAATTTGGATAAAATCAAATCCATCCTTGATATGCTTCCTTTAATAAACCTCAATCAATTATATAGTTTGCAAAGAAAGCTCCAATCCATCCATCACTTTATCTCCCAACTTTCAGATCAATGCCAACCCTTCCACCACCTTTTGAAGAAGGATGTAGATTTCAAGTGGAATAACGACTACCAAAATGCTTTTGATTCACTCAAAAGTACCTTTTGTCTCCACTTATCCTCACCCCTCCCAAGGATGACCAAACTTTTGACCTTTATATCTCCACCATTAACCACTCCCTAGGGGCAATGCTTGCTCATTGATATTAACAACACAAAAAGTAAGCCATATACTATATTAGCTACACACTTATAGAGTACAAGACTTATTATACACACATCAAGAAACTCTACTTAGCCTTATTCTTCATGGCCACCAAACTTTTCCAATACCTTCTTAACCATAAGACCTATGTCATAACCAATACTGACCCACTCAAGTACATGCACTCTAAGACATACCAAAACTAATGTATGGCTAAGTGCCTTATGATTTTATCAAAGTTTGACCTTGAGTTCCTTTAACAAAAGTTAATTAAAGGGAAAGTCATTGCTTACTAATTAGTTAAAGAACCTTTGATAGACAACTAACCTCCTCCTCTTGAGTTCCCTGATGAGTCCATAATGACCCTCTCTCAAGTGGACTTCACATATCAAGTCACCATATTTTTTAATGAATCAAAATGTTAAGATGGTGGAGGAGCTAGTTTCATCCTTATTCCCTTTTATGGTGAGACTCTTCCTTTGTCCTTCAAGATTGAATTTGAATGTACCAACACTATGGCTGAGTATGAAGCCCTAGTAATAGGCCTTTAAATTGTGTTAGCCATAGGAGTCAAAATGATCAACGTATTTGGTGACTCCCAACTTGTGGTCAATCAAATCAATGGCTCTTACCAGTGTAAGAATGATTTTGTAATAATACAAATAACTAGTTGATGAACTCTTAACGTCATTTAAACACTACCACATCTAGTGAACCCCATAATCTACTAATAAGTTTACTAACACCATGGATTCTCTTGCCTCTTAGATCCTATATGTACCCTTTGACTCTAAGCTATCTATTGTTATCCATATACTTACCCAACCTTCCTATGTCAAACTATATTCTCCCACCATTTTCAATGTGGAAGAGACCTAACCTAACCTTTGGTATTAGTAGACCTTCCACTATCTCAACCTTAACATCATTCCATCTGGACTTTCTAGGAATGCTAAAAAAAAAATTATCCAGACCACCTCATGTTATACCATTATGGGGGGAATTATTTACACACACATCTTTAATGGTCTCATCTTTCTTTGCCTATGCAGTCATGAAGCCTATCATGCTATCAAGGAAACACATGATGGTATATGTGGGGGACAATTCAATGGCCTTGCCATAGCTAAATGTATCCTTCACCTCAAATATTACTATCCTACTCTTAACCAATACTATTGTGATCATGTGAAAAAGTGTGTTAAGTATCAACAACATACCAATCTGCATCATGCACCTAGCCATAGTCTTCACATTTCCACTAATTTTTTGCCCTTCTCACAATGGGATCTGGACTTCATTGGTGTAATTAACCCCTATTATTTGTAGGGACACCATTTTATCATCATTATAACTGAATATTTTACCAAATGGGTAGAGGATATTCCTCTAATCTTGACCAAAGGAGAGAAGATTGTTGAATTTATCAACCATCACATGATCTACCATTTTGGTGTTCCTCACAAGATTATCACCAAAAATGGTAAATATTTTAAGAACATGAAAGTCTAAGGTCTATGTGATGCATTTGACATTAAGTTAAGTTTCTCTTTGCCTTATTTCCCTCAAGAAAATGGATAAGCCAAGACCCTAACAAAAATCTTAACAACATGCTAACTAAAATATTCAATGCATATGGTTGGGATTGAAATTTGCACATCCCCTTCACCTTATGGCCATATCATACTAGAATTAGAAACCATATAGGTGTTACCCCTTTCTCTCTTGTGTTTGGAGTAGAGGTTGTATTACATATCAATGTCTAAATCCCATCTATTTGCATATCTTTACAAGATCTCATCTCTGAAGATGATTATCATTATCACCACTTATCCCATCTTGAGCTACTTGATGAGAATCACTTAAAAACCCTTATCCATATTCATGTCTATCAAGAGTGCATCAAGTGTGCCTATAACAAACACCTAAGAGTGTAAGAATTCAACATCAAAGACCTCATCCTAAATGAAAATCAACATGTCACCAATATGGAGAAAAGCAAGTGGGGCAAGTTTGATTTTAATTGGCTTAGACCCTATATCATTACCCGTAAGTATGGGTCAATAGCTTACCAATTATCCTCTCTTGAGGGAAACCTAGAACCTGAGCCCCTCAATGATTTGCATCTATGTCCATTCTTTTGTTAAGAAGGATCATGTTCACATTTTATTTAACTTAAGCTCATCCCTTGATTTTAACCACATTCATCTCCCTATTTTAGGGATAACTGATGAAAGATGCAAGAGAAGAATCTTTTGCCAATTTCAGTAGACGCCAAACCATAGTGAAAAGATGGTTTGATAAGCACTCAAAGATAAAAGTGTTTAGACAAGGAGACTTATTCCTTATTTGGGATAAGGCATCTGAACCTAAGGGAAAACATGGGAAGCTCACACCATTGTGGATTGGTCCATATCAAATTGTAGAAACATTGGGAGATAACACCTTCAAGTTCAAATACTTTTAGGGAGCAGAGTTTACATTTACAACCAATGGGAAATACCTCCAGCACTATATCTTTGCTATCCCACCTAAAGTCTTCATGGAGTGAACTGTAAGACTAGTTAGAGTTAGTGTAGGTATGCTTTAAAGTAATTCCTATTCTTTCTTGTTCCCTTTATTTACATAATATTTGTATAATATTTGTTTGCTATTTGCTTTTTGTTTGGTGTGTCTACTTTCTCTAATTTATTCCTTGATTTAAATAAGTCTTTTTAAGATGGTCCCTAGCTCAAAATACATTTAGTAGCTCAATGGAACTCCATTGTTTAGAAATGTAGGTATAATCCTAAAATATTGGTTGATCATGGGTTGTTAAAATGTGAGCTTGATGTTATAGTTTGGAGAAAATAGTAAGGACTAATGGATAGGTTAATGGTTCCATAAGGTCTTAAGCATTGTTCTGATCTAAGCTTGGTTTTAAGAAGGATTACACAGGTAGGATAAAATTTTGAATTATTTACACTTAAAAAAACATTAATTTCCTAGGATAAAAGTTGTAACCAAGGATGATTATCTGAAGACCAAACATCTGACCAAATCCTAAAAATTCAATAACTTGGTTCCAAACCTTTTATATAAATCCCATAATGATTTAATAAATACAAAAAATAAGATCTTATTGAAAAATTCAAGGACTATCTAAGTAAAGGTGATTCTGATAATCTCCATCAGGGTGATGGATGCCTAGTTGGCAGTGGATCAAGGACTTGAGTGGAGCTAAAAGAATATATATTAGGGATATAGATGCATAGCTAGCATAAGATCAATGGCCAAGCCTTCCCTAAGCTAAAAATCATGTTTATTGAATGAATATTTGAATATGCTGTAATTCAATGGTAATGGTTAAAGTCATGAAATCTAGAAGTTTCTCATTAAATCCTATGGTAAATGTTAAGTAGAATCAAATCACATATGACATGACTACGTTTTGATGTTTGATCCTAATTTTACATGTTCAAAACTTGTTTTTACCATGAATGGATTTTAATAATGGTAACTGATCAAATGGAATAAGTAACCTAGTTATTAGTCTAAACTAGAGTCTCTAAATTCTAACATACTGCTATGTTTCTCCAGAAATTTCCATTTGTTGAGGTTAACATAGCCTCATTTCTTAAAAATGAGGACCCTTGTTTCAATTTTTTTAAATTTGTGCCTTAAATTGAAAACCCACTTGATCAAATTACCATGGCCACATTTACACATTATATTTCTTTGAAGATCATCCACACCTGGTTTGGTTGGCATATTTGCACATGATTATGATTTGATCTTTTCTAAATTTTCTAACATTGGATCTCTGTGTTCTAGGTTACAGGATTAATGAAACCCTCCTTGAATGGACTATGTCTAGATTTCATGGTTTAATCTTAATTTGGGCTTTTACTAGCCTTTGGTCTATTAGAAGCCAAGTTGAATTCATATTTGAGAAGCTTAAAACCCTTAATCTAATTACCCTAGCTCAATTCCAATTGAATCAAATTCAAATTTACATGGTAATATTTATTTATGCCATAGACTTAGTTTATTTTTTATACTAAGGCTTTGTTGTGTTTAACATGACCAAACCTTAGTCTAATTTTTTTTTCTTGGTCCATTTATGTCCCAAACCCCCTCTATTCCTTTTATCCTACATGGCCTAGCTAATGTATGGTCCCTTTGTTATAGAGTTAGCCTAAAATCCTTATCTTAAAGTTTTAATTGCATTTATTAATACAATAAAAACCTTAGGTTAAAAATTTATGCTAGGTCCTTCTATTTCATGGGGGTCAAATTATTATGTTAAAAAATTAATCTCAAAATATTATTCCAGGGTCTTATTTGTGTTTATCATCATGAATAAAACCATAGTTTAAAATCTTTAATTTTAGTTTTTTGTATTTTCCTGAGCCTGACTTTATGTTTTATTGTCCACAGGATCAACAATTCATGTTTGCTCACATAATCAAGATATAACGGTGCATGATTAATTTTAACAAGTTAAAATATTTAGAATAGGTGAAAAGGTGACAAGTATCACCATTTAAATAAAATAATAGTGAATAACCAAAAGCATTCCACCCCTCAAATCAAGATCTAATAGAGCACATTGATCTGTCGAAACAAGATCTAATGGTGTGAGATCAACATTGACATTTCAATGAAGCTTAGGATGAACACGAAGATGACAAGTGACACATACTACAAGCCATAAATTAAAGCATAGGCTTCTATTAGAAGATCAATAGAGCGTATAGATTTTTTAGATATAACAGTGCATGATAAAAGTTGAAAAGTCAAGCCATGGGTCTCAAGTTAAAGATAAAAAATATTATGTAGGATCGATGGTACTCATTTGATCACATGAAGATGATCTAATGGTGTGAGATGAAGGTGGACTTTTCAATAAAGCTAAAATAGGGAGCCAATGGTGTTCTATCTTTCAGATTAAAATCAATGGTTTGTGGTGATTCATGTAAGAATAATTAGATAGTAAAAAATAAAGGTATAATTTTTAAAAGACAACAATCACTTTTTAAATATTAATGGGAAGAATTCTATGAAAATGCCATAGAGATGCCATGGTGGAGTTGCATAAGCTGGACAAGTCAATTCAAGAGATTTTATGGACCCACGGTGAGGCAAAGGTATAAATAGGTGATCTAAATAAAACTTAAAGCATAAAAATCACTTAAGTTAAAATAAATTCCACCATTAAAGCACTATGAGAACCTTCAGAAGAGCCCTAAAGCATACAAAAACCTTAACTTGACCCTATATTGATCATAAAAATCCAAATAAGATTGGATTATCATCTATGCAAGAATAATTCTATCAAAAATTGAAATCTAGACCACTAGTGGGTAATTTGATCTAATTCTTAGCCATGGTAGCTCAAAAAGGCATTTCCAAGGAGGATGTGAAACTCTATTTGACCTCAAAAACAAAGGGGAGGATTTTCAAGGACACATAATTTGATGCCATTGCTCTTAATACAAGAAATAGGAAATGGTCAAAGTTGTTCTAGACCATTGAATAAAAACCAACCATCACTGAAGAAGAGGAGAAGAATGTGTCTTCAAAGAGGCACTACTAATACATAGTGGAAATTCAGATGCCAATTCTAAACTATGCAGTGACCAAGCCTGACTTACTTCATTATATCAATATTCTTGCTCTTATTTTTAAATATGGTAAAATAGATAAGGGCATCATAGTACATGAACATAGTTTTAGGAAGATTGCTTACATTTATCCCATAGCCTTTAAAACCTATTACAAACTACCTAAAACCCAAGTAGACATAACCATAATCAACAACTGGGCCAAATAATATGATCTAAAAATCATCTTTACCCTATGGCTATATTCTAGAAATTAACTATTTTCTAAATTCAATAACAACATCCCCATTAGCCAATTTAGACCGAGGATTAGGATGATCATAACCATGATGAATAGGTTATGTGTGAATCCCACCAACATATATGTAGATAGGCTCTGGGTCCCCTTGGTCTATTTTATGGTTGAGAGACAACTCACCCATCCTCTAAGTGAATTTATCAGCACCTATTTAAGAAGACAATTTTCTATAATAAAAAAATAAGAGGTCTCAATTCTATATTATGTCATACCTTATGGATGCCTTTCTTGATATAATAAAAATTCCCAACATTAGGGAATGGTCACCTGATGAGGTACAAACCATTTCACAATATTACTCCAAGTTGTACATTTTCAAGTATAGGGATCACATCCAATTCATACGTGATTGTGTTTATTCAGCCCTAATTAAGGCTATAACTAAAAACCCAATGATGAGGATCCCTCCATTAATCAAGAAGACTATAGAAGCCATGGGAGATATATGACTATATCTAGATTGCACCATCATCAAGATTGAAGGGACATAATGCACCCCACTCAAGCTACCTATCCATGTACTAACTAAGCTAGCAGAGCAATAAGTATCCTATCTAATATGCAATGGAATATATGGCTTATGCAAAACCAAAAGGAAGGGATTACTTCACACCCATCCCATAACCATCAGTAGGACTATGTTTTATCAATGGGAAAATATTGAGGCAACCTCCAAACACATAACATGTTTCAAATTATAACATGACGAGCTCAGATATTGAGATCCCCAAGAAAGAGTTAAGGGACACTTGAAATCAAAAGGAATTAATGTGCCTTATGATCATCAGCTTGGTAGTTATGACCCCATGTACATAAAATCATCCTCATAGCTTGGTTTTGGATGTACACATTTAAATGCAAAATTACTATTTGTGCTAATGTTATATTAGTTGAAGGTTTTTAATTCATTTTGTTTTATTTGCTCTACTTGTATATATGTTTATGCTATTTACTTTCATAAGTAAATATTTTAAGTGAATCTGGTTCTTATTTGCATTCTTTCAATATTATTTATATGTTTTCCTTACATGTGATAGGATTTGATCTTAAGATATTTCATGTCATACATTGGTTCTAAGTCATGTTCAGATGATATTTTAACTTTGTCATAATATCTATAGTGAAGATCAACAACATATCTCTTCTCTACCCTGCCCTTACTTTTACTCCTTTTTTATCAATTCACTGTAGCTTAGCTTCATTGTAAATATTCATATTAGTTTATCTTTAAACTTAGGTTTCAATCATAATTCACTCTAGTTAGTAAGGATCATCTTCATTTTTATAGATCAACTATTTGGCCATGGTGGCTCCCAACCACCAACTATTATAAATTTTATGAAACTTCTAGTTGTGATGTTATTCCACCATAAATAACAAGATTATCATAAACTACTACTTATGTAATGGACTCTCTAAGTTCAGAAATGAGAAGTGTTTTCTAAACATTCTAGGCACTCTTGTGATACACTTTTAGGCATCAGTAACTTCTTCAAAGGCTAATCAACAACATCATGATCATATGGAGAAGTAAAAGGTTGACCATAAGGCTACTATGGCTCATAAGGATGATAATAATATTGATATGGTTATTGAGGAACATAGTATGGGTCATGACAAGGTTGATAGGGATGTGTATAGTAGGAAATCTCATTATATCCAGCCATACCAACTTCATTAGGCAAATGAAACACAAAATTTTTTAGAAAATTATTTTAAAATAAGTACCTAGGCTACTTATAACTAGCTAATTACAATCAGAGTCACCATTGGTGTTTGTTTGAATGCTTCCAAAAGCTAATAGGTAGAAGAACACACAAAAAAATTCTTCCACTCTTTTAGACCTTAGTCCCATTAGGTATACCCAAATTGTTATAACCAAAATTTTTACCCTTAGAGAAGGTTATTCAGACCTCTCCAAATTTGGTTAAACATGGGATTACCTCTAGGCCTATGGTTTGCCTATTGTTTTAAAAATATTGGAGTTATATCCCTGAATAATAAAGGGGTTGATAAATGTAAATCAATAAATAAATATGATTTTATTAACATAATGATTTATGTAAATAGATTATATTTTTTCCTTTTATAAATATAGTATGAAGTGAGAGGGATTAGACCTTATCTTATTCTGGCTGACCTAGACTAAAATAAGCTCTAATACTAGAGCAGTAAGACTGAGAAATAGCTAGAAAAAGGTCTCTAAACTGCATTTGTTGATTGGATAGGAGCACCAAAAATAGGATACCCTATAGTCCGATGTTGTAGTCCTATTCTAGTGCTATTGTCTTGAGGCTGAAATCTTTCTAGGTTTTGTTCGAAATGCCTATGTTACCCTATCAGTAAAATTTTAGGGTCTGAGACCTCATAGGGCTTACTGTGTTCCTATTTTAATCTTCAAAACTCTTAGGAGCTCTTGGTGCTTGAACTTGAATGAAAAATTGGGAAAGAAAATGAATGGGTTAGTGTGTACAGGATACTCTAGATGCACTTCACACCCTATGTGTGGGCACATTACCTACATACCAATACTCCAAAGAGGGATCAAGCTAATGTAGTTCTCCCATTGAAGTACTTAGTGCAATTTATAAATGCTTAATGAAACTAGAATGTAAAGTTGGATGTGATTGAACTAGCTAGGGATTGGTATAATGACTTGAGTAGGCTTGAAACACTGTTGGAAGGTTGTGTGCAAAGAATAGGGAAGAGTGCTTGAGTGTACTTACTTGTATTATTGCATCTCTCTTGTAAATGAGTGACAACCCTTCTAAGTTGAATTTGAATGGCATTTTGTAGGGAAACTAATGATCATGGGTTAAATTAATTCATGTAAGCTTGATAGGGAAAAAGATAAGGAACCAAAATAATTTGACTATTGGAGGCGAAAGTGAACTTGGACAACAACACCAAAAATAGGACACCTTGGGTTCTAGCACTCCTATCCTATTTGGGTGCTATATTCCTAAGGGGATGAGACTTGGGTGGATGGATCTGGGCTTGAAAGGGATAACTAGGTCTAAAAGGTCTAAGTACAAAAATCTTTGGATGACTAGGAATTAATGAAATAAGTAGCCTAGAAGGGTTGTGTAAGCCAACATTAGGACGTATTGATAGGTGTCTTAGACATACTAAAGATGTACAATTTTGATTTTTACATGACTATATTTACCCCTCTTTTATTTTAGTGATGTAGTAAATCAAAATACTAAGATAAATTAAAATAATAAGCATACCTAAATTTTCCTCTAAGAGTGAAGCTCATGAAGCTGTGTGATGTTGGATGTGCATAGAGAGATCACACTGTGAATTGTGAACTTGTAATGAAAACATAAAATAGATAAATTATTATTAGATATACTATATCTAAAATAATAATATACAAGAGCTAAGTAAGAGGAAGAGAAAATAATTAATACACCTCATCAGGTATGTGAATTAATACAAATCCTGTTGTGATGCTAGAATGTGCTAGATAATGCTGAGTGTGTGTTGGATCAAGAGTAATATCATGAATGGCACTGAGTGTTCAATTCCTCAAAAAGTGACTCAAGAATGTAAATGCTAACCCTTTGGCTCCATCATTTCCAACTATGTGAAGTTAAAGAATTATGCATGTTTTAATAAATATCTTGACCATGTGTCCAATCCCTCTAAATAGGTGGCTCAAGAATACAAAGGTTAATTAGACTTTTAGCTCCATCATTACCCCGTGAGGTGAAGCTATGATGTAATACCAGTATATAATATATGTCATATGAGATGGCTCATATATCCCATAGATGTGATATAAATTTGACAATGTGATGTGGATAGCCTAAATGTGTGATAGAAACTAGGTCACTCTTGGCCATTTTGAAAGATGGACATTGGGCTTGTATGAAAGCCTCTCCAAAATTTATGCAAAATGATTATTTGAAAACCAACTTGAGAACTTAGGTACTTAAGAATCTAAACTTATATGAAATTTTAACTCAAATGTGATGCCAACCACCTGAAAATGGAGTAAGGCATGTAACTGTTGAGAATCGTGGAATAAATTGAACTCAAAAAGAAAAGAAGATCAATGTGCCACGCACATTGCTCCCAATCACTAATGTTTGGAACATGGATTATGATCTATAAGTTATGACAACTACCTAATCTGAAATAAAATCAAGAACCATCATGCCACATATGATAACCCCCTCTATCTAAGAATACTATACTAAAATTATTGAATTTGACTGATCTGGAAGTGCAAAAACTATCCCTAAACTAAAATTTTTACTTGTTTCAGAAACCCTAAGGTTTTCCTACCTAGATAAGAGTTGAAAAATGTGGACACCCCTATGTTTGGTGCTACTATCCATTTCTAGTTTTGTTTTTTGATGTGAAAATTGACTGGCAATCTGAAACTATCACTATTTTTGTATTCTTGTTTGACCAGTTTGACCTCTAGGTTCTGTACTGACTGTTCTGAATACTGCTATTTCAACTATTAGGAGGTTTGATCTCTATGACAAACCCTTGTTTGATTCCCCCTCTTTTGAGGGTAGGAATGATGAAACTACCATAACTACCCTTAGAAAAAAGGAGTCCTAAAAGTGTGCTAAGATGTATAGATACAATATATAACATTGAATATTTGACATGATATTTTAAGATATAGCAATATTTAAATTTATAGATTGTTAGATCAATAGGGCTATAACTAGATAGATATAAAAATATAAGAGCATATGGATGATACTAAATTAGACTGGTAATGTTAGATATTGGTTGTTAGTTGTTAGTTTGCTAGTAAGTATGGAGGGATGGAGAATGATGTCCATCATGCAATCCAATACGTAAGATAAATACATTATTACAATAATCACATTGCACATAGTGAGGAGAAAATAAGAAAAAAAACATATGAAGCAAGAAGCATACAAAGGTGGCCAAAGGGCCACACAAATAATGGATATAGACACATGTCACTCAAACTAGAAGACAAGCATAGAAGGCATGTTCAAATGCCAAATACACATACAAGTGGAAGAAGCAAAGTTGGCACAAGGGCCAAAAGCACATGAAATATTAAAAACAAATGACATTGATAGATTTCCTAAGGCACACACATGAATAAAATCAAAGGACATTAGTAGATGTTCTAAGACACACACATGAATAGAAGTAAAGGACATTGGTAGATGTCCTAAGGCACAAACAGAAGACAAGCAAGAATTGGAAAGTGTAATCACACAAGCTATGCTAAACAAGGAATGAAACCAAAAGTAAACACTATAAGATATAAAAACATCTAACTAATCAAAGAAAATGTGAAAGTATGCAAAACATGTGTAGTATAAGACTAGGTATATGTTAAGAAATACACAAGTGCTAGGTACTAGTGAAATGTTGGTGTAGTAATCTATGTAATCAAGTAAGGAATGTGCATCAATATGATAAATTATAATGTGTAGTGTAGGAATGACATAACCTAGATGGTTTAGTCATGTAGAAGATGCCCCTAATGGGTTTTTATATTAGTGTGTGTCTCGAATGTAGAAGTAGAAATGCCCCCTTGATGGGTAGAGTGAAGCAATCAAAGAGCTAGATGTCACTATTCACACTGAAAAGAGATCAAGTGAAGCATGGTAGTGTAGAAAATTAACATACAATAGCATGAAAAATCAAATGTAAGTCCTAGCATGATAGTAGTAATGTAAACATGGATGATGCATACAATAAAAAAATGTTTTGATGTTTTTACAAATTTTTAATGTTTTTGTATTTTGAAGTGTTATATTGTTTTTGTATTTTTAAAAATATTTGAACTATGTACAACCAATCAGGAGACAATATGTACAATCAATGATAGAAAGAAATGATACTAACTGATGAGTCTTGGATGAGACCCCCTATCATGGTGTCCTATATCAAATAATGGGATCATGCATGATCATGAGGCATGATGGAGTGTCTGAGATTATGTAGCTAAAACCTATGTATATTGTAACTACTCTAAAATATCTAAAGTGGAAACTAAATTTTGGGTCCCTCTATGACTCTGAGAAGTGGATGCAACTTTAGGGCTCTTAGGGACCCATATGAAAGTATGATAAGAAGATCTATGAATAGGTGCTTTCAGTGTAGCTATATGAGATCATAATGTAACTACTCTAGGTGTGAACATTGTAGCTGGAAGCTATCTAAAATCCTAAAACTATGGGGGTGTATGAACCATCTATACTGGTGATGGATGCTATAACTATGGATAGATTGGAAGTGGAAGCTATACAAAAATTGGAGGAGAAGCTAAAATTGGTGGGAGAACTAGAGCTAGTGACTGGAAGTTGGTAGATGGCTCTGAAGTGGGGAGTAGTGACTCATAAGGAACTCCACTAATTTTAATAACTTGAGTCATGTGAATGAATTTAATGCATCTATGAACTATAGAAGGTACTACCTTGAGTTTTTGAATCCATTATCAAACAAGTAATATGTCAAAAACTCTTACACTAGGAACCATAGTGAATGGTGTGGCCACATATGTGTTGATGCTTCAAACTATACAATAGGTGATCTTAGTGTTGAAGAACACTTCACATTTTAGGATTCTGAGAATCTATGACATGAGTTGTAGTTTGTGACAATTCAGTGATTGTCTATGGTGAAATAGAAGCAAAGTATGAAAATTGCCCATCATATTTATTTGATTTAGTGGTTGGGAGCTACCAGGGTTTACACAATTTGAATACTTAATAATTTTGAGGACTCAAAATTTAAACTAAATGATTATTAACAATGATCTTTAAGTGTAGACACCGAAATCGTGTCTACTCCCTAGGTCGACTCCCCCCTTGGTCCCTTTCCACTTCCATCCCTAACCTATCCTATGTCTTATTAATTTGAAATAATTATCTTATTTTAAGTTAATAATTCTCTCTCCCTTGCCACCTCACCACCCTTGGATACCCTTCTTTGGATTCCCTTCATTCCCCACATGGCCAATATTAATGCCTAGACCCCCATTCCAACTTCTCCCCTTTAACCTCTCGTCCATTTTAATCACCTTCGACCATTTCTTCTTCAGAATCGCTGACCCGACAGTTGGGAAAATGGACGAAAGGCTATTTTTAGCCTTTTTCCTACCTTCCAGCCACCGACGTTAGTCAACTATTGACCGACGTTGGCGATATTACCAGCGTCGGCATCCTTCATAATGGTTTTTTGTATCCGTTATCTTCTTCTTCACCCCGAGCTCTTCATTCAACTCTTAAATCCTTCAATCTTCAATCTTTCAATCTCCTCAGCGCTCGACTACTAACCTTTTCACTGCAGGTATCCTTTAGACCTCTCACTCTCTTTCATAGGTCCTCCATACAGCAAACACCATCTACAGCAATAGTAGGGACTCTGCCTTTGTCAACAGCATAAGCAACAACACCATCAGCACTCCTTCTGCAAGCCACATGTAAGTATCTTGTCTATGTTTTTATCATGTTCTCAGTTATTACTTTCAAGTAATATCCCCCCCAGACCAGACTTTTAACCAGACCAGACCTGAATCCTCATTTCTCTATCTCCCTATTGCCTCTATCCTCGGTCTAACCATACACTCTGTCCATTGTCCCTACAACTTTACCCAAACCTCTACATAGACCATTAACCAAAACTAGACTCTCTCAGACCATCCAAACAGCACGAAAACCCGTCCAGACCCCTTTTCAGACTTGTCTACACACCATAGACCCGTCCACAGACTACTGCCCCAACTGACACTGGCTATAGAGACCACTGCCCTAACTGACATCAGCAGACTAATCGATGTCAGTAGACTAACTGACGTCGACAGACCTTGACAAATGATGCCGGTAGGACCACCGATGTCGGCAATTGTGACCAGCCTAACAGCATCATTCAGGTAAGCATTTACTTCCATTTCCTTTTCAGTCTTTATCATTGCAGTCTTTTATCATTCTGCTATTTATCAGAGATCCTTTTATCAATCAGTGGGTTGACATCCCTCAAGCTTTTGCTTCTGGGATCAAGCTTTTGCTTGGCAACCCACCATCTCCTCATCTAACGCCGTCTTTGTCTTAGTCTCTTTCTCTTGCAGGTGTCATCCTCCACAACCAAAGAGGAGTTCTCGCTATCGTCTGAATTTTGGTGCACACGTCTACAATCTGGGTACGTACAAACCCTCATCCTTTCTCTTAGTTTTTCATTTCTCTCTTTGAATGTGAAAGAGAAAATCTAGCGTAGAAACATTAAGCTAGAGTGAATCTTGATAAAAAAATACAAAAAATGAAGGGTAAGGAAGAAAGAGATGTGATTACAGGTTTTCATATCAAATATTATGACAAGATTCAAATTATGTTGAGTAAAAATTAAACCTATTTATGTTATAAAATAACATAAGATCAAATTACATCAAAAATCAAGTAAGATTTAGAGGAATAGTATGAATCATATCTAAAAACCAAGTTTACTTTAAAAATTTTCTATTATGATTTGAATAACATAAGTACATCCAAATGTAGAGCAAATAAAATGAAGTATACTTGAAATATTTAAAATTGATATAACATTCAACAAAAAATAAACACCATATGACAAAGAATGTGACTCAAAACAAGAAGAATCATTCAAATTCAACATGAATTTCCACAATTGAGAGATAACATAGACATTTAACAAAACTATCTAAACAATCTTTTCAAAATTCCTTAGTTGTATTAAATGCTCTTGGTATCAATTGCTCAAAAAATCTCTTAAAAATGGTAACCATCTTCCTATTTATAAGAAAGATAGGTATTTAACCAGTTAACTCTCAAAATATCAACATGCGAATAACGACAACTATCCTTAATATAAAGATACGATGTGGAAGGTCACATGTCAACATGACAAGAAAGAGTATATGCTAACAAACTAACATATACTTTACAAAAAGAAAATTCTCTTAAGAATTTCATTGGTGGGCCTTTAAATTAGCCCTATCTGAGGAAATATTTCACCTTGGTGTATTATTCCTTGATCAACTCAAAATACACTATAGGCTTCATTAGACAATCCTCTTCTTTATTTGCCAACTTATCAAATTCACTATCTACCCAAGATACAAGTTCCTTGATACATTATGCTTCTACAATTTACTTCCCTATAAAAATAATGGAAGTAAGGTTCTTCTAGTTGTATTTATCTAAATGACCTTTGTTGTCTTTGATGCTTTGGATGTGAGTGCCGATATTTTTCCTAAAGTCTTCATCATCAATTAGGCCTATAGTAGTCATTTGAGAAGGGTTATCTAATAGATTCCCTAGAAGTTTCTCAATCTATTTTACCAAGTCTATGTCTTTATTGATGAAGTCCTTAACATCATTGCTCTAGGTGATCAAGTCCTCTTATTTATCTATTAAAAATACCATGAATATGTCCATATATTTATGTTTGATAATATTGAAGTCTAATACCTAATTTGTCTTATGAACCTTGATGGGCTCCTCCATCCGAGCTTGAAAATTCTACCACTGGCTAATTAAGGCTTGTGCCATCCTAGCTTGATGGTATAAAGCACACAATATAGACTTGATGATTTTCAAATTATTGAATGCATCCATCAATGATACATTCAATTCTTATAATACATCCTCAAGAATTGAAAGGAGGACCTGAGCTTCCAAATCTTGTTTTTCTTTATCCAAGTTAAGAATATTTTGCTTCATTCTTTAAACTCCAGCCAAGGTCATTATTGACTAGGCTATTACCATACTAGATACATCCTATTAAAAAATAGGATGTTCCCCTACTACCTACCTTGGAATAGGAGTTAAGCTTGAAAATTTTTCCACCTTTTGAAAGGTGAAATTCTCAATACCAACAGTAATTTTCTTGGTCTCTACTCTCTCAAGAGTTTATGTATCTAGATTAAATTAGACTTGAGGGTCAAGTTATTTCACCTGTGGTTATTCATGAATCTCTACGTTTGAACTCCCAGAGGCTAATAAGGTAACAACCCATTGGATTTACTTATTGTGAAGAATTTGGATGCTTCTCTCTGCTTGTTTGTTCAACACATCCTGAATCCAAGGCTTGACATTATCCTGAACACCTATGTCCACTCGAGTCAAAGCCAATGAAGGAGAAAGAGATAGGATTTTTTCCAAATTCCAATAAACAAACCAATCAATAATGGCTAGTCTATAAATAGGATTCTCATAACTAAAGAGGTTTATTTTGATAGTAGTATGAGTGAAAGTTAACTTAGGCCTATTTATTGGAGCCAATGGAACTAAGGCTAATTCTATCTATCTCTTTCCACTACCTAATGGAATTAATTCCTTGCCTACTTCCTCAGATGGGTCTTCTTCCTTATCTAAACCATAAAAATCTATGATATTAATAAGGGAACTTTTTACTATTTCTCTAGTTTCTGAAGTAATCATGCTAATAACCTCTATTGGGAAGAAGGCCTTGGTAGGGATGTTTAAATTTGGGGACCTTCACTAGGTTTATGCTCAATGTTGAACTCCTCAATTATAGCTTTACCTTTTCCCTCTACATCCTCAGATTACCCAATCTAGGATGACTTTATCAATTCTCCCTGTTGAGGCTCAAATTATTGTCCCTCAATAGGTGGTTCTTTATGTGTAGTCCCAAATGGTCCTGGTAATAAATGAGAATGTAAAGGATGTAACTGCCATATTTCTCCTAAAGGATTATTATCCCTGACTAGCCTATGTTCTAAATTTATATTGTAGTTTTTAACCTTAGACAAGACTTCTTCAAAGTTCTTTGCCTTCATGTAAATACAATATCTCACACCTGGTTGATGTTTTTACTTAGCTCGTGGGACCTTTTAATTGTAAATATGGTTAACCACTCTATCATTGGGTTCCCACATCTTAAGATCATCCAATTGGAAATTAAAAGAGTTCCTATGTACTACCATGATCTCCAACTATTTCCAATATTTGATTATAATTCTACCAATGTCTAGTGGAAAGGGATGAACCTGAGCTTTCTTATTCTTCTTGTAGTGCCAATCCATTCTATGGATGATTTGATAAGCAATTTCTTGCTATGTAAGCTTACTAGGAGCATATATAGGCAATATGTATGGTTGGACCATGATTCCCTCTATCCTTATTATAGTGTAATCTAGATAGAACCACACATCCCCCATGGTCTCTACTTGCTTTTTAATTAGAGGATGAAACCTATGCATAGGGACACCAATGATTGCCTAAAATTGATTGGGAAGATACCATCACACATGTACAACATGTGATTATTGTATTTGAAAATATGTAATTTGGATTAATGATGAGAAATGGTAGTTCCACCATCAAGGGACTAATTTTGAATGCCCAATAAATTAATAGAGGTGAGGAGTGAATCCAAGAGGTAAGACATCATAAAAAATTTCTTGGAGGTCTTTCTCTTGATGGCTATAAATTGTTTGGCCAAGAAGAAACTTATTATGTCTCCAATATGAGGGGTTAAATTCTACTCCAACATGTAATGGACATAGGATACCCAAACCATACTTAAATAAGTATTAGAAGAGGCACCAAAGGCTCTATTCAATAAATTCATATCTACCCTAACACCTTACCTAAATTGGGAAATAGGAATCTCACCATTTGAGGTCATAAAAACATGTGAACCTTGGATTAAACATGGTGAGAGAACTAAATCTAGGTTTTGGGAATTTTTCCATTCTCTCAAGGAAGGGAGATTGACATGAGGCAAACGGAGCTTATAATAAGTCTCAAAGGCCATGGGAGCTATGCAAGAAACTTTGTTGATACTTCATGAATAATCCATTCTCCATCTAATTCATAGTCAATGAAAATAGGAACATGAAGATAAATACAATGCATTACCTTTGGTTTAGTAGCTGCATGATGAAGGCCTTCCATTTGAATTGATACTAAATCCTTGTATCTTTGGTATACTGAAACATTCCTTTTTTCTTCCTAGGAAATTGGTTGTAACTCTTTGAAAAAGAAGAATAATTTAGACCAATTTTTGATTCCATGCAAATTCAAGGATATTAAATCCAATTTTGTGTCTCTAAATACCCTTCCTTCACCATCTAAAGTTAGATAAAGCTCTGGTTCAATATTCATCTATTGTTTGCCCACTACCATTGATAACACTATATTGTAGTTACAAAGCTATTAAAGTTATTACTAAGGCACTTTCTTTGAATTTAGTTTGAAATTATCTCAAGTGTCTCATAATTAATTGAATTGACTCTAACCTTATTTATAGAGGGTTAATGTTTTTTAGCTTTAATGACCAAAACATCTAACTTTGATCTCATACGTGCCTTAGATATGATGGAACCTTACTATCATGTCTTCTACATTTTTAATCATGAGATATCTTTCATTTGGATCCTCCATACTTACATGGAGCTTATGTGGTAGGGATCCATGCCTTTCATGGCAAATTTCATAGATTCCATTTGAAGAGTGACCATTGGTTTTCAAAAGTCCCTTTTATTTTTCTTTGAAAAGCTAAATCTAGGTCCTTGCATTCCATTGGTTCTTGATCTTTGAGATTATTGATTGTGCAATGTGTTAATCTCATGAGGCATTTGAAAAGTCATCAACTTCATCACACCGTTGGATCAAATCTATCAAGCAAGCGATCACGATTGGATCTTAGCTAGGGATAGATTATTAAGTGCATGCTTTTTTTTAAAAGGCTTTGGGCTCGATGCACCATTAGATTACATCTAGCGAACAAGTGATCACCATTGGATCTTGAAAGATGCTTACCTTTTAATCAGTTACATGATCATATAAATCTTAGGTTTAAAAACATCATTTATAATTTTGTTTAAAAACACAAAATGACTTAGTCTAAGATCTTTATATGCTAAGCTTGTCTTTGTAAAAATCTAGGAATTTCTTAAAAGGTTATTTTATAAATTCCCCCTTTGATTAGGATTTAAAATTTATCTAAGTTAAATTTTATGGGTTTAGTCACATTAAATACATCCTCATAGACATCAATATATGGGAGCAAACCTATCAAATTTAAGACAATGGAATTTATTGATCCAATAAATTAATGTGACATGCAAATCCCTCAGAAGTTCCCAAGGCTTTGGGGATTGTCTAGGTTAAATTTGATGGGTTTGATCATGTCAAATATGTCCTCATATATGTCAAATGATGGGAGTGAACTTGTTAACTTTAAGACAATAGAATTTTTTGGTCCAGTATATGAGTGCCATGTGTAAAGCCTTCAGGAGATCCTAAGACTTCTGAGATTGTTTAGTTTAAATTTGACAGGTTGAGTCTCATCAAATATGTCCTCATAGATGTCAAATGATGGGGGTGAACCTATCAAATTTAAGAGAATAGATTATTTCTATCTCATGTTAAATTTTATAGGTTTAGTCCTATCAAATACATCCTCATAGATGTCAAATGATGGGAGTGAATGTGTCAAATTTAAGACAATAAATTTTTTTGGTCCAATGAATGAGTGCCATGTGTAAATCCTTTAAGAGACCCTGAAGCTTTTGGGTTGATGTGCACAATTAGATTAGAAACTTAAAGGCTATGTGAACCATCATATCAAGTCCTGAGTTGTTAACTACCATTAATGTCCTTTTAGGTATCAGATTTAATTCACACCATTAGATCGAAACCTCCAAGCAAATGATCATCATTAGATATTTACTAGTCCCAAATCATTAATTGTATGTCCTTTTTAAAAGACTTTAAGTTTGTCACACCGCTAGATCAAATCCAATGAACAAGCGATTACCATTAGATCTTTAAAAGAGCATAAGCTTTAAATTAAGACTTGATCATGTATAAAGTTTAGCCTAAGGTTTAATATTAATATTCAATCATGTTTTAAAGAAAAACCATATTTGAAGCTTAATATAAAGTTGGACTTAGGATCATTTAATCAAAAGGAAATAAAATTTCTCACTAGTATTTTCCACGAATATTCAAATTCAAACCCCCTTTTAGGGTTTGTTCCTTAGGAACCCTAGCTTCTTCCATGGAACTTACAACTAATCACCTTGAATACAATTATTATCAATTTTGAACCATGAAATGTAGACATGATTAAATACATCAAAGCACATGTTCCCATTTTAAAATTGATTTGCCTTTAAAATCCAAGATAATACAATTCTTCACATTCAATCTAGAATATAGACTTTCTAAAAACAAATATAGGGGTCCTCATTTCAAAAAAGAAAGATAGGGGGTGTTGGTCTCAACAAATGGTGACTCATAGGGGAAACATAGCAATATGTTAGAACACAAGACTCTGGTTTAAACTTGTACATGAACTCTATATCCCATTTAGACATATGCTCTTTCTTGAATGAACCTTAAATTAAAACAAGCTCGTTATGTATAAAATTTGAACTTAGATATTAGAACATAAACATGCAGTGTTTGATTTGATTCTACTTACTATTTGTTATGAACTTTAAGAAACAATGTCTGGGTTCATGTCCTTTTGGTCCAATGCATTTGATTTTGAGCATTTTAAATATTCTTTGATAATAAAAAATCTTAGTTCAAGGGAGGATTGGGCATTGCTCTACTGCCAGCCAAACATCTATAGCCCTGACACATATATCTTTGGTTCCACTCAAGGTCTTGCTCCAGTGCCAACCAAACATCTATAGCCCCGGTGGAGATTACTTGAATCACTTTTTCTTTGAAAGATTTTGATTTTACAATATTTTTTTTTTCTTTATCATCATTTTTTGCTTCCAATAAAGGTTGGGAACCAAATTAGCCAGGTTTAGGGATTTGATTAAATGTTCTAACCTTAGGATAATCTCCTTTAATTTAAACTTGAGTTCATGACAAGGATATGTTTTAAGTGTAAGCATGCATATTAGTTAACAAACTAAATTCACATCATATACATCTGACTCTTCTTAAAACCAACTTTTAGTTTAGAATAAAATTAAAATCTTTGTAAGACATTGAGTTCATATACCAATCTATACCAGTGCCATTTATTTCTTCATGATACTTTATTGTGACCTGATGTTCACCTTTTGTAAAATTCACCCATATTCTCTTGAGAAATTTCCAAATCAATAATAATACCACAAGATTGTACCAAAAATAAGGAATACCACCAAGCAAGAAATTAAAATAAAACATAAACAAAAATATATATTCAAACCCAACAAGAAAATGAAAAAACAAAACAAATCAAGAAAAGAAACTAACTAACCTACCTATTCTAACTTTAACAATCTAACACATTTATTCCATGAAGACCCCTGATGGGACAATAACAAAGTAATGTTTGAGATATTTTCCATTAGTAGGCAGTGTGAACTCTACTCTTTGGATATTTTTCAACCTAAAAGTATTGTTGCCGAAGATTTCTACAATTTGGTATGGGCCAATCCATGAAGGGGTGAATTTACCATTTTTGCCTTTAGGTTTTAATGCTTTGTCCCAAAGAATGACTATATCTCCTTGACTAAACACCTTTACTTTAGATCTTTTATCAAACCATATTTTCATAGTTGATTGGTGCCTACTAAAGTCTATAAATGCCTTTTCTCTGGCATCTTCCATTTGAATAATGTCTAACAACTGAGAATTAGCAAGTTCTATCTTCAATGTATTCCTGAATGAATGTGAACATAGGCAACTTCAAGGTTATGGGAAAGATGGGTTCTTGACCATATACCAAAAATAATGGTGGGGCATTTAGATCTTGTGTTATCTTGATTTGATCTACTCATAATGCAAACTTATGAATTTTATGCCATGTTTTAGGTCTATTTTTAGTAAATTTCTTGATAGCTTTCATCAAATTTTTGTTTGTGGATTTAGAAACACCATTTCCTTGAGCGTATTGATTTGAATAAAAATTGAGTGCAATGGCTTGGTCATAATCCCATTCTATCATTTCAATAGAAATGAACATAAATCCATTATCACAAACCAAAAAAATTGGGTTTTCAAATCTAGTACAAATATTTTCCTCTTGGAAATTGATCGCCTCCTCTATTATGCATTGTTTAGTGGCTACTACTTCAGTCCACCTAGTATAATAATCTATAGTAGTTAGGACATAATTATGAACTTTAGAATAACTAGGGTTAATTACTCGTACAAAGTCTAATCCTCATTGTGTAAAAGGTTTATCCACCATCATAGGTTGTAAAGACATGGCTACCTTTGGCTCATTTGTGATAAAAATTTGGCATGAATGACACTCCCTTACATGCTTATAATAATATTTGAAGAGGGTGGGAAAATAATATCTATCCTTTAGAATCTTTTGAATTGTGGTTCTTCTTGAAGGGTGTCCACTTCCTAGCTTCTTATGGAAAGTAGTCATAATCCAAGTTGCTTCTTTCTTAGACACACATCTTAGATAAATTCCCTCAAAGTTCCTCCTATACAAGACTCCATTCCTGATGATGTAATGAGATGATTTGAGCCTCAAGGATCTCTTTTGTTCTCTTATAAATCCTAAGGGACAAACACCATTGACAAGTAAATGGATAATAGAGTCATACCACTCATTGGGTTGGAAGTTTTATTGAACTATTTGCATGACATGGCATTTTGGATCAATACTAGGGATCATCTAAACTAAACCTTGACATTTCACTAATTTGGATATTTTCATCTCTTTATCATATTCTTTTAGGATTACCATCCACTTGCCTCTTCTTTCTCCAAGTTAATTCTAACTCAACATAAGCTTTGTAGTAGGATCAGGTAATATGACATGTACCTTATTTCTAAGGAGGTAATGTTTGAATTTTTTTACTACCTTTACCAATGCATAAACTTGTTTATCAATCATAGAGTAATTCACTTCTACATTTTTAGTTGGTGCTTATGAAAGCTATGGGATGATCATTTTCATCAACCTTTTGAGTTAACACTGTAGCCATAGTATGCTCAAAAGCAAACAAATATAAATAGAAATATTTTGAGAAATCATGACTTATGAGGATTGGAGCTTTAATGATTAACTTCTTAATGTCAGTGAAGGCCTTCTTAAATTATTCATTCCAAGAAATTATAACATATTTCTTAAGCATATCATTCAAAGGTTTGACAATCTCAACAAACCCTAAAATAAATTTCCTCATAAAATTAATCTTGCCGAAAAATGACTTAAGTTCTTTTCGGCTATTGGGCAACCAAATTTTAGAGATGGTGTCTACTCTCTCAAGATCTATAGGAATCTCATCTTTGGTAATGACATGTCCCAATAATTTTCCTTCAGTGACATAGAATATAATTTGCTTGGGATTAATAAATACACCATACTTTTTGCATCTATCAAATACTCATCTTAAATGTATGAAATGTTCCTCTCTATTTCTAGAAAATATTATAAGATCATCCATATATATGATGATACACTTTCCCACTAAACCTTGGAAATCATGATCAATGGCCCTTTGAAAAGTTTCCCCTACATTAATTAATCCAAAAGGCATTCTCTTGTAAGCATATGTTTCACAGTTAGAAGTAAAAGCTATTTTCATCCTGTCCTTTGGAGAAACAAGCACCTATTTATATTTAGAAAATCCATCTAAAAAGGACATCATGGAAGATCCTAAAATAGTTTGGATAACCTAGTCTAGAGAAGGTGAAATATAATTATCCTTTTTAGATGCTCTATTCAAATTCCTAAAATCTGTGCACTATCTTATTAGACAAAGAGCTCCTTAACTTTGTGTTTAATGACAAACTACAATCCAAGTATGAGAGCCTCATACTCAGCTTAATTATTGTTGCAAGGGAATTATAACTTATAAGCTGCATTGTATTACTTTTTTGAAGGATCTATCAATAAAATACTAGCTCCTGATCCCAATTTTCACTTGGCACCATCAATGTATAACTTCCATAAACCAAGAATTTGAGGAGAACTCTTAGAAACTAGTTCTTTTGTAATTTCAAAATTGAAAACTCCTAAATCAGAATTAAATAAATTTACCCTTTCATTAACAACATTATACTCTGTTATCATGTATTTCATTCAAGGTTCCATTTCCACTCTTATTTGATTTGGCACACCTTTCCAAGGAAGCCATAAGTGTGAGCAATCAATGGACATATAGCCATTTAAATCCTTAGTCCATTCTCTATTCAAAATCAATCCATAAGAACTAGGCATTTCTACCACTTGGATATCAATGAATTACTGAACCCTTGGTTCACTAGCTAGATATATATGCACATTCAATAATTCTCATATAACCTTAACTCTGGATTTATCCGATTGAGTAACTACCTTGTCAGACTTGATTGGAGTTAATCCAAGTCATTCACACATCCTAGCAGGCATAATGTTGGTTGAAGCTCCATAGTCTAAAAGACAATTATGAACATTCTTCCCAAATATCCTGACTATTAGTTAAAAAGGTGGAGACTCTACTTTGATTACTTGAGTAATTACATTTTCACTATCATTCTTAGGGGGCTTACCAATTTTATTGGTTAGGATTCCAAAAGTAAGTCTCTTTGTTTGTGATTTGAGTTAACTCATGCTGAGTGATATTGGATTTAATCTTTTTCATATCTTCCACAATATTATAGCTAGTTTTACTTGGAGGATCAACAATTAGCTTAGAAAAACTTTCTCTAGGGGGTTCAAGATTATTCTTTTGATACAGTGTCTGGAGGGGTTCCATAATTGTTAGGAGGGGTAGAAATAGTCAATGGTTGTTTTTATTCCCTATTTCTCAGAGGATGTGTCTTCAAAAATTGTTGGAATGCTTTAATCTCCTCAAGAATATTTTAAGGCTCATTATCCTCTTGAAAAGGGAATTGAAAAGTTTCCACCATATGCACTTGGTTAGATGGTTTAGATTTAGAAGAATTTGTAGCAACATATTTGTTTGGAACCACTTCAAATGTGTCAAGTTCTTCTTGAAAAGCTTTAAAAGCTTTAAAAAACTCAATGCAATCAATCTCACCATGCTTGGAAGTAGCATGCACCCTACAATAATTTAGACAAGTAATATTAGTGAAGTTTATATCCATATTATTTTTCTAGGAAAAAGATCATTAGCTTTGTTATTATAGAAAATGTCATTCTAAAACCTATTCTTAGGCCTGTTGAACTTTTGAAAAGTGAATTTCCTTCCAGAATTATCATTAGCATTACCAACTTGTTTTTGCAATTGTAAAAAATCAATGCTAAGCTTTTGTACCATTTTCAATATAGACTCATTCTCATTTTTGGAACCTCAGTATTTTGACTTTGGTTACTGTTAATGCCATTAATAGGCACTAAATCCTTCTAGCCATTTTCATGAAATCTATTAGAAACTTGATGGCTTAAGAAAACTAAATTTTGATTAGGGGTACCATGACTAGTAGGCAACACATTCAAAGTAGGAAATTGGTTTAATGCTGGAGTATTTTGGTTATTATTTGGAAAAAGGTTTAATGCAGGCATTTGAGAATTAACATTTGGGATAGAATAAGCCATCTATCCTTAGGGTTGAATTTTGTCTCTAATAAAAACTACTTTAGAATAGGCTTGAGCCAATGTGATAATAAGTGTAAGGTCTCTCTTTAGAAACACAAAAGTCATGTGGTCAACAACATCTTTATAAACCTCCAAAGTTAAAACTTTGTTAGGTTTATATGGAACCATGGTTTGACTAAATATTTTTTGAAACCTAGCATTAAAGGACCTAATAGGTTCACTTTTATCTCTCTTAATATTTGTAAATTGATGATAAATGACACAAGGGCTTATGATCCTTCCAAATTGATCGATGAAAATTGTGTCAAAGTTATTCCATGAGATAATACAATTGTCAAGTAGATTAAGGAACCATTCATATGCAACATCTTTGAATGTAAATGGGAACAACCTACAAGATACATCTTCATGAATAACATTTAATAATATTAATGTATCTTTGAAAAATTTAACATGGTCTTCAGTAGTCATAATACCAGTTGGAATAAATATTGGCAATTATTTTTCAAAATTACATGGTAAATCATGAACCAAACCTAGTATATTGATAGGGGAAATTCCAAGCCATGCCATGCTTGGATGAAGATTAAACACATAAATCCCTTGCAAAGGTGATGATGGTAAATATTTATAATAACTACATCTTCCTCTATCTTTTCTAGTCCTTCTATGAATTTCAAGTTTGACTAAGGGTTCTCTAGTCTCTGAATGTGATCTGGTCCAAATCCTTGGTAATTCTATCTTGAAGATTAAGGATCCTATTTTAAAACATGGTGTAACACATTAGTTTCCAAAGAAAGGACAAATAACATGCACACTAAGCTTAATTCACAGAATTGTTCATAAAAAGACAAAGGACATCAATCTTTACTAAATAAGTCCAAAGATGTATTGAATTATGTAGAGATGACCAATATTTACAACTTATGACTCAAATGAACCTCTTATTGTCAAAGAATTGTCAATTTTGAATAAAATAAGTCATCCTAACTCCAAATGCTAATAAATTCTTAGTAATAAAAGCCGTATTTCCCCAAAAGTCACCAATATTTACACAATTTATGTTATTAGAAACATAATCATGTAAAATGTAGATATATTTTGACCAAATACATTCAAAAGATATTAATTATCTTTAATGAGGCCCTCCTTCTAGTACCAATGGAGCTTATCCTATTGATGCTTCAAACTATACCATAGGTGCTCTTAGTGTTGAAGAACACTTCTCATTTTATGATTTTGAAAATTGTCTGTGGTGAAATAGAAGCAAGATATGAAAATTATCTACAATATTTTTTTGATTTAGTGGTTAGGAGCCACTAGGGTCTACAAAATTTGAATACTTAATAATTTTCATGACTCATAAGTTAAACTAAATGATTATTAACAATGATCTTTAATCTAGAGTGAATCTTGATAAAAAATAATAAAAAGGAAGGGTAAGGAAGAAAGAGACATGATTGCAGGTTTTCATATAAAATATTATGAGAAGATTCAAATTATGTTGAGTACACATTAAACCAATTTATGTTATAAAATATCATAAGCTCAAATTACATCACAAATTAGGAAAGATTCAGAAGAATAGTATGAATCATAAGTAAGAACCAATTTTACTTTAAAAGTTTTCTATTATGATCTGAATAACATAAGTACATCCAAATGCAAAGAAAATAAAACAAAGTATACTTGAAATATTTACAGTTAATCTAGCATTCAACACAAATTAACTACCATATGACAAAGAATGTGACTCAAAATAAGAAGAATCATTCAAATTCAACATGAATTTCCATAATTAAGAGATATCATAGACATTTAACAAAACTATCTAGATAATATTTTCAAAATTCCTTAGTTGTATTAAATTCTCTTGGTATCAATTGCTCAAAAACTCTCTCTTACAAATGGTAACCATCTTCTTATTTATAAGAAACATAGGCAGTTAATCAGTTAACTCTCAAAATATCAACATGTGAATAAGGACAAATGTCCTTAATATAAAGATATAACATGGAAGGTCACATGTCAACATGACAAGAAAGAGTATATGCTAATAGACTAGCATATACTTCATAAAAAGAAAATTATCTTAAGAATGTCATTAGTGGGCCCTTGAATTATCACTATCTAAGGAAGTCTTTCACCGTGGTGTATTTTTCCTTGATCAACTCAAAAATACACTACAAGTTTCATTAGACAATCCTCTTCTTTATCCACTAACTCGTCAAATTCACTATCTACCCAAGATACAAGTTCCTTGATACATTGTGCTTCCCTAAAAAAATAATGTTCTCAAGGGTCTTCTGGTTGTCCTTATATGAATGACCTTTGCTATCTTTGATGCTTTAGATGTGAGTGCCAATATTTTGCCTAAATTCTTCATCATCAATTAGGCCTATAGTAGTGGTTTGATAAGGGTTATCTAATAGACTCCCCAAAATTTTCTCAATCTGATTTACCAAGTCTATGTCCTTCTTGATGAAGTCCTTAACATCATCACTCTAGGTGATCAAATCCTATTATTTATCTATCAAAACTACCATGAAGACATCTATATGTCTAATTTTGATAATCTTGAAGTCCAATACCTACTTTGTCTTATGCACCTTGATGAACTCCTCCATCTGAGCTTGAGAATTTTGCCACTAGGTGATTAAGGCTTGTGCCATCTCAGCTTGATGGTCCAAAGCATTCAATATAGACTTGATACTATTCAAATTATTGAATGCATTCATCAATGATACATTCAACACATGAAATACATCCTCAGCAATTGAAAAGAAGACATGAGCTTCCAAATCTTGCTTTTCTTTCCCCAAGTTGAGAATCTTTTGTTTCATTCCTTAAACTCTAGCCAAGGTCATTGTTGACTGGGCTATTACCATACTAGCTACATCCTATTAAAAAATAGGATTCTCCCCTATTTCCTACCTTAGAATAGGAGTTATGCGTAAAAATGGTTCCACCTTCTGCAAGGTGAACTCCTCAGTACCAACAATAATTTTCTTAGTCTCTACTCTCGCAAGAGTTAATGTATCTAGATTAAATTGGACCTGAGGGTCAAGTTATTTCACCTTTGGTTATTCAATAATCTCTAAATTTGAACTCTTAGAGGCTCCTAGGGTGAAAACCCATTGGATTTATTTGTTATGAAGAATCTAGATGATTCTCTCTACTTGTTTTTTAACATACCCTGAATCTAAGGCTTGACATTATCCTGAACACCTATGTCCACTCAATTTAAAACCAGTGAAGGAGAAAGAGATGGGATTTTTTGAGACTTCCCATAAATATACCAATTAGGAATTTCTAGTCTATAAATAGGATTCTCATCACTGAAGAGGTTCATTTCACTAGTAGAGTAAGTGAAAGTTAACCTAGGCCTATTTCTTAGAGCTAGAGGAACTAAGGCTAATTCTACCTGTCTCTATCCAATTCCCAATGGAACCAATTCCTTGCCTACTTCCTCAGATGGGTCTTCTTCCTTATTCAAACCATAAGAAGCTATGATATTAATAAGGGCACTTTTTAATATTTCTCTAATTTTCAAAGTAATCATGCTAATAACCTCTGTTGGGGAAGAAGGCCTTGGTGGGGATGCCTAAATTTAGGGACCTTCACTAGGTCTATGCTCAATGCTAGAATCTTCAATTATAGTTTTACCTTTTCCCTCTGCATCCTCATATTTCCCAAGCTAGGATGACTTTGTTAATTCTACCTGTTGAGGCTTAGAAAATTGTCCCTCAATAGGTGGTTCTTGATGTGTAGTCCCAGATGGTCCTAGTAACAAATGATACTATAAAGGATGTAACTACCATATTTCTCTTGAAGGCTTACTATCCTTGACCAACCTATGTGATAAATTTATGTTGTAGTTTTTAACCCTAGACAAGACTTCTTCAAAGTTCCTCACCTTTGTGTAAATACCATCTCCCACACCTAGTTGATGTTTATACTTAGCCCTTGGGACCTTTTTATCCCAATATGGTTAGCCACTCTATCATTGGGGTCACACATCTTAAGATCATCTAGTTGGAAATCAAAATATTTCTTGTGCACCACCATGATCTCTAGTTGTTTCCAATATTTGATTACAATTATACCAATGTCTAGTGGAAAGGGATGAACTTGATATTTCTTATTCTTCTTGTAGTACCAATCCATTCTTTGGATGATTTGATAAGCAATTTATTACTCTACAAGCTCACTGGGAACATATATAAGCAATTTGTATGGTTGGACCATGATTCCCTTTATCCTTATTATAGTGCAATCTAGATAGAACCACACATCCCCCATGGTCTCTACTTGTATTTTGATTAGAGGATGAAGCTTGGGCATAGGGACACTAGTGATTGCCTAAAAAATGACTGGGAAGATACCATCACATATGAACTACATGTGATTCTTGTATTTGAAAATATGTAATTTGGAGTAATGATGGAAAATGGTAGTTCTACCATTAGGGGACCAATTTTGAATGCTCAAGAAATTAATAGAGGCTAAAAGTGAATCCAAGAGGTAAGACATAATAATAAATTTCTTGGAGATATTTATCTGATGGCTATAATTTTTTTAGCCAAGAAGAAACTTATTAAGTCTCTAATAGGAGGGGTTAAGTTCTGGTTCAACATGCAATGGACATAGGATACCCAAACCTTACTTAAGTAAGTATTAGAAGAGGCACCAAAGGCTCTATTCAATAAAGTCATAGCTACCCTAACACCTTCCCTAAATTGGGCAATAGGAATCTAACCATTTGAGGTTTTCAAAACATGGGAACCTTGGATTAACCAAGGTGAGAGGATTGAATCTAGGTTTTGGGGATTTGTCCATTCTCTCAAGGAAGGGAGATCAACATGAGGTAAAGGGACCTTATGGGAGCTATTCATTGAACTTTATTGATACTTCATGAATAATCCATTCTCCATCTATTTTATAGTCAATAAGAATAGGAACAAGAAGATCAATGCAATGCATTACCTCTAGTTTAATAGCTGCATGATGAAAGCCTACCATTTAAATTGATACTAAATCCTTGTATCTTTGGTATACTGAAGCATTTGTCTTTTCTTCTTTGGAAATTGGTTGCAACTCTTCAACAAAGAAGAATAATTTGAACTAATTTTTGACTCCATGCACATTCAAGGCTGTTAAATCCAATTCTATGTCTCTAAAGACCCTTCCTTCACCATCTGAAGTTAGATAAAGCTCTGCTTCAATCTTCATCTATTGCCTGCTTGCTACCATTGATAACACTATATTGTAGTTGTAAAACTATCAAAGTTATTACTAAGTCACTTGCTTTGAATTCAATTTGTAATTATCTCAAGTTTCACATAATCAATTGAATCAAATCTAGCCTTCTTTATAGAGGGTTCATATTTTTTGGCTTTAATGATCAAAACATCTAACTTTGATCTCATATGTGCCTTAGATATGATGGAACCTTATTATCATGTCTTCTACATTTTCACTCATGAGATATATTTCATTTGGATCTTCCATAATTGTGTGGAGCTTATTTGGCAGGGTTCCATGCCTTTCACAACAAATTTCATAGATGCCATTTTAAGAGTGACCATTGGTTTTCAAAAGTCCCCTTTATTTTGCTTTGAAAAGCTAAATCTAGGTCCATGCATTTCATTGGTTCTTGATCTTTGAGATTATTGATTGTGCCATGTGTCAAGCTCAAGAGACCTTTGAAAATACATCAACTTCATCGCACCACTAGATCAAATCCATCAAGCAAGTGATCATGATTAGATCTTAGCTAGGGCTAGTCATTAACCACATGCTTTTTTAAAAAAGGCTTCAAGCTCGACGCACCATTGGATCAAATCCAACAAACAAGTGATCACTGTTGGATCCTACAAGATGCTTACCTTTTAATTAGTTACATGATCATATATATTTTAGGTTTAAAAACATCATTTAGAATTTTATGTTTAAAAACACAAACTTAGGCTAAGATCTTTATATACTAAGCTTGTCTTTGTAACAAGCTAGGAATTTCTTAAAAGGTTCTTTTAGAAATGCCCCCTTTGTTTAGGATTTAAAAATTATCTAAGTTAAATTTGATAGGTTTGATCATGTCAAATACATCCTCATAGATGTCAAATGATGGGAGCAAACCTGTGAAATTTAAGATAGTGGAATTTATTGATCTAATAAATGAATGCAATGTGTAAATCCCTCAGGAGTTCCCAAGGCTTTGGGGATTGTCTAGGTTAAATTTGATGGGTTCGGTCATGTTAAATACATCCTCATAGATATCAAATGATGGGAGAAAACTTGTCAAATTTAAGACAATAAAATTTTTAGTCTAATGTACAAGTACCATGTGTAAAGCCTTCAGGAGATCTTGAGGCTTCCAAGATTGTTTATTTTAAATTTGATGGGTTTGGTCTCATCAAATACATCCTCATAGATGTCAAATGATGGGGATGAACCTATAAAATTTAAGATGATAGAATATTTATATCTCATGTTAAATTTGATGGGTTTAGTCTCATCAAATATGTCCTCACAAACGTCAAATGATGGGAGCAAACCTATCAAATTTTAGACAACAAACTTTTCTAGTCCAATGAACAAATTCCATGCATAAAGCCTTTAAGAGATCCTGAAGCTTCCAAGTAAATGTGCACCACTAGATTATAACCTTCATGGCAATGTGAACCATCAGATCAAGTCCCTAGTGGTTAACCACTGTTAACATCCTTTTAGGTGTCGGATTTAATTCACACCATTGGGTTGAAATTTCTAAGAAAATGATCACCATTAGATATTCACTAGGACCAAATCATTAATTGTATGTCCTTTTTATAATACTTCAAGTTTTTCACACAATTAAATCAAATCCAATGATCAAGTGATTACCATTATATCTGTAAAAGAACATAAACTTTAAATTAATACACAATCATGTATAAAGTTTAGCCTAAGGTTTTATATTAATATTCAGTCATGTTTTAAAGAAAAAACATATTTGAAGCTTAATATAAGTTAGACTTAGGATCATTTAAGCAAAAGGAAATAAAATTTCCCACTAGTATTTTTCATGAATATTAAAATTCAAACCCTGCTTTAAGGTTTGTTCCTTAGGAACAGTAGCTTCTTCCATGAAACCTATAACTAATCACCTTAAAGACAATTGTTAGCAATTTTGAACTGTGAAACACAAACATGATCAAATACATCAAAGCACATGTTCCCCTTTTAAAATTTATTTGAATTTAAAATCCAAGATAAGATAACTCTTCATATTAAATCCAAAATATAGACTTTGTGAAAATAAATACAGGGGTCCTCCTTTCAAAAAAGAAAGATAGGGGGTGTTGGTCTCAATAATATGTAGGACCAACCTATAATGGAAGTAATATCTCACCCAATGAAATCTATACATGCCCACTAAAACTAATGATAACTATGTTTGTTGGAGTGATATCCTACTTTGAATAGCCCAAATGTTGTAATAGTGTGAAAGTACACATGTTAAGACTAGAACCATTGTTGATGAGTACACTACGAATAGGCTGATTTTGAATATGTGATCTAATAAATAATGCATTATAACCTATATTATCTTTCATAATCTCATGATCTAAAAAATATATTGAAGGCTTGTTTGGAACTCTAGACTCATACATCCCTATCATACCCTTCAAAGGATGTGATTCCGCTGAAGGTGCATGGTATGAATGGTGAACACCTGATGTGTCCCCTTGCTCTTGTTTATAATGTTGTGTTAATGGATCTAAAAAAAATTCAAAGCTTTATCTTGTGTTGGATTTGTCTTTGGAGTATCAAATAAAGTGCCTAGATCAAGAAGATTATCATCTATCAAGTCCTATATCTTATGTCACAAACTGATGCATCTGTTTGTGGTGTGGCTTGGTGCCCTATGAAAATCATGAAATGTATGCTGATCATATCCTTATGGAAGAGGATTTGCTAGATCTACTTCCTGAATAGGAGGGAGAGTGATGTTGTTACATTCCAATAATTGCTATAAAACCCTAGCTGGAGAAACTGGTAGATTGGTAAATGCATGATGAGGAGGTGATGATAAAACCACATGTTGAGGGGGCTGTAAAGCTACATTGGATGTTGGTTGATTTTGATTCTTGTTGTCACTAATCTTGACCTTGTATGGGACTTTGATATTAATTTTTTTGGTTGTGTCTAAGATATTTGAATACTTAAGTTTGCCCATTGAAATTAGATTGACTTCTGTTCCCTTGAGTGTTTGACACAATTTAGTGATTAAAAAAAATCATTTGAACATAATTGATTCTTGAAATATTGGTAGAAGGCTTTGTTTGAAGATGTCTTGTAGCTCTTGATCAGCCATGGGGATAATTAGTTTAGCTAGAATAGTCTTGTATCTAAGAACAGAATCTATGAGGGGCTCAATTGACCTTTATTTCTATTGTGTAATTTGTGCATATGAAACCTTGTCACCAATGTTGATACTAAAATGTACTAGGAACATGTTTGCTAAAGGATTGAAGGATGTGATCGACTAATTTGGTAAACTATAAAACCATTATAAAGCATACTCCTTTAGGCTATATGAAAATAGTTTGGTAAGTAGCTAGTCATTGGGTACATAATCCAAACATGTTGTGTGAAAATCTCTCAAATGTATCTCTCAATCACCCTTACCATCATATAGAGTGAGATTGAAAAAAACTTGGTGGTAAGGGTGTATAAGCAATGCTACATGCCAATGGTGTATGTAGTAGAGCAAAAGAATCAAATGCATAGGTAGGTATAGAAACACCTTGCTCACTGCCACAATAGGAGATAGGGATGTACTAGCTATAGCTGGTGGCATAAAAGAAGGTTGGGATGCTACAGAGGGTGGTTGAGACATAGTTTCCCACATAGTGTCATTTATAATTGGCTAGTCTATGGTTTGAGAAGATTGCCCATTGATTACTTTTTGTTGTTCTTGTAAAATTCTAAGCATGTCATCCTGCATATCCAAATGTTTGGTTAAGAGTTCTTAAAGTTCTATTGTATCAGTTTCATCAAAATGGGTATATTAAGCCATTGGTAAAATAGGAAAATAATTTGAAATATTTTTAAATGTTTTTCAATATGTTTTAATAGGTAATATGCTAGAAATGGAAAGTACTAAATATAAGAAATATAAAGTCCAAAATGGTGAATTGGAAGTTGTACAAAAAGGATATTGTACTACCAAACATGTAAGGTGATACCTCAAAATCATTTAAGGGCTAGTACATGCAACTAGGGATTTTTCAAAAATATTATTTGCAAAATACTATGAACTTTTAAATTTGAAATTGATTTTTTGAGTTAGATTTTCAACTAAAAATGCATAAAATGACTAGAAAAAACTTGGAAAAATAATTGGGAACTAGTTGATGCAACTAGGGTTTTAAAAGATTTTTTTCCAAAATTAGTATAATATTTTGAATTTTTTTTATGAATTTATAGAATTTAACTTGAAAATTTTAGAAAAAATTTGATTTTTTTTCTAAAATTAGCATTATATTTTTCCTAGTGGTTTGAAAGTGTTTGTATGCAAATAGGACATAGTATGTGCAAACTAGGGTTTGGGTGATTTTATTGAAAATATTTAAATTAATTTATAGTTTTATAATTTTTAAATTTAGAAAAAATTAGGAAAAAATTGCAAAAAATTAGAAATAATTAGCCCTACAGTTTTTAGGCTTTTGTGCAAAAATTAAAAGTAAGTTAGGTTCAACAAATGTTTTATTGTTTTCAAAATATTGGAGTTATATCCATAAATAATAAAAGGGGATGAGTAATGTAAATCAATAAATAAATATTCTTTTATTAACCTACTAATTTGTGTAAATAAATTGTATTTTTACCTTTTCTAAATATAGTAGGAAGTGAGAGAGATTAGAACTTAGCTTATTCTAGCTGATCTAGACTAAAACAAGGTCTGATACTAGAGGAAAAAGACTAAGAAATAGTTAGAAACAAGTCTCTAGACTTCATTCTTGATTGAATAGGAGTGTTGAAAATAGGACACCCTAATGTCTAACATTGTAGTCCTATTATGATGTTATTATCCTGAGGCTATAAGCTTTTTGGGTTCTATTTAGAATGCCTGTGTTACCCTATCACTAAAATTTTAGGGTATAGAACCTCATGGAGCTCATTATATGCCTATTTTAATCTTAAAAACTCTTAGGAGCTCTTGGTGCTTGATCTTTAATGCAAACTTGGGAAAGAGAAAAAAGGTTTAGTGTGTAAAGGATATGCTAGATGCACTTCACACCATATATGTGGGCACACTACCTACATACCAATACTCTGAAGGGGGATCAATATAATATAGTTCTCCAATTTAAGTGCTTGGTGTAATTTTTATATGATCAATGCAACTAGAATGTTAAATTGGATGTGGTTTAGTTGGCTAGGGATTGGTGCAATAACTTGAGCAGGCTTGAAATAATGTTAGAAGGCTATGTGCAAAGAATAGGGAAGAGTTCTCAAGTGTACTTGATTGTATTCTTGAATCTCTCTTGTAAATTAGTTCCAACCCTTATAAATGGACTTTGAATGGCATTTTATAGGGAAACTAATGATCATGGGTTAAATGAATTTTTATGTGGCCGACAAGGAAAAAGATAAGGAACTGGAAGAATCTAACCAATGAAGGCAAAAGTGAACCTAGAAAACATTGCCAAAAATAGGACACCCTAACTAAAATACACCTAACTACAGTGGTGATGCACCAAAAATTGTTTACCACTACTACACATTACACAATACATTTAGACCTACAAGATAACATGAACATACACACATCCTAAATTAAACATATTGAATCAATGCTTTGTATAAGGGTAGGTAGTTGTAAGGATAAAAGGGAAGAATAGTTCCACTTAAAAACACACAAGAGACCCTTTATGATACCAAATAAAACCTAAAATAGATAAACAACCACATGAGGCAAAATAAATAAGACACAAACAAGGTGATGTATAACTACACTTGATAAGATCAACCATTTATATATTTATCACTACATGTAGTTGTTAGGGTGTGGAGCTAAAGGCTTCAACTGTTGCAAACACGAAGAAATAGGAGGTTGTTGAAGATCCAGAAGTATCGACATCGGCAGCATGATCGACGTCAATCATGACCAGTGCAGAAGGCAACCAGCGTCGATAAGAAGTCGATCGACGTCAGTCAGCATCAGACAAACAGGGACTGATGTCGATCACCTGTGGCGGTTCCAGAACTGTTGTTGACGAATAGTCAATTAAGTGAAGTGAGTGTTTGCATGTTTAAGGACTAATTATAGTCACAAGCTGCATGTCTAATTATTGTAATTAGAGTTCTATTTTTGTATGCATGGGATTCTATTTAAAGACCCATGAGGCATGTATTGTAAATCAAGCAAGAAAGTAAAAGCATTAAAGCAAGAAGCAAGGTCAAGGAGATCTACAGGTGTAAGGTCAAGGTGATCAGCTAAAGTATTCAAGGAGGGGATAACAAATCAGGTTGTTGAGTTGGTTGTGTTGAGAAAGAGAGAGAGGGAAGAAGGTCTTGAGGTGTGGCAAGCCTTTGGGGTGGAGGAAGAAGTGGCATCTTCCTTATTGTATTTTATTATAGTAGTATTTAATACAAGAGTGTGTATTGTCTCTCAAATTCTTTGCTGTCTTAAGTTTCTAGTTACTTAATCATTATGGTATAATTCTGTGTTTAATTGCTTATAAGAAAGTAATCAATTGTGATTCCATTGGATAAGGGGTTCCTAACAGTTGGTATCAGAGCTACGGTTTGTAGGGAGCAGGTTATTGTCTGTTGATTACAGGTCATTCACAAGGTTTTTGATTGAGTGGGAGTTTAGCAATGGCAGAAGAAAGTAAGCTACGAATGGAGAAGTTTAATGGCAAGAATTATCAACATTAGAGGATGCAGATAGAGGATTATCTGTATCAAAAGGATTTGTACTTGCCATTGGGTGGGGTTGCATGCAAGCCCACATATATGAAGGATGAATAATGGAGTGTTCTTGATTAGAAGGCTCTGGGTTCCATAAGGTTGAGCCTTGCATCGTCTGTGATTTCCAACTTATCACAGTGCAAGACAATGAAAGAGTTGATAAAATCCTTGGCAAATTTATATGAAAAGCCCTTGGCTTCTAATAAGGTATTTCTTATGAAGCATCTATTTACTTTGAAAATGCAAGAATGTGGATTGGTACATACTCATCTTAGTGATTTCCATGGTTTGGTAAACCAGTTAATATTGTTTTTGATGATGAAGTAAAGGCTCTCTTGATTTTAAGTTCTTTACCTAAAGTTGGGATAGTTTGGTTATGGTAGTAAGTAATTCTGCATCTGCTTCTAAAATCTTAAAAGTTGATGATGTTGTGAGTGTGATCTTGATTGAAGAAATACATAGGAGAAGCACAGGTGAATCATTAGGGAATGCTCTAAGTGTAGAAAGTAGGGGAAGGCAAAGAGAGAAGATAGAGCAATGGAAATCAAGGTCGAAGGTGGGAAGGAGATCCGAGTCCAGAGGTGTTACCTGCTGGTTTTGTGGAAAGAGAGGACACATAAAGAAGGAGTGTTGGTTGAGGGATAAACAGAATCAACATGAAGGTAATGAAGAAGCAAAGGATGCAAATATTGTGGTACAGGACACTCTCATAATTTCTTTGGATAGTGAGGTAGGATCTTGGGTTTTAGATTTTGGTTCTTTTCATGCATCCCCAAACAGAGATTTGTTCCATGAGTATGAATAGGGAGACTTTGGAGTGCTTTATTTAGGGGATGGTATGCCTTGTCAAATAGTTGGCAAAGGGAAAGTGCAGCTGAGATTGCAAATGGACAACACATGGGGTTGAATGAGGTCATGCATGTCCCAATTCTAAAGCAGATTTTGGTTTCTGTAGGAAGGTTGGGTGTTGAGGGATGCATAGTAACCCTCACAGCAGATTCTTGGAAGGTTACCAAGGGTGCACTTATTCTAGCAAGAGGTAAGAAAGTAGGTACTCTTTATCTATCTACTTGTATTACTGATTCTACTTCTGGTTTATCTACTTCAGCTGTAGATTCAAAGATGTGGCTTAATAGGCTTGGTCACATGAATAAGAAGGGAATGGACGTTCTTGATTCAAAAGGTATGTGTTCAGATTTAGAAAGCATAGATAGAGTTTATTGCAGAAAAAGGAAATGTGATGCTTTTGATAGGAACAAAGAAGCCTTGGTGCTTATGGAGGAGATGAGGGGCAGAGATCAGTCACAGGGGCTGAATAATTCTAAACAGGGCAGTATGGACAGGGGTTTGATCTAAGATGAGCTCATGGATGAATATTTCATCACTTACAGGAACACACAGACACTGATGTCGGTCACTTGGAACTGACGTCGGTCAGGCAAATACCAACATCAGTCATGTGCAGACCAGCAGGGTCGATAGAGTCAGGTAGAGAAGTCTAACGTTGGTCAAGCGGGGACCGACGTCAATAGGGGGGACACCGGCGTCAGTCAGGAAAATGACGTCGGCAGTCAGGGTCAGTGCAGGGAATCGACATCGGTCGGGAGCAGACTGGGAGATGGTTGAGATCGGTCACTGGAACGGATGTTGGGTGGACAACAAGCTGTCAAGGAGTCTCAAACGCCCATATGGAGGTTAGAAAGGGTAAGTGAACCTCATATTCATTGTTCACCTTCTTTATATTGCTTACTGATGGTCAAGAACTAGGAAGATGTGAAGAAGCAATGCAGGTAGAATCCAGAAATAGTGGGAGCTTGGCATAGATGAGGAGTGTGAGTCCTTGGAGAAGAACCAAATAGGTATTTGTTGGTGGAGTTGTCAGCTGGAAGAAGCACTGGATGAGGGATGGATTCCCATGTTAGAGAAGAGAGTAGATGGACACGTGAGATAGAAGGCTATGGTATATGGTCTTGATTATGCTGTAGGACAATGGAGGTTTGACCATTATATTTATCTTTACCAGGTTGGATAATATTAGCTACATTATCCAATTACTGTATTGTGTTGCTTGTTACAGGGTTTCATATGCAGGGAGTTTTTTGAGCTAAGGGTAAAGTTGGTTCAGAAGTATGTCATGAAGAATTTGGGAGCAACAAAATTCTTTTGGCATAAGTGACAGGTATAGCATCACAGGTTTTGTGGTGGTTGGTCTTCAAGAGTGACTTTGAAGAGGGATATAGAGCCAAGGGAACAAAGTAGATGGTGTACAGGTACAAGTACAGTTGCATCTATTTATCTCTAAGTGGGAGATTGTTAGGGTGTGGAGATAAAGGCTTCAACTATTGTAGACATGAAGAAACAGGAGGTTGCTGAAGATCCATAATTACCGGCATCGGCAACATGACCGACATCAATCATGACCAGTGTAGAAGGCAACCAACGTCGATAGGAAGTCGACCGACGTCGATCAGCACCAGACAGACAGGGACCGACGTCGGTCACCTGTGGCAGTTCTAGAACTGTTGTTGATGAACAGTCAGTTAAGTGAAGCAAGTGTTTGCATGTTTAAGGACTAATTATAGTCACGAGCTGCATGTCTAATTATTGTAATTAGAGTTCTATTTTTATATGCATGGGATTCTATTTAAAGACCCATGAGGCATGTATTATAAATCAAGCAAGCAAGTAGAAGCATTGAAGCAAGAAGCAAGGTCAAGGAGATCTACAGGTGTAAGGTCAAGGTGATCAGCTAAATTATTCAAGGAGGGGATAACAACTCAGGTTGTTGAGTTGGTTGTGTTGAGCAAGAGAGAGAGGGAAGAAGGTCTTGAGGTGTGGCAAGCCTTTGAGATGGAGGAAGAAGTGGCATCTTCCTTATTGCATTTTCTTCTCGTAGTATTTAATACAATAGTGTGTATTGTCTCTCAAATTCTTTGTTGTCTCAAGTTTCTAGTTACTTAATCATTCTGGTATAATTCCGTGTTTAATTGCTTATAAAAAATTAATCAATTGTGCTTCCGTTGGATAAGGGGTTCCTAACAGTAGCCATAGAATGAGTTAAAAATAAGATATGTTATTGATAATATGTAAAAAAATGAGCAAGGATTCACCATACCTAGGTTGAGGATACATTTTAAAGCTAAAGTGGCTCGATATATAACACACGTGTGAGAGAATAGAAGAAGTGTGAAAGAGAGAAGATAAATAAGTGTCATATGAGTTAAAAAAAAGAGAGGAGTTTGGAAAAAATCATAATATTCTTCAAAATATAAGTGTTTCTCCTCTTCATATGCTTCAATGCTCTAAGTGGCATGGGAGGTTGAAATGTTTGCTTGACACCTTGACTAGCTTCTTGAAACTCTCCTTATTATTGACATGTTGAAGGGAAAGTAGCCTTATTGGTGATAAAATTAGTTTCTCCTACATTTTTTATCTACCCATAAAAACTCTTAGCTAACCCCAATAGGTTATCTTTGACACATCACCCCATTCTCTTGCAAAAATGTCTAGAAGGCTCTTCATTTCCTTAGGCCTATTTTGCACACATGTGTCAAAACCTAGTTTCAGTTACTATAACTCATAAAAAACTTATGTATGGACTATTAAAATCATATTGGAACTTAAAAAATATATTTTTAATTGTCATACTATCTCCAATAGGTCAATCTCTACCAAAATCCCCAATTAGGCCTCATTCTTTGTAGCCTTTTTTATTAATTTTCTCCTTGTGTGGGAGTTATATAGATTATATTGAAAAAATAAAAGAATATTAGATGAACCTATATCCTTTTATATTTCCATACCAAATTTCATGATCTAAATCCAAGCATAACTCTACATTTTCTTCCTATCTCTTTTGCTCATTAGGCCTAATTAGGCCTCTAGGCCTAGAAAGTGGATTTTGGCTCTACACTCTTCCTCCACTTGTGAAAACTCTAAGAAGTGTGAGATTAAAATTTAACATTCCAATAAAAATATCCATGTCAATTTTGAGATTCTATAACATTGTACTTATATCCAAACCATGAAATGACAAAAAATAAGCCCTTCACAAGCCCATTTGGACTGCATTACAAAATGGAGCTGGTTTAGTCACTTCCAGGGGTTCTTGAGAAAATTTGTTGATTTTAAGAGATTAAATAAGTCCTATATGATCTCATCCAATTATTATAAAGTATAGATCTCTCCAAAATCCCTCACAAACACCAAAAAACACATAAAATAAGGCATTTATGATAATCAATACAATAGTCCATATAACTCAAGTACATGTGAAGAACCTAATTAAAGTAATCAAAAACATCTAAGAGTTTTTAGGAACAAGTTATAGCATTTAATGTGCTTTATAATTTCCATATATAAAAACTAATCATTATAGCCCTCCTAGGTTGCTTGTAAGTACTTTGAACTCTTAGCGATGATTCATAAAGTTGGATATATGAATAGTCTAACCAATTTAAAAAAATTGAAATAAATTAAGGTTTATATATTCCTATAGGATATCAGGGTACCATGAAAATCCTCCTTACCATACCAATAAAAAGAAATTGAATTCTCAAGCTGGAAACAAGCATTCTAAGGGGCTTAGGCTAGTATATAGTTTGTATGTGCTTATCCGAGTTTGGTTTTGGTATAAAATGACCTCAATGATGCTTATGACATTCATATTTACCTCTCTCAATAGTTATCTGACCATAACCCTTCACCAAACTCTCTAATTATGCCACTAGCCTATGCCTAGGGTTCTTAGATCAAGGTGATAGTCATACCCTAGTTGCTTGTTTTCACCTTTCTTCCCAATATAAAATGTCTATGACTTCATAAGGGTGTTATTAAATGTATTTCACATTACCTAAAGTTTCTCCAATTCTCCAATATAACTCCACTTTCATTTATTGGTCATCATCTTCAACTGACTACTGTAAGTCTTTGTATGTGCTTTAGGACTGTAGGTAGAATACAAGCAGGGTTGTTTGTGTTTGTTTCTTTTATTTATTGAAATTTATGGATTATATGGAAAGTTCATAAATTTTATTTCATATCCACTTTACTTGTTATCATATCTCTCAGACCTTAAATACCTCTTACACTAAGCAAAAACTTCTCAGGAAAGAGCACGCATATTATGTTGAATTATTTGTCACTCTCTCTACTCCTTTGTTTAAAACCTCAGTGAATTGATAAATTTATTGACCTGAATCACATACTAATTCAAAATCAATTCTCTTTAATAACTTTATCATTATCTCTAAGTCTTGAAATAAACCATATAAACTAATAAGCTTGTAGGTCTCTATAGAAGGACTAAGTGTATATATAGGACTTCATGGCCACTATTTAGGTGTTTTCCTCTACTAAAAAATCTTTTGTTTTTAAATGAATTAAAATCTTAAATTATTTTATTTCTTTCAAAATTCACACAAGCCATTGTCTCAAACTTTGGAGAGGCATTGAGTGTCTAAATAGACCTATAGGCATGTTTGCCTATACATATGCATTTGGCATCATGACTGCCATTTTAGGTGTCTTAAAATTATTTATTTTAACATTGAAATTTATAAAATATTTTTGATATTGATAAAATAAAAACCTTAATAAAATCCCCTGAAAACACTCTTGTTATTTCATCATCATCCATTGTGTATGACTATTTTAAGGCTGTAGGTGTTGATTTAAAGGTCTTTGACTGAGTTTGGGGCTTTGATGATATCTTTGAAATGAAAAATAATATTCATCCATTTAAAAGGTTATAACATTATATTTTTTAGAGTATCAAACTGTCTCATTGATGCCTTGAAGACACAACCTCATCAACTACTCTGTTTAGGCAGAGTTTCAACTAGGTAGGTTATAGGTGCTCATATGGGAACTGACTATACATGACTTTGAATTGATCTTAAAAACCCATATCCAATCCTTTTAAAAGATTATGAATATATTTTTTATGGTTAAAAACACTTACCAAAGGCTTTAACCTATGTATTCACCAACCTACTATTTTTTACGATCAATTTTTCCTCAATTGGTTGTAGGTGCACATTTGGAGGAATTTGACTAAGTTTAGATTTTCTAGGTCTTCAAACCTATTTACATAATTTATTCAATATACCAATGAATTTTATCAATTGTGAATAATTTTTTAAGACCTTCCACTATCTTGAATACTCCCAACATCACAAACACCTCTTGTTTCAAGGTCAAATCAACAACTGACTTGATGTAGGTGTACATTTGGGGATTTGAACTATGTTCAAGGAGTAACTGTGTTAGCCTTATTTTATTTTTAATTATTTATAAATCATCTCTCACTATTTTTAAACCTCTTACTCCATCACCTTTTTTTGTTCAAATAACATTAACTTTTGCATAGACTATCTACACACATACAATCTACAGGTGATTATCTAAGAAGTCCAACTATGTGTATAGTTTGAGTAAACTTGACTGTATGTGATTGGAAGTGATCTATAATTATATAAATTTTTAATATAGAAGCATAATAGTTTTTTCATTTAAATATAACCTTCAAAATATATTGACAACATGAATCTCCATTGAAGTTTCAGACCTATAGGTGGTAGAAGGTGAGGACTGCAAGTTATGTTTGAAACCTCTTAAAAAGTATGAGCAGGACTGTTATGGACTTAGATACTATTAATTATATTTAAGTACCACATATAAAATGAAAACACAACCTTTAATTTCATGGAGATACACATTTAAACACTCAACACACTTTACTATGTAAATAGAGAACGTAGTCCATTAGGAGTGAATAAAGAAAAGGCCACTTAGGACTTGTAAAAAATAGTTGGATGATTAGGAAACCATGAATTGAATTAGAGAGTATGATAAGACCATGAATATTCACTCAAAATAATTTGATCATCTGGAGAAGTTCTACAACACATAAAAGATGATAGTCATTTTAAATTGCTCATAAAAGAGACTTTCCTTGCCAAAGGACTATCCAAATGTGCCACCATGATTAATGAAGGGATGTGAGGCATCTAAAAACATATAATAAGATACTCCAACTTATTTAAATCATCTATTAATTCATAGTTTGTTTTAAAATTGTTCCAAACTCAACCTATGGGGTTTTGAGCTCTTAAAAAGAAGTCTAGGATCTTAGCGAGTGTTTGTAAATTTAAGAGCACAAATATAATGACAAATGCCAAAAACTATAAGCCCATAGGGGTACCAAACATTAGACAAAATCTTATCCCCTAAATCTACTTGTTTGGTCTATACCATCTACCTAAAATTAGCCTTCACTATCTTGTGAAGGGAATGATCAGAGAGAGAAGAAGATTTCTATAATTGTTAAACTCTGAACTTATTCCAATTATTTTTTCTGACTTGTATAAAAACAACAGACACTCTAAAACTATTTTCACTTGCACATGAATTCAACATGTTTGTAAAACTTCCTCTAAATCTTCAAAGTGGCATGAAACTCTAAGAAATTGACTTTATCTAACAAGTTGATAGGTGTGGTAGTTGAGTGACTACTCAAATATCTTTGGAAGGTGTCTTTTACATATTTTGAAGTTATTAAACTTTTACAAACATTAAGATTAGCCAAAATCACATTTTAATGCATTTTCAACACCGTAGAGTTAGCAAAAGGTCTTCAAACTTTAAAAAACTTCATGAAACATTTTTAAAATATTTTTTTCACATAAAATGACATTAATCAACCCCTAATCACTTATGACACACCTTGACCATGTCTTATTTCCTCGTTACACCCCTAGATCACTATATGACTAAAATATGAAATTACCTTAATTTATTAACCTTAAACAATGCTAATAAGGTTAAATGAAGACTTCTATGGACCTTATAAGACATGAAAAGGCCATATGAGAAGTTTGAATTTTAAGGGGGGACCCAAATTTGACTTGGGGTCAAATTTGGTCAATAATACTTACATAATTTATTTTCTTACATTTTCTCATGTCTGTAAGAGATAAATATCATAACCTCTTGTATCCTACCTCACATCTAAGTGCACACATAATAAGCACATAATGAAAAATAAAATAAAATATTACATGGAGATTTTAGGTTTTTAGCCCTTGAACTTCACATAAGGGATCATCAGTTCCTTCCTTATAACAACATATTTTTGATCAACAAACCCTACCTTAACCATAAATCCACTTAACAACCTAATTTATAATCCAAATATCTCTATTTATAGTTTTGAAGGTTGGTTACCGATTGATATAGACCATGGGTTGGCAACTATCCTACTAGTACTTTGGTTCCCATTTTATAAACACCTATCCATCAATCATGTGGTTAATTCATATCTCATTCTAGTCAAATCTAACATTACATAGCTAAGTCATGCATTAAGCCACTTAACCCTATCAACAATCAATTATGATGTCTTTGTTATTTTGTATAAAGGTAAACCATGGAGGCCTATAGTTATACCACAACATCAAACACCTACAAACATACTTCTTGGTATCTATAGTTCTTTATGACATCCCATAAAATAAAAAATATAATAATATTCATGAAGAAGAGATGGGTCTTTTGGTAGTTTAATAGTAATATCATAATTAGTTTTAGTATTTATTTTAAGGGAAAATAGATTCATACATATTTATATTCTGATCATGTATTTGAGCTATGTCTTCAAGGTTGGCATCTATCCTATTAGTCTTTTAGCACCTATGTTTTGTAAATTACTAGTCCATCAATCATGTGTATGAGTCATGTTTTAAGACATTTAAATCTAAAATTATGTGGATAGGTATGCCTCTAGCCACTTAACCCTATAAAAAATAAATTCCATTATCTTTGTCATCAAGTATTAAAGTAAACAATAAAATCCTACAGTCATATTGTGGAATCATACATCTACATATATTATTCATGGTATTGATAGTGCTTTGTGGAATCCGAAAAAATAAAATAAAGAAGAATATTAATGAAGAGGATGAAATATAATTATCAAGGATATGAAAAAATGTCTTCCTTGTAAACTAACATCCCATAAATTGGAGGTTTGAGGCTTGGGCATATCAACATGATTGACTTTTGGTAGAAGGTGTAAAATGAAAATAAAACCCCAATTTCTCAAAGGACCTTCAAGAGTGGGCTCATACATGCATCTAATTTTCCCACCTTAGTTAAATTCATTAACTTAGTGCTTGTTTTTGATACATACTGCAATGAGGAAATCAAAGAAATAAGGTATTCTAAAGATGAATTGGTTGTAAAATTGGATAATCAATTGATAAATGTTGTATTAAGGATTCCACAAAGGAAATGAATATGTTGTAATGACGAAATAAATTAGAGGCATTCATTTTGAATAAAATAAATACACCTAAAATACTTTAGTAATAGCTCAATCATGGTTGAAAGATAAAATGAAAGGAGGATCCAAACTATCTAAAACCTTGTACATGTGTAATTTATATAATGAACTATTTGATATCATAGCTCTTTTAAATAGAGTTATGGGTCATAATGAAATTGACACATTACACAAATGGATGTATTTATTCATCAATATCATTTATGATAGGAAAAAGTTCATATATTGGGGCCATATTATCAATGATAATCTTCATGAATAAGTAACTAAATTGGAGTGAACTTAGTAGTTCTACATGACTTTTCACTTGTTCTATTCAATTTCATCAATGTAGTCATGGTATAAACTCATAGCTAATGGAACATTCACCTCTACAACAACCATCTATGATTATTATCCCCAATTAGTTCTAAAATAAAGCAATAAACATTTCAAAGTGTGACTGATCCTTTCACAATGTTGAAAATAAGGACACAATATCGAAACACTATAATGAGAATTTATCTAAAGACACTACAATGGTTATGAAATATGAAAATAATTTATTACATTTCCCTAAATTTATATATATCAGGATTGGTAGGTTTATTGGTATTCCTTACAAACTACCTCAATTTTATAATAATTAAATGGTCTTTATTGAGGTATGTAGACAAATGGGAGATGATAATAAAAATTACAAAGATAAAAAGAAAGTAGGAATCAAATTTGTAATATGTTTGGGATATTATATCTATATAACTTCAACTGATGCATAAAATATTGAAAGGATGTTGGATAGTATCACTATGAATTTCTACTTAAAGAGACTTCGTTTTAGCAAGGGTTATGTGGAGGCCAATTTAAAACTTGGATCAATTTATCATCACATATCCCATATTAGTTAAAGTCATACAAGTTTTAATGGGTTACTCAAGGCATTGGAGATGATGGGCATGATTTTTTTTTATAGTACCCTTGAAATAATAATCCAAGTTCTTCCACTACCAACAATTAACTAGGTAATAAAAGAGATAAAAGACATTGGGGAATAACCAATTTTTTTTTGAAAAGGTATAGATGTGGTTTATGAGTAAAATTGATGAACACATAACATGAGGATTCAACATCAAAAAAATAAGAGGAAACATAAAATCATTAGATGGAGGTAATTATGAATACTTGACATAAGTCAATTGCCTAAGAAAACTTATGGTGATGATTCAACATCAAGGAAGAATCTATAAATCAAGAGGCCTCTCCTTTCATCTTCTCTACATGTGCACTCTCAAACTCCTTATCCACCTCATGTTTCCTCTCCACATCATACTTACATTTCACCTTGAGATCAGGTTATTGATCTAGGAGTTTCCACTCAACTATCAATTCTTACTATCATTGAAGCCACAAAGGAAATGGATGCAAAGATGAAAAAGGAAAGTGAGGAAATAGAGACAAGATATAAATTAGTTAAAAAATTAAAGATAAAATAAATATTATAAAAGAGAACTTAGAAAAAAATAAAATAGAAAAAGCAAAAGTAGAAGCTGAAAAGAAGGTAATGGTAGAAGATGCCACCCAAAAAGATGAAGCAAAAAATAAAAAGGACATTGAAGAAACCACATAAAAATTAGAGTAATAAAAGCATAAGGCAATGGTGAACACTACCAAAAATATATAGGAAGAAAAAATGGAAAAGGTAATTTTAACCAAATGACAAATGATAAATGCCATTCATGTGGCCCCATATTTTTTTAGATGAATTGCTTTCATATGGTGTGGCCCCAAATGATAAATCCTGCAAGATATCTCACTCCATTCCATCATTAATCCAAAACTACTAAAAATGCTACAAAATCTAGCAAACAACTCTTTTCGTTTCACAAATATTTCCAAGCACCAAAACTTTATAGAAAATTTTGTAGCACCATTTTTGACTAAGAAATCTACAATAAAGAAGAGAGAAAATAAAATGGCCACCACACAAGTTGTTGATCTCAAAAACTTATTAATCCCTTTAAAGGTGAAGCATGTACCATATAAATCAACACTACTAGACCTTAAAGGATAATTTTAAAAATTACTAGATGATGTTACACACTTGAAAAACATGTTTAAATATATACATGTAAATTTGGTAGAAATTGACCACACCTAGATGGAGTCAAACTTGGTAGAATGCATGCATTGGGTGTTAAAAAAAAAAAATCAGAATGAAAACCCAAATAAAAATCCATCTCACATATGAAGCTAGATGTATGGGTAAATTTTCATTATTTCATGCTATTAAAAACCACAATCTAGATTCTACTTAGTGGCATGCATAGTAAAATTTTATTCTTAGATAAATTTCATCAAATTACTACCTAGGATATTAAAAGGGCAATCAGGTTGATGAAGGAAGGAAACAACATGCATATGTACACAAATAAGGGTTATGATAAAGGTGCATAGGCTTCTAGTTGCTTACAATCCACTAAAGGAAAACATGGCATCCACTTAACAACCATTCATAATTCCACCTATAGACACATAATAAAAGTAATGGCATGTAAAATTTATTTTACTAATAAGGAAGATGTCATCAAACCTAAGAGCATAATGATGGTATTTGATATTATGTCAATGAATTTAAAATAAAATATATGCCAATACTTGTTGGATAACTTTAATTCCAACATTCAGAAGATCAAGAGAGGTAAGAAAAAATTCTTCTATGGATCTCCATTACTCTGCTTAGTAATGTTTTACACACTCTTTTAGGATCATATAAAAAATTAGAATGGGACAAAGACAAAACCATAAGAGAGAAAATAAAAAACCATTTAGAGGCCATGAATATGGAACTCCAAGTTTCCACCATGCTTAATTGGGGGGATCAGTTACAACAAAACTGTAGTGTACGGTATAGAATTTTCCTTGAAATTGTTACCAAATCTAGTAAATAGTTTTACTTTGTCATCATGATTGACTTTGTATACATCTGCCCACATCTTCCATGTATAAAAATAATTCTACCCTTTCAATATGAAGTTTTAGAAAATGAAATAGAACAAATCATCCATATCATCCACTGATTCCCAAAAGCATTAGTGAAGTCTGCTCTATAAGATAAACAATCTAATATATAGTAATTATTGGCTAAATTCACTAAACAAAATCAAAAAAAAAACCAAAAAAATAATAAGAAGAAGAGCAAAAGGAAGCCATAGATTAATAAGTGACACCTAAGGAAGTATGTAAAATTTAAGGGAAACATGTACAATTTTAAACACACTAAATGGCAAGGACACTAACATCTAGAAAGAAAAAAATCATAAGACCCACATGTAACTTACATCCTAAACTACAATAAAAATTAACACATCAAAAAACAAAAATAATGTACACACCCTACACTACAAACAAAGGATATGTCACCCAACAAAAAATAAAAATAAAAAAGCAAAAGGAAAAAATCTCACATAACAAAATCAGACTAGATTTAAGAAGAATCACCTATTGACATATCATATACATATATGAAAGAAAAAACATGGCCAAATATGGTAGAAGAAACATCAACAAATATAAAGGGTGAATAAGTAGAAGAAACCTTAGAAAAAGGCTCAATCTTTAAACTGGCTAAGGCACAACAATAAGCCACATAAGTAAAATGTTTGGATGAAATAAATAAGCAAAATGAAGAAGAAAAGAAATAAAAGGAGGAAAAATAAAATCAATAAAAAATAAAATTACAAAAATAAGAAACAAAAAAGATGGAAAAATAAAAGGAGGAAGAGGCAGTGTAAAAATAAAAGGCAAAGGTTGAAAAAAATGCTCAAGAAAATGCCCTTGCTAAATAAAAAGTAGCATAGACATTAATTGTAGACACCTAAATCTGGCCACCAATTATCTCTAACTAGGCTTTTGACCAATTTCCACCTAAAGTGCATAATTTGGTCTAAAAACACTAAAATACATTGAGTTGAAATTGATATATTAAAGTGCTAATTTTGGCTAGAGTATCACTAAATGGGCCAATGTAATTTATGGGTCAGCTAACTTTGATCAGATCATTTCAAGTTAAATTGCCAGTTTCACACTTGGGTGTCTTGGATTGATTTTTTCTATCAAATATCTTATACAAGACACATGCCTTTGTTATTTGGTATTGGTAACATCCTGATTAGGATAATGGATGCAATGTATTTGAAATTGACTTTAAATTCCAATCCAGTCAAATTTTAGACCAATAACAAGACATTTTGATCAATTTGATTAATTTATGCACCAAGAGCCAAAATTTGTACTAAAGTTGACTAATAATGCTTTAGGATAATAAAACCAAATTAGGGCCTTAAGTTAAATTTTAATGGAACTTGTTGAATAAATATTTATTGAAAATTGATTTTTATTAACTACAGTGACATCATCATATGGGTTGGCATCCATAAACTATAAATACATAAAATATCAGGAGTATGGGTCTCTCATGCCTCATTAAGACCTTCCATGCCTATTCAATACCCCTCTATCCCAAATATTAATGAGGATATTTTTAGAATGAATTTCATATTTGAATTTATTCATGGCCACACATCTCAATCTTGAGATGGATGGTCATGGTTGATCCTCAAACCATTCAAAAAATCTATAAATATGAGGCCTTACCTATTGAATTTTAAGCTCTTTTATGCCAAACTTATAATGCCTAAATTCATTAAAAAATAATTTCATCTTAGTGTTATAATTCCAAACTGTTGAGCCAAGCCAAGCCAAGCCAAAGCCAAAGGTGCCAAGAGAAGATGAAGGTAGCCACACTCCATTGAAGAAGATCTCTTAAAACACAAGATGAGCAAGCCAAATAAGGATCTTTTTGAAGTAATCAAGAACTTTTTAGTAAATTTGTGTTTTGTGTTCATATTTCTTATTTCTTTCCATTTTTAGTTGTGTTCTCAAATGACTTTCCTTCACTAAGCTCTCCCTAGTAACTAGGCCTAAAAATGTATGTTGGCTAGTGTGTTGGTTTGTGAATTTGATTTCATTTTGTCACTAAAATTATACTAACACCTATATTGATTCAAATTCCTAGTTCACATAATGGCACGTTTGGTGGGAGCATCTTCATGAGAGCGTAAACTTTTTTGTATTTCATAGTTTTAATTCTTTTTTTGTTGTTTTTGCTTCAAGTAAAAACAACCAATAAATAATTAATAAATTTTTATTTACTAAATATTTGTCTAATTTTTTTTATGAATATATAAATATGTTATTGATATTCTATAAATATTTCACAATTTTTTTTATAATTTTTAGCCTTCTAATTTGTTGTTTGTAGGTGTTCATATATTTAATATATATATTTTTAAATATTTTCTTTAGATTTGTGTTAACATTGTCTAAGCTAACAAATTTATTTTTGGGGTGATGCCTTAAGGGTAGATAGGTAATCAGTGGACTTGGAATTCATTAAAGTATGTTATGAAGACATCTTTGACATGCTTTTAAAATGAATTAGGAATCTTGTTTTTTGTGCTTAATGAAACATTTAGGTGCTTAAGTGAATGTTTTGATAAGTTAATATTTCAAAGTTACAACTTAAGATAAAGGGGTCAAAATAACACCACCACACCTTTCAATTTGGGGCTTAAAAATGAACTCATCTTTCAAAGCTTCTGTGTTCACTACTTATTTCAATTAGCACTTTGTTTTCACAAAATACAAGGATGTTGCATGTATGCGAGCACTTAGTTTTCACAAAATACAAGGATGTTGCATGTATGCTCTTCCATTTGTCCCCTTTAGAGAACCCTTAGAATCAAAATCACTTTCTTTATTTGCAAATTTCCTAGTCTAAGCATAGAAATAACATCATCTAAAAAACTCTACAAAAACTCACAAAAGTATTGGGTGACCTTGATAATGACCCTAAAGTCTTTCTATTTTATAATTTATTTATTTCATGTAAGCTTGGCTTATGAGGGGGATGTCATTACCTCTCATGAGTTATTTAGGGAATATTTGACCCAAGTTTTCACCTCCTGACACTGAATTCATTTGGCTCCATATTAGAATTGCACACGGGACGTTGTGCCACTTTGGACATCACACTACACTAAGCGAACAATAGGATGTAATGGTTGAAAAAAGGACTAGACCTTTTTGAAACAAACCAAGTGATATAGACCCAAAATCCATGCTTTTATTTTGCATTATTTGACATGAAAATTATTGTGCAATTGATTCCCCTAGAATTTTTAGAAACTTTTAGATCTTAGACAAATCCCTACTTGCCACGAAATTATTGTTGGTGCAAGGTGTGCATCAAGGTCCATGTTATAATACTATCATTTGAGAGAAGGTGGGTGTAAAAACCCTACTATATAACATGTATTTACTTTTTCATGAACACTTAAAATCATCTCAAATGATGTATATTGATAGATTCCAATAACACCAAGCAACCTTATCAGTTTAGGATCTAAGAGTGATTAATCAGTTGATTTTATCCTAGATTAAATTATTTTTTGGAGTCAAAAATTCATGTAAACAAATGATATAAACCAAAACACATGGTCCTCATTTTACTTTGAACAAAGAGGTGTTATGCTGCCCACATGAAATCATCAATTTGCCTTGTTCAAAGTTCATCAAAAGTTAGAGTCATATATCCACTTTGGTGCAATTATGCTGCCCAATTCAGTCTAGACCTTTACCAAATTTTTTTAAGTCCTTCATTTATAATATAAATTCAAAATTTCACCTTTATAAGTTCATAGGGTTGATGTGTTAAGTGGGTTCACCATTTATACTAAACTTGAGGGAACTTAGGCTTAATTTCCAATTTGGGTTGAAGGCCATTTAAGACTCATGATCATTATCACCACTAAGTCATTTTGTGCTAAACATTTACACTTTAAGTCTATGAACCATAAAATTTTGAGTCAAGAAAGGTAGTGTTATACTATCAAATTTGTGAGAAATTATCTTTGCCTTAGAGAGTTTTTGAAACAAACATTTTGTCACATCTTTTGGATAGTATAGTGCTATTACGTTGCCCAAAAAAAATTAGATATTATTTCATAGGCCCTCTTGCATAAAGTTAAAATTTGTTCCAATATTTTCAAACTAATCTGAGTATACTTTTGTGAACCTTTGTCTAGCATAATTACGCCATTCACTTTTGTCTAGCTTATTTGTCAAAAGAACCAAGTTTTAGACCATTATTTGTGAGAAAATAAACTATCTCTAAAGTGCCTTTTTTTTCATACTATATACCTATTTGATCAAGTCCATGTCCAAGAATCAAATGCTTAGTATTTTTTATAAGTGTTTCAAATCTGTTAGATTAAAAATTTCATCTATTTCATAGTCTAAATTTTGATGCCTTTTGTCCAAGAGTCCTAGTGCATGCCTTGTTTGAGCCTAGCTTTTGATGTTGTGTTTTGGCTAAAATACCTAACAACTTTTAATTTTCTAGATTAGACTAATTTTAAATAATTCAACCTTATCATTTAGCATTTCAATTTTCAAATAATTTACTTAATCTTTTTATGTAAAACATGTAATGTTAGACACTTAACATTAGCTTGTGTTATCATAAATATTTGCATAAACCTTTTGATCCTTTTGATGAATTTAGACCAAGTTGGAACATCATATTTTTTTTAGACAATGTCTTTTTAGATTTTGAATACCTCCCTTTATTTCAAATCATTGAATCTGGATCCCAACATGTATTCCTATACTCATAGTGGACTCAAGTATAATTTGGGGATTAGTAATGTGGTTGTGTAAGAAAAAATGGTGCAAGACCCCTACATAGATAATATTTATTATGAGATGGATCCTTATCCATCTTATAATAATCAATTAGGGGCATAAATCCAATATCCATTGACTAACTATTTGGTTAATACACCACCTTATTTGGAACAAGATTAAGAACAAACCACATAATACTTAGCTACAATACCCTCAAATGACGAACCAATTCTTCAACAGTCATGCTCTACTAATACCCCTTCCATATATGATACAATTTTATTTGAGTATCATTTATTTGAGAACAAAGATTAGATTTTGGTTAGATCCATAGAGGTAGGGGCCAAGTTTCTAGTAGACTTCCCTCATGAGAATTTACCAAGCCTAGTAAGAATGTCCCACAACATAATTTATTATCAACGGGCTTCTTCTAGTAATATTTTATCTCTAGTCCAAACAACATATCAAGACCCTAATATGCCTAATAGAGGAAAAAACATCATGGAAGACCACTTTAACCAAATGCAAATGGCATATCAAACCTACTTAAATCTATCATGCAATTTCAATCAGATGACCATGGTGAGCAAACCTCTTATTGACTTAGTTCCTTCAAAAAGAGTTTTAATAGAGTTAAATGGTCAAGATAATTATATTTCATACTCATTAATGCAAAACACTTCAATAGACAACTTGCTGCATATGCCCCTTATTGAAGAAGAGTCTTCTACTTATATGCATAATAATGAGAAAAATATAGTGGATAATATGCAAGCAACGTCCAATCTAAATCAAAGTAGTAATAACACATAAATAATTAGTAAAAAACATGTACCTATAGTTAATATCATGAGTGGACTATCATACTAGGGAGTAGGAGTTTATACATCCCAACCTCAACCAACTACTTCATCAACCATGCAACCAATAGGATTAGCTAGTCAAATAACACCCAATGTCATAACTCAATAATAAAATGTGATGAATCCTACTCCTCCTCAATAAGGGATGAGTATTATTCCACAAAAATAGGAATAATATAATGTACTAACACAATAGAAGCTGAATATATTACCACCTCAATAAAGGGTAATTAATGTTCCACCTCATCAAGTAGTAGTAAATACACCTCCTCAATCATAGACTAGTGTACCAATCCAAAAATAAATGATGACTAGCCAACAACATGTAAATATTGGTAAGTGACAGATGCTAAATCTTCAACATGTTTTTACTTCTTAACAAATATTTGTGTAACAAGGAGGCTCCCATATTTCTCAAGTACCTACTAGATAACAATCAATTCAAAATGTGCCACAAGTTCAAAGATAGGGTCTTGGTCCATAAGTTCCCACTCAATAACAAAGTTTGATTACTCGACAACATGTCCCTTTTCAACCACAGTAGACACAATATAGTTATATCCCTCCATTCCAACCATAAAATCCTCCACATCAAACCTTCATAGCCAACCCAAACTAGAATATCACACAACCAAATGTGTAATTTCAAGTACATCCTAATCCATGCATATTCCTAATCCATTTCCCAACCAAACTAATATACCCCAAAATATATCTCCATCATGCCATGGTCAAAGTTTCCCACTTGTGACTTCCCAACCATCTACGTAAACCAATGTTCCTTCCATTTTCCATTCTTAGGAATTACAAGAGATGAAGGATGTAATTGCTGCCATTCAGGCTGGGAAATAGATTAAAAAGTTTAAGTTGGATGATGTGTTTTCTTATCCATTAAACATTGAGTACTTTTAGATACCATTTCCTCTAGGTCACGAACCACTAAAATTCAACAAATACAAAGGGAAAGGTGACCCTAAGTCCCATTTAACTGAGTTATTTGTTTCATGTCAACCAGTGGCATATAGTGATATATACCTTTTGTTATTTTCAAGGAGATTGGTTAGACAAGCCTTGGAGTGGTTTTTAAAATTTCCCAAGAATTTAGTAATATATTTTGATGATCTTTCTGATAAATTTATGCAACACTTTTCCTATAATCTTAAACATGATATTTCATTGGTTGACTTAACATATGTAAAACAAAAGGTTGGTGAGAGTTTTGCAAGTTATCTATAGTGATAGAGAGCCATTGCAAGTTGATTCACCCATAGTTTACTAGATAAGTAATTATCTGTTGTGTTTACTAAAAATTTGTGTAGTGAGATAGCTTATCATCTAGAACTATAATGTGCACATACTTTCAAGGATATCATTGACAAAGGATTGTTGATTGAGTGAACCCTTATTAATAAAGGAGTAATCAAACTTATATCAACTAATCAAAATCAAGGTACCAATCAAGGAAGTGGCCAAAACCAACATCCAATCTAAGTGCAAGCATCACAACCAACACAGGCCAATAACCAAGATAGACTAAAGTAATTAACCATAATAGGAATGTTATGGGTGATGAAGTAACTGAGTCATGTCATATACAAATAGTGAAAACATCATTTGCACCACCTTTTGAGCTTAATCCTACCCAAAAACCTCTCTAACTAATGTTGTAAGCATAACAACCAAGACCCACATAACAAATGCAACAACCTTTACAATTACAAACCCTTCTTCCAAAGATAATTGTGCCTACACCTCATGTATTTAGTGACTTAGGAGAGCCTATTGAGTCTATGTTTTACAAACTTGTCACTTCTAATATGATTAGTTGGCCTATACCAAAGCATTATCCATAATGCATTCCTTATCCTGATTGATACCATGAAAATGAATTTTATGAATATCATTAGGTCAATGGGCATAATCTATGAAGATGTGTGAAAATCAAACATTTGATTCAAAATATGTTAGGGAATGGGGAGATAACATTGTATAATGGTATTTTTACCTCCAATCAAACTCTTGGAATTTATCAAAACCCCTTCCCCCATCATAACACATAGCAACAACATAATGATCAACAACAACGACGACATCAATTGGTGCAACAATAAAATTAACAGTATCAAAATCAAAGGTTGAACCAACAAAATTAGTAGAATCAATAAAATAACCCACAATGTTAGAATAATGGAAAAAACCAAGGTCAAAATGGTAATAACCAATAAACCTACCATTCAGTTTGACATGACTATAACATGGTTGTAGGTTATATTGTAAGGGGCATTGTTAACACCATCTACATTAATCCTAGATTGAGCACTAATCAATCTAGACCATTTCTAAACAATACCACTCAACCAAATTAAATGGATAATCCTTCTTTGACCTGGGACTACACATAGGCAAACCAACAAATTAGGACTCCCACTTTTGGACCATATACCAATAAATCACCCTTGCCATGTGACCACATACAAGTGCACTGACAACCAAGACTTGTCTTATCTGGTCCCACACTATTCCCAACATTTGTTAGCAATTATGGTCCAACATTTAATCTTGATTGTGTAATCACAACTTAGAGGTCAAATATTACTATCCCATGTCCATAACCATCTACCACTTTGCTTGTTATCCAACCAACCGTTTAGTATCAGAATAAACCATTCACCATTGACCAAGATAAGAAATTTGATATTGTGGAACAATTATAGAAGACACCAACACAAATTTCTATTTTAGGTTTGTTGTGAACGTCAAAAATCTATAATAACATTTTGAATGAGTTTTTAACCCAATCCACTATTGTCAATGACATGTCCCTTGATAAATTTCAAGCTTTGGTTAGATAGCTAGATCCAACCCAACAAGCTACATTCAACCAAAGTGATATGTCTTCCCTTGGCCTACTCCATAATAATCCATTGTACATAGAAGTTTATATAAAGTGGCATAAAGTGAAACATGTCCTTATAGAAAATGGATCAGGCCTCAACATAGTGTCTTTAAAGCTCATCAATCTTCTTGGGTACACAATGGTAGATTTTTAACCAAAAATGATAACTATCAAAGCCTATGATAATTAAGAAAGAGAATCACAAGGAACCATTACCTTCCCAGTTATCATTGGGCCTTTAACCTATGATACACTTTGCCATGTGCTTGATCTTGAGTTGTCATATAATATGTTTCTAGGTAGGCCTTGGTTACATGAAATTCATACAGTCCCATCAACACTGCACCAATGTATCAAGTTCTCCCATTTGTCAGGATCTTGCTCCTCAAATAGAGCACATATGATTACTTCTTGTATTAGCAACTAAACACGGAATTATACTAGAATCAATAAGTAACTAGAAATATGAAACAACATAGGAATATGAGAGACAATACACAATTGTATTAATAATCACTCAGAAGAATATACAATAAGGAAGATGCCACTTCTTCCTCCACCTCAAAGGTTTGCCACACCTCAAGACCTTCTTCCCTCTCTCTCTCGGTCCCAACAATCAACTCTAATATAGAATTGATGTTCACCTCTCCAACCAGTCAATAACACGCTACCAATACACCAAGTACACAACCGTACTCCAAGTAGATCTCCTGCTCTCTGCTGCTACCTGCAAATCACTAGACCTTACTCACCATGTAGATATCTCTACACCCCTGAAGAACCCTTGTCCTTGGCTCACCAAGTCCTTATGATTCTTCAACTAGTACCCTGGTGGATTAGCTCCCAGACCTTACAGACCTTGTAACTCTCCCTGATCATACACTCTCAGCACCCCTGTGGAACTAGGAGGAGCTAATCTAGCTCTCTCTAAAAGCTCTATGGCTTTCTAGTACACTTTTTACAATACAGCCCATGAGTCCATATATAGATCTCATGCTTAAAATAATTAGACTAACCTAATTACAATAATTAGACACGCAACTCAAGACTAAGACTAGCCTTTGACATGCAAACAAATAGTCCAAAAATAGACTCTCTGGGATCAACATGCAAACTACCTGTTCACGCACAGGCTGCCAACGTCGGATTTTCCATGATCGATGTCGACTAACTGGTAACCGATGTCGGTTGCTTCCTCACTGCCATCTGACTGACGTTGATTGATCAGACCGATGCCAGTTTCCCTGCAACTCCTCGTAACTCTGCATCCTCCATAACTTCTCATGTTTGCATCCTGGTGAAGCTTTTAGCTCCACAACCTAACAATCTCCCACTTGGAGATAAACACCTGCACCTATACCTGTACCTATACACCATCTAAATTATTCCCTGGCTTGTATCCCTCTTCAAGATCAATCCTAAAGACCAACCACCACATAATCTATGATGCCGCACCTGTCATTCAAGTAACCTGCCACATCCGAACCTACATATCCATGTAGTGAAGAACTTGACCCTGCATAACAAGAATCCCTGCTGCTAGTTCCACTGAATTGCCCTCCAATACTCCTTCCCTGAATTGGCTCCATACTTTCTGATAACCCCCACTGATTAGGAAAACTCGGGTCTACACTAGACCTCATGTGATTTCAAACCCTGTTCCAAGCTAAGCTTGAACTGTCCAGCCCTTGGTGTGCTTACCAATTCTGCATCTTGCGTAATGAACCTCACCAACACCATCTTCACATCAACTCCCACTGGAGATAAAATCCCCATGTCTCTTATGCCAAAGAATTTCGCTACTCCAAATTCTTCATGACACACCTCTGAACTAACCTTACCTTTAGCTCAGCAAAACCCTGTATGTACAAACCTGCTAGCAAATCACCCACATACAATAATAGAATAATGTTGCAAACATTATCCACCTGGTAAGATAAACACAATAGTTACACTGACATTGGCTGAAGCCATGCTTAGTCATCCCCCTGTCAAATCTGTACCACTGTCCTGTAGCTTCCTCAAGACCATATACCTTGGCCTTCTGTCTCATGTGTCCATCCACTCTCTTCTCTAAAATAGGAATCCATTCCGTCTCTCAGTGCTTTCTTCCAGCTGACAACTCTACCAAAAAATACCTATTTGGTTCTTCTCCAAGGACTCACACTCCTCATCCATGCCAAGCTCCCACTGTATCTGGATTCTACCTGCATTGCCTCTTCACATCTTCCTAGTTTTTGACCATCAATAAGCAATATAAAGAAGGTAAAGAATGAATATGAGGTTCACTTACCCTTTCTAACCTTCATATGAGTGTTTGAGACTTGTTGACAGCTTGCTATCTGCCCAATATCCGTTCCAGTGACCGATCTCAACCATCTCCCAATCTGCTCTCGATCGATGTCAGTTTCCTGCACTGACCCTGACTACCGACGTCATTTCCCTGGCCAACGCCGGTATCCTTTCTGCTAACATCGATTACTTCATGACTAACATCGATCTTCCTGTTGTCGATGTCAGTTAATGTCTGACTGATGTTGATACCTGTGTTCGTCTGTGAGTGATAACTTTTTACCCACGAGCTCTCTGTGGATCAAAACCCTGTTGAAATCAACATAGCCCTACTCAAAATAATTTAGTTCCCTCACCTGATCTCTGTCTATCATCTCCTCCATGAACACCAAGGCTTTCCAGTTCTTTATCTTGTCAAAGACATCTGACTTCCACTTCAAAACCTACATTCTCCTTCTACATATGTGACTAAGCCTATGAAGCCACATCTCTGCAACAGAAGGTGAATCAGTAATATAAGTAGATAGATAAAGGATACCTACTTTCTTACCACCATCTAATTCAAGTGTATCCACTGTGAGAGTTACAGTGCATCTCTCATCACCCAAATTCCCTGAAGAAATTAGACTCATCTCCAAGACTGGTACCTGCATGACTTCCTTCAACCACTGTGTGTCATCTGTCTGCAATTTCAGCTTCACTTCCCCTTTGCCAATCATTTGACAAGGCTCTCCAGCTCCTAAATAAATCTCTCCAAAGTCTACAAAGACATACCCATGAAAAGATGCTCTATTTCGAACTGCATGGAAAGAGGCAAAAGAATCTTTAAACCAAGATTCCACTTTATCCAGAACATCATGTGCAACATCCCCTGCAACATCTGCTCCTCCCTGTTGATCTGCTACCAACCAACAATCTTTATTTACCTACTCTTTCTTTCCATCAATCAGACCATCGTGTTATTCAATTTCTCCATTTGTAGCTTACTTTCTTCTGCCATTGCTATACTCCCACTCAATCAGAAACCCCTGTGAGTAACCTGTAATCAACAAACACTACCAGATCTGAAACCACCTATTAGTAACCCAACCAAAAGCTCTGATACCAAGTTGTCAGGATCTTGCTCCTCAAATAGAGCACATATGATTACTTCTTGTATTAACAACTAAACACGGAATTATACCAGAATCAATAAGTAACTAGAAATATGAAACAACACAGGAATATGAGAGACAATACACAGTTATATTAATAATCACTCCGAAGAATATACAATAAGGAAGATGCCACTTCTTCCTCCACCTCAAAGGTTTGCCACACCTCAAGAGCTTCTTTCCTCTCTCTCTCAGTCCCAACAATCAACTCCAATATAGAATTGATGTTCACCTCTCCAACCAATCAGTAACACGCTGCCAGTACACCAAGTACACAACCATACTCCAAGTAGATCTCCTGCTCTCTGCTGCTACCTGCAAATCACTAGACCTTACTCACCATGTAGATATCTCTACACCCCTGAAGAACCCTTGTCCTTGCCTCACCAAGTCCTTATGATTCTTCAACCAGTACCCCAGTGGATCAGCTCCTAGACCTTGTAGACCTTGCAACTCTCCCTGATCATACACTCTCAGCACCCCTGTGGAACTAGGAGGAGCTAATCTAGCTCTCTCTAAAAGCTCTATGGCTTTCTAGCACACTTTTTACAATACATCCCATGAGTCCATATATAGATCTCATGCTTACAATAATTATACTAACCTAATTACAATAATTAGACACATAACTCAAGACTAAGACTAGCCTTTGACATGCAAACAAACAGTCCAAAAATAGACTCTCTGGGATCAACATGCAAACTTCATGTTCACGCATAGGCTGCCGACGTCAACTTTTCCATGACCGATGTCGGCCGACTGGTAACCGACGTTGGTTGCTTCTTCACTACCATCTGACTGACGTCAGTTGATCAGACCGACGCCGGTTTCCCTGCAACTGATTCTGTAACTCCCCGCAACTCTGCATCCTCCATAACTTCTCCTGTTTGCATCCTGGTGAAGCTTTTAGCTCCACAACCTAACACCATTTAGGGATGGAAGTGAATATTTTAGGAGATTTATACCCATATGAACACTACAAACATCTTGAGGTTGAGTTTCAAAGCTAAAATTACCAATATGATATGAATCCAAGTTTCAAGTAGGATAAAAGAAAGGCCATACTTATTGATCCTCCATAGGATAATTTCATATATCCTAATACCTTGGATTCCCTTTCCCACATGCCACCTCTTGAAGCTTCTAATCATTTCACCATTTCAGATAATGTCCTAGCGGATTATGTGACCTATGATACCTTTCATATTTCCAATCTTCCTTAGAATCTAAAAACCTTTGGGTGACCTAAAAATACCCCACATGTGCATTGGTAACAAAAAAATAAAGATAAGGGACCTATCATGTTTGTACTAGCATCTGGCCTAGAACTAGACCATCTTGAAGGGATGAATCATGGTTGTATAATGACAACCAAGCTTATTATTATAAAAGTACAAAGTATCCTATTCCTAATAGGATCATGGAGCATCAAAATTATGAATGAAGAGGCCTCAAACCAAATCAAGAAGGAACCATTGAACCAATTTCCTTGACTACCCTATGGACTTGGATTTGAACAGCCTGGGGGTGACCCCAAATATCTTATTCAATTTCTATCATTGGTGGCTAGTGATGATGATGTCAAAAATGAAGTAGAGTTTGATCATAGCCTCACCTTTGATGACCTAGTTGAGACTAACCTGTTTGATAATAATTCCATACATACTCTTATTCCAATCATTTATCACAACCCATTATCATTATACTATTCCCAATTGATAGATTTGAACCAACAAGAATCTAGTTTACTGATTGATAAATTTTAGAATGATGAGGCATTCTATGATTTTCTAGTCCTTAGAGACAACATTTCGTTGGGAGATCATAAATCAAGATTCTCAATTACATTAGATCCTAAATCCTATTTTGGAGAGTAGGTGAATACCCTTAGCCAAAATAAAATAAATAAAAGTTTGAGGTCCCAAAGTGAAAACCTATTTGAGGTGCTTTTTGACTAGAGAAAAAGTAAAGATAAAGGCCATTTTAGTGGTGAAAACCTATTTCAAGTGCCATTAGACGAGGGTGTTCATTCTTTTTCAAATTTAGATGAGGAGACCACCAATGATGACCTTGCTTATTGATTCAAGTTTAGTTTTATAAAACAAAAAGTATTTGATCAAATTATTAAATAATTTATGAGTATTTTTCTCACATGGCCAAATCCCCATTAGGGGACTTAGATTCATCCTACCTAGGAGACATTGAAGATCAAGTCCTAATAAAGGACCCTAATATAGTCTAATAGTTCAAGTCTTTGCCTACTATCCTAGAAGATGGTTTGAACCTTCTAGTCAAAGATACAATATAGGTAAACATCAAGACTTCATCAGACTGAAAATATATAAAATTAGGCATGTACCTCACTAAGGAGGAATGTGAAGTCGTTATGGCTCTATTGAGAGAATTTGTAGATATCTTTGCATGGACTTATTCTGACATGCCAGGTTTGGACCCCACCTTGGTTTTGCACCACCTTATGATCAATCCTAATGCCAAACTAGTGAAACAAAAGCTACATAAGATGCATCCTCATATTTCTATCTTGGTAAAGAAAGAGTTGGAAAGAATCTTAGAAACAAGATGCAATTAGTCTATTGACTACTTAGAATGGATATCTAATGTTGTACTTGTTAGAAAAAAACTTGAAAGAATTAGAATCTATACTATTTTTTGAGACATAAAAAAATCTTGTCTTAAGGATGACTTTTCATTACCTAATATTGACATGATGATTGACTCCACAGTAAGTTATGAAATTCTTTCACTCATGGATTGATTTTTAGGATACAACCAAATTAGAATAGCACTAGAAAACCAACATAAAACAATGTTCACCACTCCATGGGGAACATTTTGTTATCAAGTAATGCCATTTAATTTTAATAATGTTGGAGATACATATAAAAGGGACATGAATATCATATTATATGATATTATTGAAGACTTATTGGACAACATATTAGGAAAGTCCAAAACTAGGGCCGAACATCTAACAGTGCTACATATGATATTTTAAATATTATGGGAGTATAAAGCTAGAATCAATTCAAATAAATGTGTGTTTGGAGTAACCTCAAGAAATTTACTTGGATTCATTATGTCTCATAGGGGTATTGAAGTCAATCTGGCCAAAGTCTATTCTATAACCAAGATGTTGCCATCAACTAATTTGAAGTAACTCCATAGTTTATAGGGAAAGATCCAATCAATCTGACACTTTATCTCTTAGTTAGTAGACACGTTTCATCCATTTGAACATCTTCTTAAGAAGGGAGTTTAATTTTATTGGGATGACCATTTCCAAACAAATTTTTAACAAATCAAGGACTATCTAGTTAATCTACCTGTTTTGTTACCTCATATGCCAGGAAGGCCATTTTTGTTGTATCCATCAGCTACCAATAATACCTTGGGGGTACTTTTGGCTCAACATTATAACAATGGAAAATATCATGTGGTATACTACTTAAGCCATACCTTAGTCACATATTAACATAACTATGTGCCAATTGAAAAAGCTTGTCTAGCTATGGTCTTCATAGTTTAGAAACTACACCATTACATGTTGAATAATAAGACCATGATCATCTCAAAAGTAGATCCACTCAAGTATCTAATATCTAAAATAGATTTACAAGGTAGAATGGCCAAATGGATCATGCTTCTTAGTGAGTTTGACATAGAGTATGTCAATCAAAAGGCAATCAAAAGATAGGTCCTTGCAGATCAACTTGATGAAGCACCCCTTATAGACACAAATCCACTCACATTTTCTTGATGAATCCATAATGATCATCATTGAGACACCTTTTGAGGAGTAGCACTAGAATCTATATTTTGATGGTTCATTTACTATCAATGGATCAGGGACAAGCCTCTTATTTATTACACCATAGGGGGATTTAATCCCTAAACCATTCAAAATTAGTTTTTCTTATACAAAAACATGGTTGAGTATGAAGCACTTGTCGTAAGACTTTAACAAGTAGTATATTGGAACATATCTCATCTCTAAGTTTATGGTGATTCTTAGTTAATCATCAATTAGGTCATAGACCATTTCTAAATCAAAGATGACAAGCTAGTTATATATAAGGCTATGGTCGATACCCTAAAATAAAAAATTATAAATATCCAATTTAAACATTTACTAAGGGATAGTAATAGAACTATGGATGTCATGACTACTATCAACTCTCTGATTCAACAAATAGACAAAGCTAGAGAATATTAGTTCTTTGTTGAGAATTTGTTCACACTAGCTCATGAGCCTTCAATCATTGCAATAATTTGTGATATTGTTGGTCCTAATTCTATCTGGTACTTAGACCTTTAAAACTACCTTCATGACCAAGTTCTACCACCTAAGCTATGTCAAAAACAAAATAAAGCCTTTATTGATCATTCCACTTGTTATACTCTACTTGGATCCACCCTTTACCATTATAGTTTTGATGAAACTCTACTTTATTATTTAACTTTGATAGAGTCTACACTAGCATTAAGAGAAGTTCATAAAAGGAGTATGTAGAGCTCATTCTAGCAGGGCAGTCTTATCTAAAAAGCTCTTATGTATTGGTTATTATTGGCCCATGATGGATGTAGATGAAATTTCATATGTAAATAAGTGTGATAAATGTCAATGACATGCTAATCTGATTCATGCTCTAACACAAACTCTGAAATTGATGTTGAAACCATGGCCATTTGTTACATGGGGACTCAACCTCATTGGGAAAATCAACCCCACTTCATCTGATGGCCATAAACATATCCTTACCACTACTGAATATTTCACTAAGTGGGTTAAATCTATACCACTCACTTACATGACTGAAAAGAAAATTTCCAAGTTCATCTTCAACCATCTCATTTGTCACTATGGTATCCCCTCTGACATTATATATGATAATGGAGGATCATTCAAGAATAAGGATGTTGACAAGCTCTATACCAAATACAACATCATACAATATTTTTATATGACATATTACCCTCAAGGTAATGGTTAAGCCAAAGCATCGAATAAAACCTTTGTCAATATTCTCAAAAATATTGTCAATGATGCTGATCATGATTAACACCTATAGATATTCCATACCCTTTGGGCATATCATACCAATAAATGTACCCCCACAAGAACCACTCCATATTCACTTATTTATGGTACTAAAGCGATCCTTCCCATTGAGTTAAAATTACCTTCACTATGCATATCTTTCAAGCATGTCCTAGATGATCATGACTATTGAGTAGCTTGCATGTAAGAGCTAGACCTGATTGATGAAAAATGCACAACTACACTTAACAATATTTAGGCATATCAAAATTGACTCAAAGGCTACTGTAATCAGTGTGTTAAGTATAGAACATTTGAACTTGATGATATTATTCTTAAAGAAAACTAAAAGAATACCATGACTGAGAAAAATCACAAAGGTAAATTCAAACCAAAATGGATAGGACCTTTCATCATTACAGTAGATTATGGATCAAGAACATATAAGCTTGCCACACTATATGGAGATGAACTTATTGAGCTGATGAATATTTTTCACCTCAAGCAGTACTATGCTTAAGCACTAAGGTGTATTATCTATAAATACTATTTTAGTGGTGCCATTTTATCACTATTATTCTTTGTAAAAATGTCATTCTTATCCATCCTCTTAGTTGTATCTGCTTTACATTTTTGATTTATTGACCAAATATGTTCTAAAACCTAGCCCATTTGACCTTGGTTTTTTCCATTCATTAAATATTTTTAGCATCAAGGAATCTAATAAGTTTCATCAATTGTTTCAAGTACTTTAGATAGAGATCATATTTTGGAGCAATATGACAAAAGTTTTGGTAGTTACATCCTTCATTTGTTATTCCTTTCTTATCACCAATCTTGCTACTAGTTATAACTACCTTTGGGTAAATTAGTACCATTGATCCATGCCATTGTGTCCTAGTTATAATTACCTATGGGCAAACTAGGGGTAACATTTATTTATTGAGCCTTGACATACCAACTTGCCACTTCCTATGCCATACTATGCCTTTTTACCAACTATGCCTATTTTGTTTGAATTGACTGCTACACTAGTTAAATTCCTTCACTATAGGGTGGAACTATAGTGACTTGAGGTCCTAATCTAGGACTATCTAGGTAGTGATTGATAGTTATTGGGGTCAACTCAGTCACCCTTTCTACCATACTCTCACCATTTTTTTAGCAACCTAAGTTTGAATGCTCTCACCATTTTATGAGCAACCTAAGTTTAAAAACTCTCACCATTCTATGAGATTAAACCATTTAGTGTCTTGTCATTCTTGATTGAGGTGAGATCCTTCAAAAAATCCAAAAACATTTGTAAAATTGTTAGAAAAACCAAAAACACTAAACACTTATTTGCTTTAAGGATTCTGGGAACCCTTACTAAGTTACAAGCAAAATCACTTATTTCTTAGTTTTCTCATCCTTTTTGGCCTTTTGCTCTCATGCACTTGCCATTTTTAAAGACCATTCCTATTCTTATATCACATCCATTGTGATTGTTTTCATCAATTATCACATTCTTCCCATTCCCTGGGAGAACTACATTTGGCCTAAAGTTATTTTATTGGATATTACGTCTATGGAACTATGTAGGCAACATCCACTTGCCTAGTGTATATGGAGATAACTCGACCACCCCCTTTATTTTCTTCTATTACCCCATTTTATTTGTTTATTAAGTTGTCACCTATTTTCTAGGGACAATGTTTGTATGGTTTTTATTGGGTTGTTTATCTTTTTGTCTCTACTTATTTTATTTATTTGTCTACCTATTTGTTTTCTTTCAACACTATTTCCTTGATTCAGTTTATGTGTGTTCATTGGGTGATTCCTTACCCACACTAATACTTAAATACATCCATATTCATATGTTTACATTGTCATCATGGTTTCTATCATTAGTGCATTATTTTCTACTGAGTATTAGATTATGGGAGTTATTCTTCATGAATATTTCAACCCAATCCTCATGATGTTATACCATGATGACTATCAACATGTGCTACAACAAACCTTAGCTTCAAGAAGTCTATTCAACAATGGTAGCATCAACATATCTTTAGACCAACATCTTAATTCAATCCCAATCATATCCCAAAGAGATTAATTAACCATGAAAGAATTTCAACCTTTATTAGTTCGGATGAGCATCTCCCTACTAGTAGGTTGTTTCAATTCATCATTACCCTCTATGTTAAGTTATTATCATCCTCAACCAAGTTTATCATGTTTATCATGATTGAGGTCCAATAATTATAACTTCCTATGGGAAAATCATTGTACACCATCCCACTTGCATTTCTCAATGATTATAACTACCTTTGGGAAAATAATTATGTTCTCAACACTTTAATTTTTCTACCCATATAGGGTCATGTTGTTATCTTGTTTGTATATCCTAACTGGGGAAACTCCATCTTCTCAATAATTATAATTACCTTTGGGAAAATCATTGTGTTATCATACCATGTTTCCACTATCAGGGTACAATTCTTATAACCACTTTTAGGTAAACCATTGTACACTATCCCACTTGCATTCTCAGTGATTTTGACTGCTTTTTAAAAATCATTATGTTTTCAACCCATCATCTTTCCTTTCTTTGGTCCCCTCATATTGCTTCTTATCGAGGGACTGTTTGTTGACCTACTTGTGCCAACTATTCCCTTGATGGGGCATCATATAGTTAGTTTATCATCATTGTAGTTGTAGGCATACATGGCCTTTTAATTCTTTGAGAAGATTTTATTATGTTTATAACTTGCAATGCCTTCCCAAATAGGGGAAATTAACAACATAAAAAAATATAGAAAATGAGGAGAGGGAGAAAAGGATAAGGAATAAAAGGAGAAGATAGATAAGGAGGAAAAGGAGAAGGCATAAAAGGAGAAAAAAGAGAGATATGATAAAGAAAAAAGGAGAAAGAAGAGAGGGAGACAAAGGAGAAAGAAGAGAAGGAGAAAAAGTAGAAGGTATAATAATAACTGTAAAAGAACAAGTTGAAAGAGGACACTTCCCTTCAAGAAGATGAAGAGAAAAATAAAAAAGTGGTAGTACAAGCGACTCAAAAAGTAGAGGAAGAGAAAAAGAAGATGGTAGTTGAGGAAGACACCAAATAGGCAAAATAATCATGAAATAAAGCCACTTCACCTTCCATATCCACTTAACAAATGATCATCACTTCTACCTCTCAATCCATTCCATCTGTACTAAGTCTTCCATCCCAAGATTCCCTTGCTTAAATCAAATCCATCCTTACCCAGTGCTAGAAAATCAACCCCATCCTTCTTGATCCCATTGTAACTGAAGTAACTCTATAAAGAACACATATAAATTTGTATGCAAATTAGAACTTGGAAAATATATTACATAAAATCACACAATATGATTGGATGTAGAGATGTATAGGGATAAAATAAACACTACAAGAGGTCATTGAAGAGATGACAAAAAGTTATGCCATAGTTTGAAGAAGATCAAAAGTTTCCCATAACATGATGATTCACAAATACATTTCACAATTGGATCTAAGCATCAATCTATCTCAAAGTTAAATAGACAAAATATTAGAGAAATTGGCATAAAAAGAGCTAAAACATGAATAAAATGAAAATCCCTTAGATGAGAACATCTTGCATTGCAACATAGTGAAAATACATATTGATTATTTACGTAAAGTAATATAAGATTTCATTATATATTTTGATTTTGCACTATGGTGGCCAACAAAAAAAATATAGTGAAATAAATCCTTAGATAGTTTGGAAGAATAACTTAACCAAGTAGTAGCGTATATGATATTTCTAAGGATTCAATGGGCACCAAAAGCACACAAAATTTGAAACTTGGTAAGAATTTTTGATAATAGTAGAAAAAAGAGCACAACTAATCATAGACCTTAAATAATTAGGTTTGAGACTTATTTTAATGTTGTTGTTGACAATCCTACCCTTGATGATATAATAAATTTGGTCCAAGAAAATTTATAGTTGGAGAAGAACCCAATGAACCACTAACTATCTCATAAAGTGGAAAACATTCGAGACCAAGCTTGCCAATAAACATAAACAATATTTGCCACAACGACCAAGTACAAATAAAATTTATGGGATTCTTCATTTTAGGTTATCTCAAGGATGAGACAAAGGATTAAGTATGAGGATGATGTTGGTGGGTTTAGTTAGGCATATCAATTAATATACAACAACCCATGGAAGTTAAAGGTTATACTATGACATACATGAGACACAAACATCTATATCTAACTAAACTTTAATTTTCAAAATTATATAAAACTACCATAATAGAGAGACATACATGAAAGACATGACTATTGGAATATATCATTATATTTAGGCTTAATTAATTAATTATACATACATATATATATATATATATATATATATACATGAAATAAATGCTATGTACTATTGTAATATAAGATATGTATCTTGGGCACTACGTTCTAAGCTATCTTATGTAACCAATTTGAATATATTAATGAATCTGTTCCATTATTATTAATAATACATACTTAATCAATATAACACGATACTTTCTCTATATGTTAGTGTAAAAATTATGCTCAATATTCAGAATGGGCATGTGCCCTTTCTACACAAGATATTAAGAATTATTATTATCAATTAATCCCATTCATTACACAAGAAAAAGATATTAAGCCAATATTCTAGCTTGTTTAGAATGGGTACATGCCCATTTTTATCTTGTGTGAAATGGGATTAATTGATAATATTCTATAAAGGATATTAATAATATTATCAATTAATCAACAAATTTAGTGAAATAAATACAAAATGAAAACTAAATCACATAATAACATTAATGTCACATAATGAGTCATAAAAAATAACTTGAGGATAAGTAAAGGTTCAACCACTAAGGAAAGGCTAGCTTAGCAAAATGGTAGAAGATAATCACCAAGAAATTTGCTCAAATTTTAGTGTATTACATCATCATTGTCTAAACTCACTAAAAATTATATAAAAAAATTTATCATCATTTCCATTCCATCAAGAATTTTAAGCCTCAAAACTCTACTAAATTTCTTCCAGTTACACTTGAGACTATGAGAGTTACAACATAACACAGAGGATAAAAAATGGCTGCCCCAATCATTATGGATAAAAAATTACTTGCCTTCCCGAAAGAAAAGAGTTTTCCAAGAAAAAAATTGGTACCATATCCAGAGGGAGAATTTACATAGATACTAGACAAGGTTACTCACCATGAGGGCACATTAAAATACATTCATGTACATCTAATATAAATTGACCATATTAGAATGGAGACATACTAGGTAGAACACATACATGATCTAGTAGAATAAAAGACTTAGAATTAGAACCCTAAAGAAAAATAAATTCCATAGATGAATGTTGATATTTTGGCAAGAATTCCCTACTTCATGCTAGAAGATACCAAAATCCAAATTTTACTCAACCATGTGCATAGTGGTATATTATTCCTAAACTAGTATCATGTAATTATTACCTAAGACATTGAAAGGGTAACCAAGTTGATGAATGAGTGGAAAAATATTATAAAGTATGAAATAAGGGTTCAATGAAAAGATTAGTAGTCACCAATTTTTTGAAATTCACTAAATGAAAATGTGACATTCACATAACAACTATTCACAATCCCACCTATAGATACATGGTAAAAGTAAAAACATAAAAAAATTACTTTACAAATCATGAAGATTTTATGATACCTAAGAGCATGATGGTGTAATTTGACAAGATGTCTTTGAAGATAAAATAAATCTCCACTAAGTCCTTTTGGATAATTTTAATGAAAACATTTAGACTATTAGTAAAGGTAAGCACAATTTTTGCTATGGGTGTTTTTTACTTTGCCTAGATATGTACTACATAAACACCCTCCTAGATAAAATTGGAAAAATATAATTAGATAAAATAATGATCATAGGAGAATAAGTCAAAAATTACTTGGAGACCATGACTGTGGAACAACAAGTTGTCATCGTGCTTATATGGGGAATTGAATTATAACAAACTCTAAGTTTATGATATTGTATTTTCCCACAAATAATGGACCAATATCATAGAGAGTTTTTATTTTCTACCACTATTGACTACCTCTATATCCACCCATATGAGTCACGTACCAAAATTATTCCACCCTTTCAATATGAAGTTTAAGATAACCAAATAAAACAAATTATTCCCATCATTCAGTCCTTTCCATGAGTATTGGGGAATTACAGTCTAACTGATATGAAATCCAATATAAAGAAAAGTTAGTGGCCTAAATTAAAAGAGCATCATCTAATGAAAAAATAGTAGAAGAAGATGAAGACATAGAGGAAGCCAAAAAATAAACAATAATACTTAAAGAAATAATGGAAAAAAAGGGAAAATATGTTTGGCTATAAAATATGAAACAAACAACAATACTAGAGGATGTTCATGTAACTAAAAAGGGAAAGCTAACCTAGTCTATTGAAAAAATAACGGATCCATGAATGGCAGGTTTATCCACACATGAAAATAGAGAACACATTCCCCACCACAAACAACTAATATGTTGCCCACAAAGAAATAAAAACATAAGAATACAAGGGAGAAATACCTTCCCACACATTTAGAACCAGGTTATAAAAATTCCCTCATTGATGTATTTGATACAAAGGTCGTAAAATATACATCCTAAAACACAAAGAGTGAAGAAGAAAAAAATATAGACCAAGTTGTGGTTATCAAGTTATCCAAGATCCAATAGTAAAAAACACAAGTTAAACAATAATATTAAAACAAGGAACAAACGAACAAAAAAAACAAGAAAAATATAAAATATAAAAAAAGGAAGTAAAGATGAAGGCTGAACAAAGATAAAAATAAAAGAAAGACAAAGAAGAGTCCACAAAAAAACAAAATATATAAGTCTAAAACAAGGCTAAAAATATACATCAGCCAAATAGAAATTAGCCAAAGAATTAACAACATAGAAAAATGAGGAAAAGGTATAAAAATAAAATTAACAAAAGGAAAAAGAATGAAAAAATAAATCACAAAATGAAAAATAGGAAAAGGAAAGAAAGGAAAAGGAGAAATAAGAGAAGGATAAAAAAGAGTGAGAATAAAAATAGGAAAAAGAGAAGAAACAAAAATTAGAGGGAAAAAAAAAAAGAAAAAGGTGGTAGAGGATGCCACCCTCCAAATAGAAGAAGTTAAAAAGAAAAAAGTGGTAGAAGAAGATGCCTAAAAATCAAAAGACAAATAAAAAAAGGCAACTGAAGATGCCTCCAAATAAATAGTCAAAACACAAAAGCAACCATTACATAATTTTTTCATTGTTTGTTTGGCCACATCCTCTCAACAAAAATAACCACTACATATGTTTTCCATTGTTTGGAGGATGCTTCTAGACAAATAGTCAAAAAATAAAACATGCCAAACATATTTATGCAACCACTACTACCACTTTTTCCCAAATAACCAATTTACACTCCACCTTCCACTTCTACTCAAAAATTGACCACCACTCTATCCACCATCATTTTAACCTCCAATATTCCCCCACCCAAATTAAATAAAGTTTTGTCCAACATCATAAAATCAACACCATCGATTTGTCTTCCACTCTTACCATAAAAACTTCATAAGGAGCACATATCAAGTTACATGAACTACCCCTAATCAAAATCAAAACTTGGGAAACATATTTAAAGAGAATGCACAATATGATTAGATACAGAGATGTACCATATTATAAGAAACATTACAAGATGCCATCTAGGTAATGACCAAAGTCAGTCCATAATTTGAAATAGATCAAAAGTTGTCAATCACCCACATTTTCATTAAAACCTTGAAAAAATTGTTCAACCATCAATCAATCTCCATGGAAAAGACACAAAACATTAGGGATACTTCAATATAAAATTTTTAACTTGAAAAAAATATTAATCCCTTAGAAGAGAGTAAATAACACTGCACTACAACAAAACAACATATTGCTTTCCTACATAAAGAAATATCAGATGTAGGTAGATATTTTGATTTTACCCTTGGGTGGCTAGTGGAATCTCTAGAAGAAAAAAAATCCTTAGACATAATTGAGAGAAAATTAAACCAATCTATGACCCAGTATTCAAGGATCCAACACATATAGAGAGGGAACAAATTTTATCTCTAGGTGAAAAATTTTGTGAGCAACAACAATAAGGAGCAAAGTTAATCACCGAGCTTGAATAATCAAGAGCCCTGATAAATCAATTCATGGGAAAAATAGATAAGGTCACAAATGAAACTCAGAACTCATTCAATATCATTTATACTAATCATGCCCCTGATGATATCATTAAATTGAACTGGGAAATATACAATTAGAATAAAAATCCCAATAAGCCACTAGTTATATCACAAAATGGAAAGTATTTGAGACTAAGCTTCTCAATAAACATCTTCAATTTTTTCCAAAAGGCCCTAGTCCTTACTAATAATTTTTTGGTATTCTTAAATTTTGGGATGTCTTAAGGACTAGACACAAGATTAAGTTTGGGGATAGATCAAAACACATTTATTGATCATGACATATCTTACACCTTGAGGCATCTTATGGCGTTACAAAAAATAAAGGGACATAGATAAATGATGCAACCATTAGAGTATATAAATGTATTTAGACTTAGTAAAATATATAGATATAATATCATTAAAGCTATCAATTTATTGTAATCTATCTACATTTGAATAATATGTATTGATCTATCTTATGCAACCATTTGGAGATATTAATGAAGAATATATCTATGATATTTAATCCTTTTATTATATTTTATGTGAATCACCTTGTAATATCAACTAATCTAACAAGATACTTTCTCTAAACATTAGCCTCATCTATAGAACATTGAACTATGATTTCACACAAGATAAAAATGGGCATGTGTCCATTCTACACAAGATATTAATAATATTATCAATTAATCCAATAATACACAAAACAAAGATATTTGACATGTAGATTGGACAACTACCCATTCTACATGAGATAAAGATAAGAATATTATTGGCCTCTTGTAAATAAGTTAATATATTCAGAGGGTGTTGAAGTTAGGGAAAATAATTTATATGTTTATTATTTAAATTAGGATAAAATTTATATACTTTAAATGGGAAAACTTGATAGAGAGGGAGACTAAGGATTAAAGAGAATTTAGTGATTTAAGGTGACTCCATGGTTTTCATAAGAGAATTTTCATCTTGAACATCCCCTATACAACACATCAAGTATAATATCCTTGACAAAGCCTGGAGGACTCTAGCCCTCTATGTCTCCTAGTTTACAAATCATTTATTTTAAGAGCTCTGTTGTGACCAACACATCCCATTTTCAAATTTTCAAATATGGATGAATTATTGGTTAAATAAAAATCAAAACATTAATTAATTCAAAGGTCAATTTTAACTATATACACTAATTAGGATAATTAACTTTTATCAAAGTAGTCAGGTTTTATCACTTTTTTCAAGTCATCCTTGAGCTGACAAGTGTCACTTTATCATCAAAATATCACAAAATGTCAAAGTTTATTCAATATGTAAAGTTAAAATTAGGCAACCAAGTAACTCAATGAAATGACTCAATGTGTTTTCATCTCGATTCATTACAAGCCTTAAATGAAATTCTAAGTTATGAAAAATAAGTGACCAACTGATTCAATGATATTACTCCACGTGTCTTCATCATGACTTATTGGAATGTCCTTAGTGAAACATTAATTTTTATAAATCTAAAAACCAACCAAATCAATAAAATCATGCCATATTTTATCATCTTCATACATCAAGACAATTTTCACATTGTTACAATTCACTTAGGCTAAGGACTAGTCAACTAAATGATATTGATCCATGTGTCTAAATCTCACTCCATCACATGTATCAAGACATAAATCTAATTCAAAAATCTATGTGATTGAGAAACTTAATAAGATCATGTCACATGTCAAATTTTATATACATTGATGTTAATATGAAAATATGATAGAATTCAAAGGCTTGATTCAGTGATGAAATGATACCAAGCCACATGTAAGGCTATGTGTCTTACTTAACTAATATGTGTAAACAAAATGTGAAAAAAATAGTGACTTAATGATATTATGACACCTGTATAGGTAGACAAGTATATTAAAGGTTGGAGGTATGACTAATCCCCACAAAGAAATAATAAATTTACATATATCAAGTAAGCCCATAAAAATTGATGGCCTAAACATCAAATTAAAAATGGAATGGATGGGTGATATAGACTATTACTCTACAATTAATTCTCATGCATAGAGAATTTGAACAATTATTTTTCACACATGGAAAATTTAACAAATAAATTCACAAGCTATTGATATAAGATATCTCCCAAGTCACGTTGAACTACATTTTAAAAATTCACAAATTGTACACTATTACCTAGAGTTCAATGTCAACTAGAAATACATAATTATTAGCTAAGCACAAAGCTCATTTAAAAAAATAAAGGAGACATAAAAGTTAGAACCAAATTTTTATAGGTTATGCTTTGGTACTAGGATATAATTTAAGGACATAGAGTTTAATCAGGTAGCTTTGAATAATCAATTTCCACACTATTTTTCTATCTGCTTAGAGGTAAAGGTCATTCAACCATACATTGATGATGATAAAATGAGACTAAATGAAAAGGAATATAGGGACAACTTGATCTTAGTCAAAGCCACATAGCTTCATAAAGTGGTAGCTAAACATGAGGTATTTACTTTGTTGGAAATATTGTCATTAATGTCAAAGGTCTAGCATTGTTGGTGGTAAAGACCCCATAGCATTTATTATCTAAAGGTATTTTTTTAATTTTCCTATTTTGGTTAAATTTGTTGAAATTTATTTAATATTAATGAATATATTTTTGGTTGCATAAATCCAAAAAGAGGGCCCATGAGGAAGTCAAAGAGTCATGAGGAAAAGACAAAAGAGGGAAAGGATGCATTTTCCCATGAAGGGTCACCTTGAAGAATACAAAGGGTCACCAAGTAAAGACAAAAGAGGAAGGTCACATTTTTCCATGAAGAGTCACCTTAAAAAATTTGAAAGGTCACTAAGATAAAGACAAAATGGGAAAGGATGAATTTGCTTATGAAGGGTCACCATGTGAATTTTCAAATGAAAGGATTCAAAGGCTCATGCAAGTTTGGTGCCATTTTTAATGAGGAGTGAAGGGTCACAAAGGGTGAATGACAAAGGTCTTTTGGAAAGGTATAAATAAAGGCTTGATAAACCATTTGTAATATGCAAGAGAGTGCATGGTTTGCAATTGTTTTATATAAGAAAAGAGGAGAGAATAAAAAGATAAATTGTAGAGTTCTATCATTTGTTGAGAAAGCAAAATTGAGAGATATTTATCTTTTATACATAAGAGGGGTTGGTGCTCCTATGGGTTAGTGTTCACAAATGTTTGTAAGGGGTTGGTGCTCACAAATAGTTGATATGTTGGTGCTCGACAAAGGGGTTGGTGCTCCTGCAAGTTGGTGCTTACAAACTTTTTAATTTGAGTTAGTACTCATTCTTATACTTGAGATTATTCTCTGTAGTTTTTCCCACATTAAGTTTCTACATAAAAATCTACTCTCTCTCTCTCTCTCTCTCTCTCTCTCTCTCTCTCTCTCTCTCTCTCTCTCTCTCTCTCTCTCTCTCTCTCTCTCTCTCGTGTGGTGCATGTTATTATTTCATATCTTGAATGTATGGTTAAGTGGAGTTTGATTAAGTAAAATTTTGATAAGATATATGATATACTGATTTACCCCCCCTCTTATTATATGCCATGATTAATAATTGGTATTAGAGTAGGTTATTTTGAAAAGAGTTTAACAACTTGAAGGTAAATTAGGGAAAGCACGATGGCTGGATTACATGAAGGTTTTTCTAAAAATAAGGCACCTTTGTTTAATTAGAAAAATTATGCCTTTTGGTGCATAAGGATGAGGACTTACTTGATGTCCATTTGATTTGACATTTGGCAAGCAATGGTAGAGGAATATGAAGAGCCACATACACTTGTAACTACTCCAACAAAAAAGAAGGCAAGTGAAAATAATGCTAAAGCTTTAAATGTTATTTTATGTGGTTTATGTGAATCAAAATTTATTAAAGTTATGTAATGTAAATCTACTCATGAGACTTGGGTAAAGCTTAAGAATATTTACAAAGGTGATGGAAAGGTTTAACAAGCTAAGCTCCAAAATTTCAGAAGATAGTTTGAGAGTTTGAAGATGGAAGAGGACGAAACATAAATAGTTATCTTTTGTAGGTTGATCAAATAATTAATTAGATTCAAGGCCTTGGAGAAAAGTTAGAAGAATAAATGGTGGTATAAAAGGTTTTGAGATATCTACCAATGAGATATGATGCAAAAAATTTAGCAATTGAGGAGATGAAGAATCTAGCTAAGCTAAAAATGGATGAACTACATGGTATTATTACAGCATATGAGATATAGACCAAACAAGAAAAACCCTCAAAGAGGGAAGCTGATTTCAAGACATTAAAAAAATACAAGGCTAAAATTTAAGAATCAAGTGATAGCCCTAGCGATGAGGAAGATGACAATAGAGCTCTATTCATCTGCAAGCCAAAAGGGTAACAGTTAAATATTAAGGAAAATTGCTATTTAAATGTTTTAAATGTGGTAAGATTGGAAATTTTATAGCTAAGTGCCTAGATAATAATAATGGTGATAATGAAGAAGGAAAGTCTACATACAAGAAGAAATTCAAAGGAAAATTGAAGAAGGAATTTGAGAAGAAGAGTTTATATTCTAAATATCCTAGCTCAGCCAAAGATAGTGGAATTAGTGACTCAGATGAAGAAGAGATTCTATTCATGACCATACATGAAGATACCTCTATAAGTAAAAGTACAGATGATCAAGAAAAGAAATATGATGATGCTGAGGTGAATCTAAAAGGAGAACTAATTTGTGCCTTAGAAGAATTACAAGATCTTGAGAAGAAGAATTGAAGATTGAAGATTGAAGCTCCAGATCAAGAAAAATGAAAAGGAGTCAAAGGAAATAATTCAAGATCTACAAGCACACATCGAATAAGCCAAAAATATTGAAGAAGATATAATAGCTCAGTTGTAAAAATCAAGTTAATAATGTGAAAGGTATGTTGTTGAAATTGACTCTTTAAAAGTAGATCTTGAGAAAACAAATAAAGTAGTCAGAGTAGCACTAATATGTTGAATAAGATATTAGAAAGTTAAAAATCAATATCAGATAAGATAGGTATTAGATTTGAAAAGAAAAAGAGCTATATTGAAGATCTTACAAAAGAAGAAACAAAAAGGGAAGAAATTAAGAATATAGAGGACAACTCAAACAAAGAAGGTTGGAAGGAACAAAACTACAAAAACAATAAGGTCAAAGATACATAAATCAGAATAGATTCTATTTTCATGTTTATTATTTTTATTATAATAGTTATGGTTATAACAAAATAGAATATCAAAAGAGCTCTAACAATTTCAAAAATAAGGAGAAGGAAACTCATGCAGAGTCAAGCATAAGCCACAACTCTTTTTTTCCTCTGTCAAGATTTGATGAAGAGGCCATAATATGTTACAAGTGAAATAATTTTAGATACATAGCCTGGTATTATAGAAGAATGTTTGAGTTAATCAAGAAGGACCAAAGTTTTAAGGATCCATTCATCAAGAAGAAAGTTCAGATAGGTTCATGGTACAAGAAACAACCTGAAAAGTCTATGTTAGTCCAGATAGCTTTGCATGTAAGAAATGAAGAAAAGCCATGGTTCATTGATAGTAGATATTTGAGGCATATGATAGGAGACAAGAGCAAGTTAATAACTCTAAATAATATCAATGGTAACACAATGAAATTTGGAGATAATACCACTACCAGAATAGATGGAAAAGGTACATTAAGTTTGGATAATGGTAGGACTAAGATTGAAAATATTTTATATGTAGAAGGTCTTAAGCATAACATGTTGAGTGTAAGTCAAATGTGTGATCAAGGATAAACATTAATTTTTTATGAAAAAGGTTGTGAAATTAGGAAAAAAGATTTAGATGTGTTAATTGTAGATGCTTAAAGGACAAGAAATAATTTTTACATGTTATCAGATATGAAAGGTCAAAAATGTTATTTGAGTTAGGTTGAGGAAAGTTGGCTATGAGATCAGAGAATGGGACACAAATTTTGACAATTTTGTTAACATCAATAAAAATCAAGTAGTTAGAGATCTTCCAAAGATTACAAAGCCCTCTAACATGCTTTTTGAACCATGTCAACATGGGAAGTAGGTCAGAAAATGGTTCAAAACAAAAGAACACTCAACCACTGAGATGTTAGAGCTTGTTCACATTGATTTGTGTGGACTTATGAGAACTCAAAGTACTCAAGGTGAGAAATATTTCATGTTGCTTATTGATAATTTTACACATATGATTTGGGTGATGTTTTTGAAAAAAAAATTAAAAGCTTTCAACCACTTCAAAGCATTTAAGGCTTTTATTGAGAATGAAACTGATTTGAAGATTAAGTGCTTGAGATCAGATCGAGGAGGAAAATTCATGTCAGATGAGTTTATTGAGTATTGTGAATACCATGGAATAAAGAGACATTATTCAACAACCATAACTCCACAACAAAATGGACTAGTTGAGAAAAAAAATAGAACAATTCAAGAGATGGTGAGGATAATACTAAATGAATCCAAGATACCAGATAAATATTGGAGAGAGGTAGTAGGTAAAATAGTGCATATTTATAATAGAGTATTATTGAGTCAATAGTGATAAGACTCCTTATGAGCTATAGAAAGACAAACTAGATAAAGTTGATTACTTTAGAGTTTTTGGCATCAGATGCTTCATAAAGAGAACCAATGAAAAATTAGGTAAGTTTGAGTCTAGAATAGATGAAGGTATATTTATTAGATATTTTAGAAAAATTAAATGTTATAATAAATGAACCAGGAAGATTGTTGAATGTGCAAGTGTCAGGATAGATGATGATGTAGCACAAAGAGCTAGTGATCTAGTAGACACTCCTAAAATCATTGAAGAAGAATATTTTGAAGAATTAGATGAGGATGAAAAGAAGGAGAAAAAAGACACCATGAATCCATTCAAATATGTTCATATAAATCATAATAAGAGTGACATCATCATGAACATAAATAAAGGAGTTCACACCAAAAGGATTATGGTAAGTAAATCTGAGTAAGTTAATTTTTCTTTGTTATCCAAAATTTAGCCTAAAACTTTTTCAAAAGCTAGATATGATGAGCATTGGGTTAAGGCAATGGATGAATAATTACATCAAATAGAAATGAAAGATACTTGGGAATTAGTTCCTAGACCATAATGTGATAGAAAAAAAATGGGTATACAAAAATAAGTTAAATGAAAATGGTCAAGTTACCAATAATAAAGCAAGTTTATTATGTAAAGGATATGCTCAAATTAAAGGTATATATTTTGAATAAAATTTTGCACTAGTGGCAAGGTTAGAGGCTATTAGAATGTTTATTGCATATGCAGTGTTTAAAAATTTCAAAGTGTTTCAGATGGATGTCAAGTCTGCTTTCCTAAATGAGAATATATAAGAGGAGGTTTACATTGGTCAACCTAAGGGATTTATTCTCTCAAATGATAGTAGCCATGTATACAGATTGAAGAAATCACTGTATGGATTGAAACAAGCTCCCAGAGCTTGGTATGCAAGACTTGATAAATGCCTGCAAGATCAAGGTTTCAAGAGAGGTTTTGTTGACAGTAATCTGTACATAAAAATAAAAGGTGAACATCAATTGATTATTGTGGTATATGTTGATGACATAATATTTGGAGGAAACATAGAAAATATGATAAAAGAATTTTTTGATAATATGTAAAAATAATTTGAGATGTCTATCCTTGGAGAATTGTCATTTTTCTTAAAGTTGTCAATATTTCAATCAGAAAAAGGAATTTTCATATCTCAAAATAAATATTCCAAGAAGATGTTGAAAAAATTTGGTTTTGAGGATTGTGCACCAGTTGGCACACCAATGGGTATAGAAAACAAGGTAAGGATGAAGATTCACATGTTATAGATAGATATTTGTATAGATCTATGATTGGTAGTATTTTATATTTGACAATATCAAGGCCAGACATCATGCATGCAGTAGGCATGGTTGCTAGATATCAGTCAACTCCAAAGGAGAGTCATGTTTAATTGTAAAAAGAATATTTAGATTTGTCAAGGGGATATTGGATTATGGATTGTGGTATCCCAAAGGTAGATATTTCACTTTGGTTGCTTATATAAATTTAGATTGGGTAAGTTGTTTGGATGACAGAAAGAGTACAAGTGGAGGAACTTTCTTTCTTGGTGATAGCCTAGTATCTTGACTAAGCAAGAAATATAACCTAGTATCACTTTCTACAGCTAAACTAGAATATATTGTAGTGGTGTTGTGTTGTACTCAAGTGCTTTGGATGAAGCAAATGTTAGAAGACATCAAGGTAAAATATGATGAACTTATTTCTATGTTATGTGATGACACAAGTGCTATTAATATTTTTAAGAATCCAGTGGTGCATTCAAGAAAAAAACATATTCCTATTAGATATCACTTTTTGAGAGAGAAGGTGGTAGATCAACAGGTTGAAATAGGTTTCAAGATATGGTAGTTTCAGTTTGAGGTTTCCATTAATGACAAATGGGGAGATTGTTGGTGTCAAAGGCCCCATAGCATTTATTGTCTAAAGGTGTTTTTTTAATGTTCATATTTTGGCTAAATGTGTTGATATTTATTTAATATTAATGAATATATTTTTGGTTGTATAAAGTCAAAAAGAGGGCCCATAAGAAAGTCAAAGAGTTATGAGGAAAATAAAAAAGAGGGAAAGGATGCATTTTCCCATGAAGGGCCACCTTGAAGAATTCAAAGGGTCATCAAGTAAAGACAAAAGAGGAAGGGCACATTTTTCCATGAAGAGTCACCTTAAGGAATTCAAAAGGTCACCAAGATAATGATAAAAGGGGAAAGGATGCATTTGATTATGAAGGGTCACCATGTGACTTTTCAAAAGAAAGGATTCAAAGGGTCATGCAATTTTGGCACCATTTTTCATGAGGAGTGAAGGGTCACAAAGGGTGAATGCCAAAGGTCTTTTGGAAAGCTATAAATAAATGCTTGAGTAAGCATTTGTAATAGGCAAGAGAGTGCATGGTTTTTAATTATTTTAAATAAGAAAAGAGGAGAGAATACAAAGATAAATTGTAGATTTCTATCATTTGTTGAGAAAGCAACATTGAGAGATAGTTGTGTTTTATACACAAGAGGGGTTAGTGATCTTGTGGGTTGGTTCTCAAAAATAGTTATTGTGTTGGTGCTTGGAAAAGGGGTTGGTGCTTTCAAAATTTGTAATTTGAGTTGGTGCTCATATTTATACTTGAGATTATTCTCCATGGGTTTTTCCAAATTGGGTTTCTATGTAAAAATTAGTTGTCTCTGTCTCTCTCTCTCTTATGTGGTGTATGATATTGTTTCAATTTTATTGCATATTTTGAATGTATGGTTAAGTGGAGTTTTATTAAGTAAAATTTTGATAAGATATATGATATACTAATTCACCCCTCCTCTCATTATATCTCATGCTTAACATCCTTATGCTGACTTAGTTTTCAATTTGTTTACAATATGTGTTTACACAAAAGATATATTACATAAAATTGATAACACACAACTAACAACCTATGTAGTTGGCATGGATTTGAAAATTTATACAAAATGCCCAAACCTAATATTCCTTATTGCCTTAAAATGGTTAATAATTGGTTTAATAAAACTAATATCATGATTACTCTAGTGAGATAGTCCTAAAATCCCAACAAATTTTCCATTAGGATAAACATTTCAATTGATAAATTTTGACTAGGAGTTAGGATAGCCATAACCCTTTTGAATAGACTTCATGATGCTCCTTCCATAACTTATGTGGATGAGGTTTGGGTTCCCATGTTGTTAATAATTTTAGAGACCTTAAGAATTCCCCCACATGGGGAAATTATAAGTTTTAATTTGAAAACCCAAAGGGAATAGATTTAGAGGAAAGCATCTGATAGCCATTTCTACACATTATTTTTTTTGTTGACTTTATCTGTGAGACTGTTATCCCTCTATTAATCCTCATTGGAAACCAAAAGGGCACAAGTAAATTTATGATTATTTTGAGTATCAACATATTTATAGATATCAAAAACACATGTAGAAAATAGAAAACCACTTTACCCTATGGTATACAAGGTAATTAATAAACATATAATGCTTAGACTATCTAATGAAATCATGAGATCACTCAAATCCTTAAGTGACTATTGGTTTTATCTAGACCACATAGTGATCAGAGTCAAGGGTACACTGGTCTCCCTTGCTACTTACCTAGACATGTATAAGATAAAATACTTTATCAAGAGTTTGATTTCCACCTTTAAAATAAAACTAATGAAAACATGAGAATGAAAAATTTGGTCAAGTACCACAAAATGCCTCTCAACACTAGCATATAATAGTTTCAACATTGGGAAAAACTTGCCAAAAATTAAAAATATAGATGTTCATTTAGGTTGAAATTTGATGACTAAAAAAATGGGACCTTAGGGGGTGATAAGGAAACATATGAATAAGTTCTCAAGATAATTTAGACCTGAGTATGGACATCTTTAGTATGAGCATGATGAAATTTTCATGAATCTTGAAGATGACTCTAAGGTATATTTAAATATGAAAAAGGTATAATTATCATTGAGGGTATCTTAGATGATTCAATTTGATCCAAATATCATAAAAAGAGGATTCAAAAATAATGGAAGAAAAGTTTAAGGCTAAGGTTTTTAAACAAATTGAGCATCCTCAAGAAGAAAAGGATACAAAGGCTAAAAAAAAGCATATTAAAGATAGGGTCCTTAGGGCACTCCCGATATTAAAGGACATAGAGAAAAATGATCTTATTATGGACTTTAAAGAGCCCCTCATCTAAAAGTTAATTTTTATTTCACCCCAATAGAAGATGTAACTCCACTACCCCAGGCTACTATGGGTAGGTTTACACATGGTATTCCTCCAATACATGTTACAATTGATCTTTATATGATAGTTCATCAATATAGTACCCAATAGGCTCCCAGGGTCACTTAAGAAGAGTAGAGGCCACCTTATTCTACATGTGCATCAATAGGGATTACCTATTTAGACACAAAGGAGGAAGATTATGTAGAAGAAGATTCAACAAAAGAAAAACTAGATATATCAGTAGAAGAGGAAGCTTATGGAGAGGCTGAATATGAAGAAGGCTATTATGAGCTAGAGGAACATGCAAAGGATTATGTGGAGGAGGCTGATATCAACATTAGTCAAAAGGCTCCCCCATGGGAAATATTTGGAATTTCTAGCCCCAGTCCTCCTCATGTCTAATAGGTGCAAATTGAAAATTAAAATCTTGCCTTCATTAAGGACTTAGATATAGGGTTACCAAGCACAATGGTTAACACTTCCAATGTTTCACCCACCACTTCAGTTGTGCCACCAATGGTTTCTCTAGTCTCCATTAAGAAGGATTCAACACATATTCCTCTTCTTGCTCCTCATGTTGTCCTTACAACCATTGTCTCTCCTATTCCATTTGATTCTTTAGTCCATCTTATTCCTACTAAATTTGTTACTAATACTTACCCACCAATTATGTCACTTAAACAAAGTATAACATAGGATGCCATTATAAAACCTATTCTTTCTATAATATACATTGATACAAAAATAACCTAATTGCACTTTGAGGAACTAATATCTCAATCATTTTCTTCCATTGTTCCATTACAATCACATATTTCTATCCAATTGGGGCTACCAATAACAAATGGTGCTAAAATAGAGTCATGTGTGGTCTCAAATTATAAGTCCCTGAGACTTACATAATATATTGTCTAGAATCATCCTTAGACCAATATATCCAAGGAGAGGTTATTCATCTCACCTTTACCCTTATTGTCTGAAATGCATGATTCATTTTCAAAACTCATGACTACTCTAAAAATTCCTTCAATACATACCAATTTATCTCCTCCAGCCTTAAGCCTTGACAAACATCTTCCCAATACTTACTAGTGACCCTACATGGATTCAATATATGTAAGAAGAGAAATCATCTATGCATGACTTGATAATATTAGTGTAGGTTTTTATTTTTCCCTATTTATTAATTAGGGAAATTGTATTTCTTGTGCATACATGGAGTTTTCCTACATTTGTGAGATAGGCTAGCTTATGTGGAAGTGTGTGTCATAGATGTGTCATAGGTGTCATAAGAATGTCATAAGTGACTCCCTTGACTATGCCTTATTTTTGGTGAGAATTCAGCAAATCAGGACTATGCCTTATTTTTGGTGAGAATTATACCATTTCTACTATTATTCTTTTAGCAAGGCACCATCAGGCCGTACGTCCAGTAGGTCTGCATATTTGTTTTATCTTTTCTGCTAAAATTTGGACTGTGTTCTCTTTTGGGCACCCCTTCCTTATTTGGCGTCCCATGTGGACCCTTAGATGCTTGGCCAGCTGTTCATTTCTATTTATGCTTCAATTTTTTAGTTAAAATTGACTTAATAAAACAAAAATTAGTCAATTTGACTGAATATTCAGTTTTATAGACAGTTTTGTAATTTGGGGGTTTTCAATTAAAACTTGTATCTTCGCCTGTCGAAGATGAAGGGTGAGACTCGGGTTGGAAAGAGGCTTATTCCCCCTCACACAAACCTCCTTTGCATTCCTCATTCTATGTTGAATCTAATGAGTGGTTGGAAGGCCACTTTCTCTCTCAAAATAGGCATTTTTTTAATATTTTAGTGCTTTTTTTTGCAAAAACACTAGTTTACGGGAAAATTGAACCTTTAATATCTTGCAAACAGTAGCTTGGATTTGGGTGCCATTTTTTACAAAAGTGTTTGTAATTCAATTCTCCATAGCATAGGCTTGTTATTTGTCAAAAATGCACTAGTTTATAAAGTGCCAAAAATTTGGGTCTTTCAAGACGCATTTTTGACTGAGTCCGACGTCCTGTTTGCTTAAGTCTTGCACTAATTGCTCTAAGATGCATTCTTGGTTGAGTCCAAAAATTTTTGAGCATGCACTTGCATATTTGGGGGGGGCTCAATATTTTAGGGGGGGTGTGATTGCTTGCACATATTTTCTTTTATTCTCCTTTTTGCATAAATTCACAACTTGCAATCAACACAACTTCACCTAAATTTAGATAAAAATAGATTAGTTTCAACTTAAACCCCTAACACCCTTCAACTATCATGAATGGAAGGTTAAAATGTCAATCATGCTTAGAAGTAAAGAGTTGTATAGGATCACCATGGGTACTGAAGTAGAACCCAACACTGATGCTGAAAAGGTCAAGTGGTACAACCATAGTGATGAAGCCTCTAGATTACTGAGCTTGTTTGTGTCTCCAGAACTTCTCTTCCATTTAGAATCCTCCCAGACTCCCAATGACATATGGGACACCTTAAAAAAGTTATTTGGGAAGCTTGATGAGATGAGAGGTCATGAGCTTGAAAATGAACTCATAAGTCTAAGTCCTAGTAACTTTGACACCCTACAAGACTTCTTTACTAAGTTTAAGGCCCTTAGATTAAAATTGAAATAATGCAAGATAGAGAAGAAAGATGAACAACTCATACTTTCTATTCTTGCAAAGTTAGGTCCAAGCTATTCAGTCTTTGTCTCCACTTTCCATGCCACAAAAAGTACCCTTGGCACTACATGGAAAATGCCTTCTTTGGATTCATTTATTGCCGACTTGACTAGGGAGAAAGATAAGCTAATTCAAATGGGCACAGTGAAGTCTACTCAAACCCAAGCTTTGATAGCTAGAAATGGTAAGGACAAGACTTCAACAATAGAGAAGAAGAAAAAGAACAAGGACCAGGAGAAGAAGAAAGAAAACACCAATCCTGCCAAAAACAACATTGAGACTTCCTCTTCCAATGCTAAACCTAAGAAGGAGAGGGTTAAGTGTGCCTATTTTAAAAAGATAGGGCATGATGAACACAAATGCATGAAGAAACAAATAGATCACCTAACTCATCTTCTAGAAAAGAACAACATAGGTGTTCTTGAGTCCATCAAGTAGAATTCATCTACCCAAGATTCTACCAAGGTAAAAGGCAAGGGTAAGGAGAAAGAAAAGGGCAAGGCCCTTGTATCTACAGTAGCTTCTACATCTTCATGGGTCATTGACTTGGGTGCTTCTCACCACATGGGCTCTTCACTAGTTGAGTTTTCATCTTTAGAGCCTTGTAGCATGACTTCAATTAGTTTGGGTGATGACACTTCAATTTCTTTTGCAGGGAGAGGGTCAGTTGAAATGGAAGGAGGAACATTCAATAATTTTCTAAGTGTTCCTTCTCTTTCAACCAATCTCCTATTAGTGTACCAAATCACTCACATTGGTCAGGGCATGAGAGTTGAGTTTTCACTAGATTCAGTGGCTATCAGGGAGTTACATAGTGATACTATAGTGGCAGTGGGTAGGGCAGATCACCAAGCTAGGTTATACACCTTCTCACATTTTGCATCAAATTCTTCTCTAACAACATTACTGACTCATTCAGATGGAGTTAGCAAATTATGGCATGAGCAGTTTGGCCACCTTAACTACCGCTACCTTGAGCAACTTTGGAAAAATGACATGGTCATTGGCTTGCCTCGTGTCCAATTCTCAAAAGGACTTTGTGAGGGGTGTTCCCTTGGGAATCATCCCAAAGAAAAATTTGATAAAGGCAAAGCTTGGAGGGCTTCACAACCTTTGGAGTTAGTCCACAGTGATGTATCGGGACCCTTTCCCAAACCATCTTTCAGAAGGGCCGAATACATCCTCACTTTCATTGATGATTTCTCTAGGTACACTTTGATATATTTTCTTAAACAAAAGTCTGAAGTGTTTGAAAAATTTCTAGACATCAAGGCTCTTGTTGAGATATAGAGTGAGAAATCCATCAAGGTTCTTCAAACTGATAATGGAGGGGAGTATGTCAACATCAAGTTTTAGAAATTTTGCACCATAGAGGGGATTGATTTGTAGTGCATAGTCACCTATAGTCCTTCACAGAATGGGGTTACATAATGCAAGAATAGGTTCTTGAAAGACATGGGTAGCTGTATGATTCAATCCAAATCCTTAGCACCATAGTACTGGGCCGAAGCCATCGATTGTGCTTGCTACATTAAAAATAGGATTCATCACAAAGCTTTGAAGGGGATAACACCCTTTAAAGCTTGGCATAAAAGGAAACCTAATGTTGAGCACCTTAGGGTTTTTGGATCCCCAGCCATGGCCCACATTTTGAAGAAGAAACATAAAGCTATGGAACATCAATCCAAGCCTTGCATCTTTGTAGGATATCTGGATGGTATTAAGGGATATCACCTTCTAGATATAGTCACTCATGAGTTGTTCATTGAGAGAAGTGTCCATTTTTAGGAGAGTCCTAGAGACTCAACACTTGACACTTCTTCTCCCTCATCAGATCTACTTCTTCATGATGATTTCTCATCAAATTCAAATCAGCCATAGTAGGTTCTTGAGCCAGAGACATCTTCTTCTTCTTCAAGTTTAGATAGTGAGGACAGTGATGCAGGGTCATCCACCTCTAGTCAGTTAGAGGATGAGGAGTTAGCACCTGACTCACCCACTTTCAGGCCACTTTGGGCTAGACAGACACTTGAGAGTGCTGGCACTTGGGCTGGAGATCTCACAGATGACAAATGTACTAGGGGGATTTTCAGAGAGATCCACATGCCTTCTTTGCTACAATTTCAGATCCATAGACTAATTGAGAGGCATCGGGGGTACCTAAGTGGGATAATACTATGAAGGAAGAATATTCTTCCTTAATCAAAAATCACACTTGGGATTTGACTTCACTTCCTAAGGGAAGAAAGATGGTTTGATGTAGGTGGATATATCAGACCAAGTTTGTAGTAGATAGGTTGGTTGATAAGTACAAAGCACAATTAGTCACCAAAGGTTTCTCACAGGTGGTAGGCATTGACTACTTAGAGACCTTTGCACCCATTGCAAAGATGAATTCTATCTGACTCACCTTGGCTATTGCTACAACACATGGTTGGGATGTGCATTAGATGGATGTGAAGAGTGCCTTTCTTCATGGAGACCTAGAAGAGGAGATCTACATGGATTAGCCACCAAGATTTGTTCAAGATTATTCCTTAGTATGCAGACTTAGGAAATCTATCTATGGCCTTAAACAGGCCCTTTAGGCTTGGTATGCCAAGATGGATTCCTTCCTTCTCACAGCAGGTTTCACTAGGTGCCATTTTGATCCCAATGTCTACTTCTTATGGCAGGATGATTCACTCTTGATTTTGGTTCTATATGTTGATGACCTTTTGATCACCAAGAGTTCTTCATTGGCTATTGCAGTGGTGAAGGCATCTCTTTAGTATAGATTTGACATGACAAACTTGGGTTTGTTGCACTACTTCATTGGCATCAACATCTCATAGTTAGATTCAGGGATTTCTCTTACATATCCTAAGTATGCTCTTGACTTATTGGCTCGGTTTCACATGGCTGATTGCAAGCCATCTCTGACTCCCTTTTTATCAGGAGTCAAGCTTGAGGCTGATTTTTCTTCACCATTGGTTGATGCCACTCAATATCGACAACTTGTTGGTAGTCTCATCTACTTGACTCACACCAAGCCTGACATATCATATATAGTGGGACTTGTCTCCAAATTCATGCAAGAACCTCATGAGCTGCATTGGAAAGTAGCTAAGAGGATCTTGCATTATATACAAGGTTTACATAGATATGGGATTCATTATAGATTTGGCATAGAGGTTGACTTGGTTGGATATATAGATTCAAACTAGGCTGGTGATTCACAGACTCGCAAGTCCACTTATGGTTACAATTTCTCTCTAGGTTCTAGTCCTATCAGTTGGTATAGCAAGAAGCAGAATGCTATTGCTATATCATCCATAGAGGCAGAGTACAGGGGAGTTGTTAATGTAGCTACTAAGGCTATTTGGCTTCAAGGGATACTTTTTGAGTTTGGCATTCCTATCAAGTAGCCCACCATCATTTATTGTGACAACCAGAGTACCATTTAGATTTTCAAGAATCCAGTTTAGCACCAGCAGGCCAAGCACATAGAGATTCACATGCATTTCATTTATGAGCTTATTCATAGCTAGGTCATTGACTTGATATTTTTCCAGTCTTTGGAGTAGGTTGCAGACATCTTTACCAAACCTTTCACTAAGAGCAAGTGCATTCATCTACGAGCTCTTCTTGGGGTGCGATCCACATCTACAACAACATCATCTTTAGGGGGGCCTTCTAGCCTCTTCTTTTCTTTTTTTTTTTTGGGGGGGGGGGGCATTTTTTCCTACAGGTTTTCTCTTTTTCTCTATCTTATGGGAGATTGCATTTGTACATGGGTACCTCATCAGGCCTAGTTGTCGGGACCCATTTTCTATTTCCACACTGCCCACCTAAGTTGTGTTTATGGGGGGGTATTAGTGTAGGTTTTTATTTTTCCCTATTTATTAATTAGGGAAATTGTATTTCTTGTGCATACATGGAGTTTTCCTACATTTGTGGGATAGGCTAGCTTATGTGGAGGTGTGTGTCATAGATGTATCAAAGGTGTCATAAGAATGTAATAAGTAAGTCCCTTGATGGGAGTTACTTCTCTATTCTTAGCACCTTGTCACCACCTTTCATGGAGGAGTTACAATCTATTCTTGGGGTGCCTTGTCCACCTTTTGTGGAGGAGTTACGTACTCTCCTATATGTATTCCTCACTTTGGCCATCTCATGTTAATCAAATTTTGGTTTTCTCCATTTTGTCTTGTGTAATTTATCTTATTGTGTTAATTTTAAATTACTTTAGCATCTATGTGGTGTGCACTTGCTTCAACTCATGTGATCACGTCTCCATTGCACTCACATTATCTGAATTCTAGAAACAACTCTGATAGATAATAAATGAGGACCTAAAAGTGACTATTGAGTTCGATGAGGCCTTAAACAAGATAAAGAGGGTGAGAAGAAGAACATTAAAAATAATAGGGAATCCCACAAAGTACATCAGAGAAGAATAAATATTCTCTTTAACTAAGAAGAGGAAAACTAGGTAAGGATAAGAGGATGAGGTTGAAGAGGACCCTATTTTAATGGTAGATGCCGCTGGAGAGGTTACTAATAATTTTTTCATGGCTTGCAATAGACCAATAAAAGGTTAGAGGTAAAAATTAAGATATAAGCCCTAAAGGACATTCTAGATAATGTACAAATCTTATCTAAGACACTATAAAACATTATATGCTCAATATGTTAGTTCATTACAAAGTCACAGTCATAGTGGGGAAATGTCATGACCTCCATGGGTCACTAAAAACTCTTAATGTTAAGTTGAATTTTATTTAAAAAGTAGTTAGACATAAATCTTATCAACATCTAAAATTGCTTCAACTTTCAGACATTGCTTTAGCCCAAAATTATATTACAAAGTAAAAAGATCATTAAATGGATTAGCACCACCAAATGCAAGAATTAGTTGACCAATGTTTGACCTAATAGAAAAAGGCTACTCAAATATTGGCTAACATGCACACCAATGGGATATATGACACTAGAATAGGTTGTAACTCCCCTATTTTTTGAAATTTGATTTGGTTTGTTGAAAATAGTTTTAAACTAGAGGTAGACAACATGATATTTTAGAGAAGTGATCAAATCATAAAAATTATTACATTTTAAAGAGACAAAGTGATGTATACTAAATCATTGAATTTCTCTTTTAAATTTTCAATGGTGTCATATATAAAGATGATGGACAAAATCCCAATGTTTTTGAAACTCCCAATTATTGGTTATGAGACTATTAAACTAAACTTCACAACATGTATGACTAAATATCAAAAGGCCAAAGAACAAGATTAGTTGGCCACTTAGGTAAGAACTTCATCTTCACAAGCTCAAAGTATGACAATTGCACGTCCTTCTCCAATTGGCAACATAGTTTACACTTCCACATGAATGGTCACACTTTCTCTACAATCCCAAACATGACTAATTTTGGATACAAACATGTTCATGTCCCTAATCACTATGGCTATGCATGGTCCTTCTATAGTTCTGAACACCTTAACAAATTGTATTTTATTTTAGTGCTTCCAAAAAATCCATTCTAACTAGAACAAAGTCCAATTCAAGCCCAACCAACACTTGTAGGTTTACTCAGGGTCCATATAGCTACTCACAAAGCTAATTTTGGTGGTTTATTTATTATTTTACACTTTTGGTCTACTTTTGTACACACATATTTTAAGTTGAATTAATAATTTTTTATTTATATAAAAATGTAATCATGTAAAATTTTCATGCTAAGCTAAAGGCATAGTCTTACTTTTGGCTTTGTAAAATTGAACAAGATTTGAAGATGAGGTAGTGCCCATCCAAAAATATATATACATGAATTATATAATTAATAATTATAAAAATGTGGAGATTTATAGAGATATATATTGGGCCTTCTATAATACATCAATAAAAATATATTGATTTTATAAAGAAGCCAATATTCTTATAGACTTTCATAGAATGGGCACATGACTATTCTTATCTTGACATGTGAAATGAGCTCAAATGATAATATTCTTAATAATATCTTGTTTAGAATGGGCATGTTCCCATTTTACATAAGATATTATTAATAATATCAATTAATCCCATTCTACACATAAATATATTTGACATGTAAATCAGGCAACAACCAAATCTACATGAAATTAAAATAAAATTATTGGCCTCTTACAAAGAAGCCAATATTTATATGTAATTGGTTTAGAATGGACACATTTCCATTCATATCTTATGTTAAATGGGATAATAATTTATAATATTATTTATATCTTGTTCAAAATGGGCATGTGCCCATTCTACACAAGACATCATTAAGAATATTATCAATTAATCTCATTCTACATAAGATACATATATTTAATAGTTGATTAATATTCTTATCTTATGTAGAATTAGAATATGCCCATTCTAAATAAGATAATAATAATATGAACATATTGGACCTATGCTATCATCTTATGTGGACTCTACAAGTTAAGAATATAGGCCATGTAACTTGCTTATATTATCAATTAAGAATCCAATATTCTAAACTTGTATGGAATGGGCACATCCACATTGGCCTCTGACAATTGATAATATTCATAGTAGACTTGTGTAGAAAACTATACATGACATCAAGATAATAATATTGGTCTTTTATAAAGAGGCAAATATTCTTACCTTGCATAGAATGGACACATGCCTATTCTACATAAGATATTATGAATATTATCAATTAAGCCCATTCTATAACACAAGATAGGAATATAAAATACCATCAATTAAACCCAATGTATAACACAAGTCAATATTATTGAGTAATATAAATTATTCCCATTTTGTAACACAAGATATGACCACTATTATTATCTGTGTAGAATGGGAAAATGCAATTCTACATAATATATTAATAATATTATTGATTATGCTCATTTTGTAACACAAGCTTGGGGGGATTATTTACTCATAAATTATTGAACAGAAAAGTATACCACTAAATCTTACCAATATACCATGGCATCATACAATGATGCAAGAGAGTAATCTTGCATCACCAAAAACAAAGTGTATTCTTCTTTCCATTATTTGCTTTGATTTTTGATTTGTTTTGGTGTGTTTGTGAATTTGGAGGAAGTTTTACAGATCTTAGATTGGTCTTGACACATTTTAAAATAATCCTCAATGTTAATCAGATTTGATTTGCTCTATAAGGTCTTTGTGTGCATCAAAGTAGCCTATATAATAATAGTCAAGATTTGATTTTCGAGCAGAGTGAATAGGAATTCAAATGAATATTTATTTACTTGGTAGTGTCAATCTTGGTGTTTTTAGTATTTTATACAATTGACTATGAGAATTAAATCCTAATTTGGAACCTTGGCAAAGTTTGTATATTGCATGAAAATTTTAAACCCAACCAAAATAAGCATGCCTACATTATAAAGATCATAATGATACTCATTGGGTCATGGCTATTTAAAGCATAGTCCTTAATGCCATGGAAAAATCCAATTTGGGTATTAATTTCTCACAATGGAAAATGGGATTTAAAGTTTATTGTGTCATTTTTCGCTCCAAATAAGGTTGCTAGTTGTTTTTAAGATTAAAATCCTAACTAGTTTATCATGGTATTTAGTTTGATGTCTTCATGGAATCCATTTTGGTTTGGTAAGACCAAAAACATCTTCATAAATTCTACCTACTTATTAACTTTGGAAAATGACTTCATAATGCTTGATAGGGACTAGTAAAGGACAAAAATGTTCATATTATTCTAGTTGACATTTAAAAACCTAATTACATCCACCTATAAATGAAATATGAGTTTTGAACTCTTTTTCGAGACTTTTTAGAATGCAAAAAAATTATGATTGATATGAAACATTGGTAGAAGATTGAGTGACATGGCAGAAGGAAATGGGTCACCTATCCTCACCCATATATGCAAAATGACTTTCATTTTGGAAGGGTCAGATGGAAAAATAGAGTTAAAGAACATAATGATAGTATCTTATATTTCCTTGGTCTAGGAGGTTTGAACTACCAATTAGAAGGAAAAAGCTTTGTATGTAGACTAAAGTGTCTTTTAATGGTTTCATCCTTATTTATTTTATTCAATAAGCCAAATGATGGAAATGTATACATTTTAATTATGTTGTTAGTAATGTAATGAATTTGATCTTTGTTGGTTGTTTTAAAAGTGTTTGATAGAATGCATGTGTGTCTATTTGTGATTGTAAACCCTTGAAACATAAACAATCATGGCAAGCCCTAAATGGTTTCCCATGTATTGTGCTTGCACCAAGTGGTATCAGACCAAGTTAGTATCCTTGTAGTTATGAAAACTCATTGTTTATGGTGGGATGTGAGAGAGAAGCTTATATATAGTTACAAGTTGTTAAGGGATGCTTGCATAGGTTATTTTAGGAGTATGAATTACTCCAAGATTGAGAGATTTTTTGAGAGATAGAGTTTTGATTCCATTATAGGTTATGAAAGAGGAGCTTGTTGATTCATGGTAAGAGATAACACATAAGAGAATGGTACATGAGATGGGTGAGTTACTATAGAAGTTGAAAGTGTTTTAGGAAAGGTTGTACATGATGGGAAAGACTACATAAGGTGATGAAGGTGTAATTGAATGTGATATTAATTAGGTTGAGTTGATGCTAGGGTTTTTATCCCTATAAGTGCAGATACATGCTTTGGATAAAGTCCAAAAAATAGAGGAAAAGATGCAAGTAGATGAAAGAGACCATACGAGGCGATAGTGGGGAAAAGAGGCAAATCCCTTGATGAAATTTCTTTGTTTTATGGACAAGAGAATTCATAACAGCTCATAAATTAAGCTAGAGTTGCAGTTTTAGAATATGCATATTGTTGACCCCATGAGGGTGAAGACTAGATGTAATTAGTTGTATAGAGTTTCATAAATGTATTGGAAATATATCCAAGTGATATGACAAAAGAAGGATAAGCAAAATATTAATGAGTGGGAATATTTGGTTTCCAATGTGTTGGGGTGTTTTGTGCACCCAAAATTACAATTGAGATGGTTGATGAAGCTTCATGTGAAGATCCTTGAGCATAGATATGAGAATCATATTACCAAGAGAGGCAATACGAATGGGGGGATGTCATGTGAACAAATAAAGACTAATTTTAGAAGTATTCAGGAGGTGTATGGGTGCATCAATGAGTAGGTTGTCATTGAAGGCAATATAGAGAGGCTTCTATATGTAGAGCCTAGTTGTTATTTTTATAACAATGGTGTGGAAATAAGGTATGAGAAGCCCATAGATGGAGACATCCTTATAAAAGATGATGGAGAGGTGATATAATTTTCACCTAAATTTAGAGACCCATTATATGATGATGATGAAGTGGTTGAGAAGTCCCATGAGCGGGCAAGTGTTGATTGGTCCTTGGTTCATGATGATAATAGATTTTATTTTAGATGGTATTATAGTTGAGGATAACTAAGGCATGTAATATGTTTCTATGAATGAATATTGATGCCATGTAGAGATGAAAGTGAAGGAAAATTGGAGCCATGTAGAGTTGTAGGTAGAGGAAAATATCAACCAAGAAAAGTTGCATGTTTCTTTAGATGTAGATGTTATGCAAGCTAGTGTAAAAAAAGACATGATAGTGAAGGTTTATCCATGTGAAGGAGATGAAATAAGAGGTATATATGAGGAAAGGATAGCCTTGGAGGTGGCTGATATGGATCTTTTGAGAGCCCATAGTGAGAGATAAAATCATGAACAACATGTTAGCAGTGAAGAGGAGTTAGAAAACATGTCCTTAGGGTATGGTGGAGTGGTGAATGAGTTGTTTGAGAAATATTGTATTCCCCTCATGTGTTTTTATATTATATCAGTCTAGATATAGAAATGGTGTCTAAGAAAAGGATTGGAATAATCCATCATGTTCATTTGTACAAGAGGTGGAGTGAAGAAGTTATCCAAGAGATGGATATGGTAGCAGTAGATGAAAAACATATTGGTGGTAATGTTTCAACTTTGAGAGACTATATTCAAGACGATATGGAGACAAAAGAGTGTGGTAAATCATGGGAACATGTTATTTCTCAAGGAGATATATAGGTTAAGGCTCAATTGAAATTGATTGAAGAAGAATAATGATTGAAAGTTGTTGGAAAAGGCTTTGAGAAGCCAAAGCTTATAATGTATCAAACTTGTAATATGTTGAAGGATAAATTGGAGTAGATGAGTTTGAGATTAGCTCAAGTATGTGATGAATAACCTAATGTTAAAATTATGGAGAGTGACTCTCTCAAGCTCATCAAGTGAAAGGAGTTGCTAATGTGTATAGAAACCCAATCATGTGGTGAGCAAGTAGATGTTACAGTAAGGAAGGAGAGATTGATTACTATATAAATGTATAAAATGAAGAATGAAAAGGTAAGGACTATCCTAGAGGTGATATTATATGACATGGGATATCATTTAGATACCCAATTGTATGTTGATTCATTTATGTTGAGATTGAGAGTGATAGATTAGATTGTAGCTATGAGAGAACATCTAAAATTGGCAGTATGTGATGGTGTGAGTGATCCAATATCTCGTTAGACAAGGTGTGAACAAATACAAGTGGGATTTAGGAAGAGCTAGTTAGTCTATGGTGGGTTTTAGCCCACATGGGAGAGTGAGGTGATTGATAGATGAGTTTAGTGGTGGTAGATGGATGAGAGTGGGTTTCAACACATATATGAGTTGATTGGAATATTGATATGCCTTTGGTAGAGGAAGACAAATTGTTTCTCTTAATCTATTCTCATTTTTTAATTTAGAAGCAACTAATGAAACTAGTAATAGTGTGTGTTAAGTGGTACCTGATAAAGTGTGTGTGTGATCCAGATGATGATGGGAACTCCTCTTTGGTTTGGAAGGAATAACATCTAGATAAGAAAGACACTAGAAAAGGGGTTGTTAGATGGATGGTTGAGTAGACTGCCTAGCATGAACTAGATCCAAGAATCATATTCTTGTGAGGAGGCTGTTAATCCATTATTTATAATAATTAAGTTAATGTAGAATAAAATAAATAATACTTGCATTCAATAAATTGAAATTAAATGCATGTAAGATGAGATGAAAGTAATTTTCTTATTAAATAAAATGATTAAATATAGTAAAAATAGGTCAATACTCATGCTAAGATAGTTGGGGTCAGGTTCAAAAAATTAGAATAGTTTTTATGAATAGGCAGGAACATAAAAAATAAGGTTTGGTTGGGGTCAAGGGGGTGAAAATAAATTGTTATTTTCTACCATAGTGATCATCGATGGTTGGGTGAACCATTGGTGGTTGGGCTAACTATTGATGGTTGCATGACTGTCAATGGTTGAGGTGACCATCGGGTTGCCTATGAAATTCTAGAAATGTTTAAAAAATTAATGGAAAATTGGGTAACTAGTCAAATAGAGGGATGTTATGGATCCAAAGGATGGAAAATAAGGTAAAGATAGGTATGGATAAGGTAGGAAGGTTAGTTATGAAATAGATGAAAGAAAACAAGCATGAGATACCTGTAACTTGATGGTGGAAGGCTGAAGCAATTTGGATAGAGTGATAGTAATTTGGCCTTTAAAAGTGATTTTGATATAGGTTCGAGCCTTGATTGATGCTACTTGTTTGCTAAAGGGACACTAGATACATGTATGTAATATATCTTAGACATGGATTACTAGATTTCTCCCCCTTTTCACTTCCTACTTCTCTCCTTTTATAGGATGAAGTTACTAATTATGTAGGAAGAAGTTGCTAATTATGATGGAGGATAAAGTTTCCATTTATAATGCTTTAAGTCTTGTTAGCATTGCATAAGAAAAAATTTTAAATTTAGCCATGCTTATCTCATACATCTGGTAATGATTTTAAAGTAGGCTTGGAGAACTTGACCATTGATGGTTAGGTTAACCATCAATGGTTAGGCTGATTGTCGATGGTTGAGGTTTTAGAGGAAAATAAATTAAAAGGGGGTAGATTAAAAAGTTAAGTTATAGGAGTTAGGTTAGGGGGTTCAAGTTAGTAAATTAATAAAAGGGCTAAGTCAACTAGATTCAAGGTCGAGTAGGAGTTGAAGGTATTTTGACATATAAAATTGCATAGTTTTTATGTGTCTACATTTTACCCCTTTTTGTTATGCAACTTTGAATTAATAAGTTGAAAAACAAAAATAGATGGATTTTTGGTCATGGTTTGATTGACCTGAGTATTGGAGGAGGTGTTCCCCCTCAAACTAGGAGTTGATAGAGTGAAAAAATAGGTGAAGGTTTGATAAATGGAAAATGGTGAGTTATAGGGTAAGTGAAACAAAAGGGTTGGGCATTTGAAATGCAAACACATACACAAAATATGACTAAGTGTGATAGTCAAGATTGTGTAAAGACTAAAGTTGCCAATATTGGTAAAAATAAGGTTGATTCTAAAGAAACACATGATAGGGGTAACCGGTCCAAAACATTGGCTATAGCTGATTGAGTTAGTCTTATCAAGTCTACTAGATAGGGTTGGTGTTCATTTAAGGTATCCAAGGTAGGAAGTGATCCATTGAAAAACACAAATGGTCAAGTCACACATGAGGTGGTGTGAAGTTAAAAATTTCAACATGGCAAGGTTGGTCAATGTGGTCATAATAACCAATGCAAGGTCATCACAAAACATGTGAATGTTCAGGTCAAAAATGACCAATGTTGAGGTGGATATGGTTAAATGGGTTGATTGAAGAAGTGTAATATTTGAAGACTCAAGTTATGAGTTGGGTGGAGATGCTTCTTAGGAGGACTATGTTTATGTGGGCCCTAGTGTTATTAGTCTAGATCTATAGGGAACTTTGGGGATTTAGATCATGCAAGAAATATGGGATCAACATTGGGTTCATGATGCATTACTAGGTTTATGATCATATTAAAGTTGTGAGAGAATTGAGGCTGTCATGGGATGGCTTTGCATTGATAGAGTATAGAGTGCTTTTCATGAGGTGGAGAGGAGATTATGCATTGACAGGGGCAGGTGGTGGTGCAGGGACATAGAGTGGTTCAGGGATGCTTTAGAGGGATTGGTGGTAGGTGACATGGTGTGGAGGTTATATGTGAGCTAGCCAAGGTGGGTAGGGTATACCTACCACACACTATCATTATAGAGCTGGAACTAGATATATGAGAGATGGGATGGTAAGATTAAGCTTATCTTGTTTGAATAAGTGCACAAGTAGTTCAACCTTGTGTAGGGGATTCCACCAAATTTGCTATGATACAAGAGGGAGGATGCCAATTCCTTACTCCCAAAGCCATATCCACAGGATGTTATTTTGGGCCAGGAGGAGTTACCAATGAGAGCTACAATAGATGATGTAGGTATTGTGGATGGTTATGCAACATGGTACTAGGCTTGGTATGTAATGAATGATTTTGGATGGGGTGATGGTTGTCAGCATCATATGGATGTGGATTCTATTGGGGCACCAACATAGGATGGATATGTGGTAGTGGCACTAGTAGTATCATAATCCTAGATTACTAGCTTACAAGGATAGGTGGCCACTTTATAGGTTTAGATAATCACTTTACAAGGTTAGGTGACCACCTTGACTAGAGAGTGAGATCAGGCGAGGATCTCTCTTATGTTAGTGAAAGATGAGAGAGATTCATTGAGACAAAGGGTGGGAGTGACCATAGTAACAACATGAGGACCACTTGACATAGTTATAAGGACATGATACTTAGCCACCGTTGAGGAGCTGAGATATTATGAGGTGATAGTGCTAGTATAATTACTATTAGAGATGAGATATGAAGAGTACAAGGCCAATTTAGTAGGTGGTCCATCTATAGATACTCTAGGATAGTGAGCCTCGATAGGGGGGTAGGTAGGGATATCAAGGGAATCACTACCAAAAGGTAGTGCAGGTGTAGGTGCAGATGGGGCAAATGGTAGTGGTGTCTCAAGGGTTTAAAAGAGGAGATTATATGATGTATATGTTCTTGATTTTAATACCAACCTATGTGTTGATGATGCAAGATGTATATGAGAGAGGTTGATACATTATTCCATGTATTTCTTGTATTATGATGTATAATTCACTGACATGTATGACTTAGATGATGATGTATATGATGATTATGTTATATGATGTTCATGATTATATAGATGTTGAGTATGTTCATGATGATATAGATGTTGATTATGTTTATGATGAGATAGATGTAGATTATGGTTAGGATGTGGTTATGATGATATGTATTATGGATGAGATGTTGAATACTTGATGCTTATGAGATGTTGGCTTGTTGACCTAGGCATGTGATGATGTTTATTGATGTGCATGTTTTTGGAATTTGATGTACATGATTATGAATGAGTAATTATTTTGTTCATGAAATGATTATAAATATGTTATAGATGATGTGATTAGGTTATGGGTAATGTTATTCATAGATGTTTATGCTTTATTCATTGGATATATATATATATATATATATATATCCAATGAATGGCTTTGATTATTATCATATAAAGATGTTGTTTATGATATTATTATGGATATGTGATTGATGATGGCACAGATGATGTATATATGATCATGTTAATTAAAATTATGACATAGTTTATAGATGTGACATGGTTTTTATTTGGTAAATATGATGTGACTCATGGATAAATGCTAGATGTCATGGTTTATGTTATTTGTTGATATGATGTGTGAATATGGTTATGAATGTGGTTTATTTATGGTTCATTAGTTTCAATGTTTAGGAATGTGCATGGTGTATGTTTTGATATGAGGAAATGGTAGGATGCTTATTCTCCATGCTCTATAAGGTGATATGTGGATGTGGAGTTTAGGCATATGATGACATATTAATGGATAGTATGGTTTGTCTTATGTTTTGATAGATATGACAATGAAGATTATGGAGGATTTATGTGATGATAAGATGAGGGAGTTAAAATGTGCTTGTGATTTTTAATTTAATATATTGATAGTGTTTGGTGATTATATTGTGGATGATGTGTTTGTTCATGGTCATGATCATGGATAAGATGGTTTGGATTATGGTTTTGGATGATGTGGTTTAGGATATGAGTAATGATGTCATTTATGTTTGGGTGCATATATAGGATATATATGGATTAGTGTGGTATATTAATGGTTTGAATGTTTGGATATGATATGGATTAATGGAGAGATAATGAATACACTTAAAGTAAGTGTAGATAGAAAACTAAATGTGGGAAAGGGATAAGAATTATAAGACACATGCCACATGAACTAATAATGTTAGGGTAAGAAAAAGGCATGAAGTATTCATTGACAAAGACATAACAAAACTGAAGGTGGATGCGATTTAATCAAAATAAGCCTTTTGAATGCTTTATATGAGCATGTTTTGATAAAAAAAAATAAGGTATCATGATCAATTTGTGTCAAATAAGCTCATAATCCCTTTATTTTAGAGAGTTTAATAAGGGAGAGTAGTTGATAGGTAGATGGTTGAATGGAAAATGGGTGCTATGGTAACTTGAGATGGGTTAGCTTGCCCCTTCTATAGGTGACCAAAGAACTATAATAGACAATTTCATGTATTAATATAATGCATAGACTGATCGATTCAAGAAGTCTACTAATGTCATATTTAAAAGCTGATTGTAGCTTGCTTGCTTTAATTTTGACATAGGGTTACTTATTTCTTTTATTATGTTGATAGGTTGGTGAAGCTGATTGATGTGGAAAGCTTCAAATGTTTATTTTTGATAAACTTAACTTAGCCATCCTTCAAGGGAGTGGTCAAAAGTTGGATTTTTATACATTCCCTTCAAGGGAGCAGTCTACCTTTAAGCAATGTAGTTCTTGCAAAACTGTCCTTCAAGGGAGTAGTCTATAATGCTAAAGATATGGACCCAAGTGATATTTTGGCAGCCCAATTTGATTTTTAATGCTAGGTTTAGACATGGATAAGTCTATTTAGGATTAGAGGTCTACCTTTATGGAGTCAAGACTTTTAGCATAAAAGGCTAATGATGGATGAGGAAAAGTGGTTTGAAAGACAACTAATCATGGGATTCCCTCTGATTAGAGATGAAAACTATCCATGAAAACCATGCCATGGGTACAACCATGTTATCCATGCTTAGGATGAGGCTATAACTATGATAGATAATCACATGGTCCTATGTTGTAATAAATTATCCTTGATAAGAATAGGGATAGGTAAGTGAAGGTGAAAATATTGTAAGCCAAGGGACAAGCTTAAGTTAGACACAAAGGTGAGTTCGATCCTTATTTTAACAATAGAAAGCATGTAGATGTAAAGCATTAAGAGGCTCAGGTTCTAGTTTGACTTTGAGAGAGGAGACAAATGATAAGATCATTATCCATAATTATTGGTTATGATGTAGGGTCTAAGATAATTGAAAGCAAACTTTCTTATTTTTGTTTTTTCCATATTAGTTACATGTTGGTTTTTCTTAAGGACAAGGTCTCCAATATTGAATTCATGCTCTTTTAGGTGTTTAATATATCTATGCTTGATTCATTCCTGATAGACATGAAGATGATTAAGTGTCATGAGGCAATGTTCATCAAGGAGTTCAAGTCAAGAAAGACATTCCTAATGATAATCACTCTTAGAAAGGATCTCATGCAAAGATATGTGTAGAGAAGGAATCTAGACTTTGAGAGGCAATATTGCCTATGCTCTAAAGATGAGAGAGAAAGGAGTAGCACCCATAAATTTTTGAATTCCAGTATGATAGGCCCATAATTTGAAGGGAATGTGCAAATGTTAATCCTAACCTAAATAACTTACTACTTTGGTTAACATTTTATTGAGGATTTTTTTAGAAGCTTCTACCTATCCATAGGCTTATAGGTGATAGGGAAAGGAAAAGATTTAGTTGATGCCAAAAGTATCAAGTAAAGCTTTTAAACGATTTGCCATTATCAATGATGATCTTATGAGGAACACCAAAGTGGTAGATGATATGGTGATTGATGAAATAGATAATATTTTAGGCTTTGGTTGAGATAAGAGGAATGGCCTCCACCCACTTGGTGAAATATTTGGTGGTGGTAATGATATATTGGTGTCATTGTAAATAATGAAGATTGATTTCCCCAATGATATTGAGACCCCATTGTGAGAAGGGCTAGTAATATTTGGATACTCAAAGGCCATGGGCTAGTGTATGATTTAAGTTAGCATGTTTTTGACACTTGACACACTTATTTAAATAATCACAATAATCTTGATTGAGGGTGGGCTAGCAGTAACCGAGGTGAAGAATACATTTAGTGATAGCTAGGCCACTAAAGTGTCCCCGACCGATTCTATCATGTGTTTCTTTGATAGCATGAGAAGCTTCATGACTATGCAAATAATGGAGAAGGAGGCCATAAAAGCTATGTTTGTAAAGTATTCCCCCTAGTATGGTGTAATAGAGGTACTTTGAACAAAATCTCTTCAAGTATTCTTCAAAAGGTTAGGAGGAACAATGTTGAGGTTAAGGTAGTTAAAATTTTGGTTATACCAAATGTCGAAAGAAGATGATTCCACACTAAAAATGCTGGGAAGGTCAAAACTGATATATGAGGGTGTGTTAAAGTGATGGATGGTGATAAATAGTTTAGATTTGATAGGTTGTTATGGGATTTGGGAAGCAAGGGAAGCCATCATGTCTACAAATTTATTGGTAAATCTAGGAACTGAACGGATAAGGTAATGATCAAATGATGATAAGAGTATACAATTTGTTTGTAATTCAATAGGACATCATTTTTACATTGGTAGGATCCATTGACCTAGTTGATCACAAGTTGAGATTTTCCAAAAAATAATGATTATTTTAACTCCTAAATCTAGAGCGTCTTGGAAACCTATGACAAGGGCTTTGTACTCAACCACATTGATGGTGCATTTGAAGTCAAGTTTAAAGGAAAGGGGAAGAGGTTAAGCATTAAGGGGAATGAGAATGACCCTAGCACCTCCACCATGTTGTCATTTGGAGCCATAAAAAAACATGGTCATTTGTTAGATGGGTTCTTCCTAGGAAAGACTTGTGATGGACTCATCTAGGAAAGCAAGAAGAAGTAGTTGGTTGTCTGGTAGAGGAGATTTAGTCAATTTATCGATGATGACTTGCCATTTAATGGACCTTTACTAAAGAATATCAAGATCAAACTCAATTAGGATCATGACCCACTTAGCCATATATTGGTTTTGATATGGTTTAGAGTGTATACACATAATATTTTCAAACTTTTATTGATTACTAACACTTTATATCTTTCAGGAACCTATTAAATCTCAACTCTCTACATGCATGCATTAAGGGGTATACTAAGAAATGGGTGGGTAGACCATCAATGATTTTTAAGATTGTTATTCCTTTTACCACTTGATATCTACAAACTAGCTCCCTAAAACCATGAACCCAAGGCTTGTTCTTCTCTTTCCTATCCATTCCTATCATTATCATGATTTATTCCTTCATTTATTGCCTTATTACCCTTTTCACATTTTGAGTATACTAAGTCAACCTAGTCGACCTAGTGTATTTTGGGGACACTTTAGCTATTTTGACTTGTTTGCATCCTGACTGACCTAACACAAACTTTAGGCATTAGCCCAAGAATTTACAAGGTCAACCTGGTTAACCTAGTACAACCAACATGTTTGAATGGTTTTTAGTCAACTTATTACTATATATATAAGGTCATTTACCACCATTTCATAAGATTTGAAGAAGAATAGAATAATCAAGTGAAGAAGTGTGAATAAACATATGCTTATTGACCATTCTACTTGAGGAATAAATCTTTAGGGTTCAATACTTTCTTTAAAGTTTTGATCTTGTCTTTTGGAGAAGTCTTTTGGATGCTTAGGTAGGTCATATAGCCTAGAGATGATTTATCTTGGTCATCCTTATAAGCCATAATAATATCTTGTGAATCACCTTGGCTAAGGGAGAGGTTGAGACTTGATAGGTTCATCTTCAAAAGTAAGTATTCGTAACTTTATTTCTCCTTTGCAAGAGTAGATAGATAATGTAGTATGTATTCTTCTCTTCCATGTATTAGGATTATGTATACATTGACATGAGTATATGTATCTTATGAATGTTTAATTTAGTTATTGTTTATTTGTTTTGTTCTAACTCCTACTTTGTGCCACAAGCTTTGGTGTGCACTAGATTAGTTTAGTTTTACTTTTATTAGAATAGTTTACTTTCTTGTTTATTAGCATAAGTGAATATCAAATCATATGACTCTTTTAGGGTTGTTGTGTGATTATGTTATACTGTAGGATTTGGAACCCTTCCTAGCATGATATGTTGTGACAAGTGATATAAGTGATCCCCTAATTTGGTCTAGTAGATCCCAATATTGGCCATGCTCCCACTTAATAAGTTTATACCTAATCAAAAGTGTAGGTGTGATCTATCTTATTTGATCCAAGATAAATACATTGTGCATCATGTAATTATAATTTCATACATTCTAGTGAACCCAATGTGAATCCAACCCTTATTGGATTTTTTCACTTTTATTTCATTTATTTTTTTATTTTGTCATCATTTATATCATATATTTTGACATACTAGTTCGATTCTGTCAACCTAGTTTTTTTCTTTATGCATAGGAATAGGCAACTAAATCGAGCAGCTCAACCAAATATAGGGTTTTAACACTTTTTGGAATACTAATTTAACCTACTAGGTCAACTTGGTTGACCTAGTGTATTTGAAGTCACTTTGTGTAGTTTATGTACAACCTAATCGATTAGCTTAATCCAGTATAGATTCCATTTTCTAGACTTTCAGATCATCTCACTAAGCTGAATAGCTCAACCTAGTATATTTATAGACTTTCATTCCAAACAACTAAGTTGACCAGGTTGACCTAGTGTATTTTCAACACTTTTTTAGCATATTTATGTATTGCTTGGTCGACCAACTTGACCCAGTTTACAAGTTTTAGATCAACAATTTCTATCTCTAAAACATCAAGGTGAGTTTATATTATTTTGTATCTCTCTATTTTTGTACTTTATTTTCAATTTTTTAGCCTTCAAAACTACCTCTATGTCCTATTTTCTATCTAAAACAATTAGGTCAATCTAGTCGACCTAATAGGTTTTCTAGACCCTATTTTCAATAGTGCTAACTTGACACTCTAGACCTAGTTCTGTTTGTTGTGCATATAGTGTTTTCACTATACCTTGTTTCAAAGTTGGAATTCATCTTATATTCTAATCACATCTTTCATTTCAAATATTTTCATGATTAAAATAGTTCACATAGTCTAATTATGAGGTTTTTAATTAACTGCTTAGTTGTACTATTTCTATTTAATGCACACATGGCCAAATCACTTAACATCATAAATCATTTTAACATTTGACTACCTAGGCCAACCTACTTAGATTTTATCACCAAGGGGAATCTGACTTGATACTCTATTAAATTATAAAGTGTGTTTAATGGTATATTTTGGTTAAGCACCTGACACTCTTATCGTTGTAGTGTGTGAAGTGAGGGGGTAAGCCCCAATACCAAGCCTATATCATTTCCACTACATTAACTTTCATCCTTAACTCACCTAAAACCATCCATATATTTTTATTTAGTACCTTATTTATATCCAAATTTCTATCATTTAAAATCATTCTTAATAATCTAACATTCTAGGCTGACCAATTAGCTAGCTTTACTCTCCAAGTTGTTTGCTTGCTTTTTGCTTAATTGTGTATGCAAGAACTTGCACTATCTCATATTAGTGAAAGATTTTTTCTCAAGGTGCATCAATTAGATTGAATAAAATCAATTCAATTGATTTTTTTCTTACTTTTAACATTTACTTTCTTAGATTAATTGAAAATTATCTCACTTTATTTTCACAAAATGATTATCAACTCTTTCTTTTTCCTCTTTACTGTGCTAGGTCAACCAAGTCGACCTAGCATATTTTCCAACCCCTGTACACTACACTAGATTTAATTGTTTGACCTAGTACTATTTTCAAACTTTTTCCCCTTTTCTACTACTCTTTATCTTTATACTAGGTCAATCCTGTGGACCTAGTTCAGTTTCATAGACCCAACTTTTACACTAGGTCAACCAGGTCAACCTAGTTCAGTTACAGTCACTTTTTGATTTCTTGTTTATCTCATTTTACATTTCCTCCTTTCATCATGGAATATCTATTTGATGATAACACTAAAAATCAATCAACAAATATGATGGAATTTACCAATCCTAATAGGGTCTCCCATAGACAAAGTGGGATTCCTTTCAAGAATACTAGTAATGTCCATATTTCAACCCATACAATGAATTATGGGAATCCTCATAATACCTATTTTCAATATAACCCTCTATTATTATAAGATCAATATTAGTTAGAATATACTATTGAAATGCTTTTATTTATCATGGAACTCCCTCAACATAGATGGAAAGATCCTTCTACCATCTATAATATCATGATTAGCTGTCAAGTTGAAGAACCTCATTCTCTTACTTCCACTTTCTCAACTAAATTTGGGGGTATTGATTTATTTGCTTCTCAACCTCTCCCTTCAATCTTGACTCCTTATTTTATGAAATCTTCTTCTTTAACTTCTTCTACCTTCATGCCTAATATCTTGACTAATACGGCTAGTTCTACATCTAGTGGGCCTCTCATAGGATCCACTATACTTAATACATCCACTAGTTCATTGTTTACTACCCAAGGTAATCATGATTATAGTGCTTCTTCATCTCAACCATTTACTATTCCATGTTTTAATTCACAAGTAAATTTTACCACTAGTGCTTCAAATTCTCATAGCTCTTCTCAAACTCATGTCAACACTAATAGTGGTACCCAAACCACTAATACTAACTCAAACACCAACACTAATTCTAATAACACTAATAAAAATCATCAACTATTATTAAAAAATCTCAATTAAATGAACACATTTCAAGCTCATAACATGAATCAAATGATGGGAATGCAAAATCATGTTCTGAATCTTCAAACACAACCACAATCAGTGACTCGGGGCACACATAACCAATGTCTTCCTCCTCCCCATCTTTGAGATTATCAAGGTAATCTCATTCCTCAACCTCCTTTAGTCAAAAAATTTATCAAGAATTTATAAAATGAACCTCTTACTACTCAAATTGCTAACATTGATATCATAGGTATAACACCTACCATCTCTTATAATGGATCAACTGATCCTACCTTTCATCTTAAAATATTTGGAAATATTTATAAGGGTTGGGTCAAATTAAAAAAAATTGATGATACCAGAATCCTTGACAAAACCCTCACAAGTGATGCCTTGGATTGGTATAATCAACTTAGATTTTATTCCATCACTAATTTGGAGGATTTAGTGAATGCTTTAATATAAGAATTCCAAATTAGTGATCTTCCTGAAAACACTTTATCCCACTTCATCAATTGTAAAAAAAATGAAAATGAAACCACTCCAAACTTTGTTAAATGATGGAAGACTTTGTCAAACAAGTGTGAACATAACATGGTAGATGACAATCTCTCTCATCTCTTTACAAATGCTTTATTTCTTAAATTATAATATTGATTCTGTACTCTTTCTCCACATACCTTGGAAGAGGCCATTGACCAAGCTGAACAACAAGATTTTCTTATGAATCAATTAAGGCCACCCCAACCTTCCATGATTCCTCATTAGTTAATTAAAAACAAAAAGCAAAATATTACCAATGATGGTGTTACTAATTCATATGATACCATTCACAATGTTTAATTTGTCATTCCTACCCCTTCTTCAAAACTAGCTCCTTCTCAACAATATACTAATCCTCATTTATCATCACCAAAAATCATTAATTTCCATAAACCTCTTTCTTTACGTGAATTTCTTAAGCATCTACCTAGGCCTCTCCCTTAATAAATTGACCCTACTCATCCTATGAAACCTAGTATGATCCTAGCAAGTTTTGTTGGTTTCATGCTAGTTGGGGTTACTCTCATGAGACCTATAAACAACTTCATAAATTAGACATTGATTTTATTCTTGGTCCTGATTTTGATCATGATGCTATCACTCACAAGCATCAATAAGGTTATGAAGTTACTTTCAAGGACTACAAAACTCATGATAAAACCCAAGCCTTGAATCAAACAAATACTCATTTAGCTATTTACAAATATCCTTTACCTAATCATCAACTTATTCAAGAAAACCAAGACAGGCCCACATCTTCCACCAATAATGTAGAAATTTTTGTTGATCCCACTTTCAAATAAAATGTGGTTAACATGACTAATATGTGAAGGGTGGTGGCTTTCATCGATTCCCAACCTATCTACACCTTGCCTCCTTCTAAGACAATCCTTGTTATCTAATATTCTTCTCCAACTCATTTGAATGAGTTGGGGTAAGAAGATCTTATAACTTTTGATGATGATCCAATATATGATTCTCCCTTAGATAACACATCTAATTATATTTCTATTATTCTTCCATCATCTTCTAGTAACAATGATAATCAATCTTTTAATGATAATCAACCTTCTATTAATACTTCTTATACTTCTCAAGATCAATCTAAAGAAACTAGTTATTCATCACCAACTGATTTAAAACCTTATTCTAAACCTTCTCATTCTTATCAACAAAAAATTCAATGCTCTTAGATTCCTCCTTCCAAAGACCTCCTTAACCATTACGGACCTATATCTAACAATCTTCTCATGGGTTATGATGAGTGGGAACCCATTACAGAACTCACTAATCTCCCATCTCAAATTCCATTTCTTAAGCTTATGAGGACATATCCCCATCATCTAAACTATCTTATGCAACTATTATTTGAGATGAATGTCCTTCATCCTCCCTTAGTAGGATGGGAGGTAGCCTTATCTAGTTCTAAGGATAGTATCTTATAATAATGTGAAGAGATGTCCATCAATGTTGATGAAACTATTGACACTTATCTTTCTTTGAAATTTCCCATTGCATCTATGATTCATGATGAGATTATGCTTCATGTAGATGATCCTTCCTTATTTATTAGTATCTAAATAGGTTATATCCAAGTCAAATGAGCATTTATTGATGAGGGTTCTAGTAATTTTGTTGCTTCTCTTGATTTCATTAAAACCCTTAGATATGTAGAATGAAATCTTAAGTCTACATGTAGCACTTTCCAAGGATATGATAGAAGTCAAATTCCTCCTCTTGGGTGTGTGTGGATTCCTATTATTTTCCCACCTATTACCATTCATGTAAAGGTGATGATCTTTAAATTCCTTCTTTCTTATAGCATATTTCTTGGTAGGCCATGGACTCATCGTATGTGAGCTATCACTTCTTTTGCCTACCAATGTGTTAAATTACCTTATAATGGAGTCATTTATAGGATTCAAGGATATACTAATCCTTGAAATTTTAAGTAATTCCAAGAATGTGTTTTTTTTAAGATTCATACTCTTGAACCTTTACCTAGTATTCCATTCTATGAATCATAGCTTTTCAACTTTCCTATCAACTCAACTAGAGGTTACAATGGGCATCCCAAGCTCATTGGTAGCATTCCTCATAAATTTTTAGACTCTAATGATGATGAGCATGATAAGATTAACTTAAAGATAAATTTTTTTGATCTCATGCCTCATATCATCTCGCAACTTCTATCCTCATTACAACCTTGTTCTCATAAACCACCTTGCGATGACATTCTCATAGTCTTATCCAAGACTAGGCATTCTATTCACCATGCTTCTTCCAATGACAAAGTTATTCCAACTTGTGTCATTGATCTTCATATGCCAGATTATGATGATGGATATTTTTTAGATGATCCTTTATTAGGTAGTCTTGTCCAAGCTTGTGATGTTGAGTACTATCATTATTTTTTATTTGAGTCTTTTCATGCATATTCTCATGTTCCAACATTTATAGTTTTTGATTCTTGAATTTTTTCTCTTTATCATAGAGTAGAGATGGTGCCAATACCTCCAATTTTGAGGAGTCCCATAGGACTATGCTCATGGATCGTGCTATGACTAGACCTTACCATTTTTTAGGTTCCCTGACTCCCATCATTGCTTCACTCCTGAGGTTAGTGCAACCCTCAAACACTATGTTTATCCCACCCCTCTCATAGTGGAATCTATGTCAAAACTAGTTATTATTGATTTTTCCACTGTTGATGAGCCTAATTTTATTTCTTCCATTCGTATTTAGCCTACTTCCATTTGTTCTCCATCACCACCTTCTCTTGGTGATGGCTTGTTTCCTGTTCTACATTTTATTTTTTGAGTTTCAGTTGTGCACTCCAAGTTTTGTCCCTACGCATTTCAATTTCAAGGTAGTGAAGTTTTGACACAGATCATGGGTGTGAGTTTCATTTTTTCCTAAATTTTGTCTAAGTATCAAAGTCAAGTGGAAGTTGCCAAGTGTCATTAGCCAGGACACATTTTATAATTTCTATAAGTTATGCAGAATGTGTCATGGGTCCTATTATAATCCAATGGAATGTGAAAAGTGTCACCATCCACATTTCAAGTTTCTTATGAGTTTCAAAAGCTTCTTTCGATAAGCTTTTCTTAGTGCACATGGAGGGTGCCAAGTGGCAACTATGAAAGGTTTCAATATGTTTTTCTAAAAGTAGCAGAAGCTGCCATGTGTCCCTAGCTAAAGTCAACAGAAGCCACCACATGTTTGTAGATAAAGCTTAGCAAAATCTGCCAAGTGTCAAGATCTACAATTTCTTCATTTTGTTTCATTTTTAAGTAAAGACTGTGGTGGGCCCCAAGTTTTGTTTCTAAAGTTAGTGGAAGCTGCCAAGTGTCACCATCTGTATGAATCTAAAATGAGTCCCAAATTTTTCTACAGTGTAGCTAAAGCTCAGTAGAGACCACCACATGTCACCTTCTATAGGACTCTCAAAAATTATCTAAAATCTTCTATAGACAAGTGGAATCTGACATGTGTCATTTGTTAAAGATACACAAAAAGTGACACCTTTCCCCATTCCCCTTTTGAAACTGCTCGGGCAAGAAGTGTTTTGGGTCCCATTTTCTCTAAGTTGATAAAGTTTCAAAGCAGCAGACTGTGATAGATGTCAAAAATGGAGCACTCCTGATACAAAGACACAATAAAGAGTATAATGCAGTGGAATGTGTCGTGTGTTTTATATAAGTGCCATGGAAGCTGCCAAGTGTTATTTTCTAGTGCCTCCTGAATAATGAGATGGTTTTCAAGTAAGTGGAACACGCCAAGTGTCCTCACCTATTTCACAGTGAAAAGTGTCATGTGTATCTAATTTAGCCAATGAACTTGCAGGGAGACCAAACGTTTCAGATCCAAAAAATATCTTTTGTTAAACAGTTCTAGTTCAGTTAGGCCATTGGGATTTGAACTTGTAGAGAGGCCAATGTTAGAGATCCAAAAAATATCTTTTGTTAAACACTTCTAGTTCAATTAGAGTTTAGTTAGACCATTGGGTTGGGAACATGTAGGAAATCTAGAGCTAATCCAATGCTATAAATATGGGTGCAGAGATCATCAGAAATCATCATCAGAAAGAGAGAATTTTTTGCAAGAGATTGTTATCAAGAAGTTTTAGACTTTCTTGTTGTGGCCAGAAATATCATTTTCCTTTGTTATATTTTCTTGAGTTAGAAAGTTTGTATAACTGTGCATGTATCTATGCCTTTTATGTAACTGGGAAATTAATAAGAAGACTGAGTTTTGTGCCTTTGTTGATATTTTCTATGTTACTACAAAAAATAGTCTAAGTTGTGAGCCTTTGATTCTATTGTTTTCATATTTTACATTGATCATGCATTGTTTGCTCTTTAATGTAATTGAATCCTAAATATAGCTTCAGTGTGCTTAGTATTAAGGATTGAATTAAAATCAAGCGCATCGCCATAGTTAAGTTTTCTTTTATTGCATTGGTGCTTTTTGTTTAATTTCTATCTCCTTTCTCACAATACATCTAAGATAAAAAAGAGCCAACTTCTTTAAAATTTGGAGGTTGTTTCAAGTTGCAAGTCCCACATTTTTGAAACTTCCCATTATTGGTGTTGGAAATAACACAATTCTAAGCATCAACAATTTTTGGCACGCTCAGTGGGATGACTATATCTTGAAGTTTCTTTCAAGACGATATGAATGAGAGAGGTACAAGGAGTCAGAGCTGTGGACCAGTAACAAGATCTCAATCTACTATAAATATAGGTATTCTTTTACCACCATTGAAAATTAATCCAAGAAGAAGATTCAATTGGTTTATAGCAATACCAAGAGCAAACATGGGAGTATATATACCCCCAAGGAATTATGCAAGTTGGAACACTGGTAGTCCTTTGATTCTCCCAGTACCACCAGCCACTTGGGATCTTATTCCATTAAATGCCCTGAAAGCTCTGCCTAAATTTAGTGGTCAAGATTTTAAAACACCTGAAGAACATCTACATGATCTGTATGATGTCTGTGCAATACATGTGGTCACACAATAGAATGTGGCTATAAGATTGTTAGTAGCTTATTTTAAAGGGAAGGCTCTGAAATGGTATAGATCTTTGACCCCAAATACAATATCTACATGGGATCAACTTGGAGATCTTTTCTTTGAAAGATTTGAAGAAAAGGGTGATAAATCTTCTTTGTTGTAACAATTGATTACTATCAAAAGGGCACCACAAGAAGTAATGACTGATTTCAATTCAAGATTTCAAAAGATTTGGGAAAGAATTCCTACTACAGCAAGACCATTACCAAGTATGGCTATAGTATTTTATCTTAAATCTTTAAATTCAGATATATCAGTAATGATTCAGTCACTTGGAGGTCAGACTCTACCAGAAGCCTATGACTATGTAGTCAGAGCTAAAAATAATTTAATAGGTGATGGAAAGTTACCCCCAATGCCTCCTATGCCCATGTTTCTAGAGATTACCTTACCTTTGCCTCAAGAAACCCCTAATTCCATAGCCCCACCTGGGTCTATGTATACATTTCCTCAACAACCTACTAAAGAACTTGTCCTTATTTAGTCATCTGAGATGGATGATATCAAAAACATCTTAAGGACATTTTATAATGAGATAATTAGCTTTAAAAGATAGTAGAATCCTTATCCTAAACCCCAATATCAAGGATACCAAGGAAATAGATTTCCACCACAGCCAAATAGTATCAGGGACCTCAAAGGCAAACTAACCCTCAGCCACCAAACCAATTAGATGCAATCCCTACACCCTCATAGACTATTCCCCCTAATCCAAATAAGTAGATTGTTCAAGGGAAGAATAATTATGTAGATAACACCAATGCCTGGTGTTTCCCTTGTAATAATGCTCATATGCCCAAAGATTGTCCCATGGGTTATCTATAGCAAAAGATAGCAGAGCAAAGAAGAATGGATGGATAATTTGCAAGTACTTCTGACACTCAAGCCTACCAATTCCCTGGTATGCAAAATTCAATGCTGATGGCTTAGATGCAAGGGATGTCCGTACAAGAAGAATAAATAACCCCTGAACATGCTTTATTTACATGGGTTGAAGATGAAGAGTCAGTGTTCTTAAATGAAGCTTCTACTTCCAAGAAGCTAGTACAATTATATACTTGCCCTAATATAATTGTCAATCAAGATGTGGTAGTCATAGATATACCCCCTATATTTGGCCTATGTTTATCTAGGAATTTCACAGCCAAGATAGGAGGATATATGTCACTTGATTGGTCTCATCTCATCTTAAAAACCAAATATGGTTCAACAATGAAAATACTATCTGAGTCACTATCTAAGGATCACATCACCAATGAACCGACCCCAAAATTAGAGGAAGCTCATGCTATGATGAATAAGGAAGAAAGGGTCTTTATTGAAGAGTTAGGCGGTTGTATTGAAAATGACCAAGAAGAGGAAAATAACTAGTTGTTAGCTATGATGCAAAGTGACCCATATGGAAACTATGACTCCACTAGTCTCAGCACTTATGTCATTTTTGATGAATATCATGAAATCCCAAATGTTTTAAGAGAAGAAATACCAAAGACTCAAGAACCTAAAAAAGACTCAAAAATTTGGACTTTAAATTTTGATGGGGCTAGAAGTAAAAATGGTGTTGGAGCAAGAATTTGTCTTGTAGCTCCAAATGGTGAGAAATTTTTAAGAGTTATCTATTTCCAATTTGCTTGTACTAATAATGATGCTGAGTATGAATCCTTAGTACATGGGCTCATATTAGCCAAGAAATAAGGAGTAAAGAATCTGATAGTAAAAGGAGATTCAGAACTAGTGGTGAAACAAATCAGAGAAAAGGCAATAGCCAAAAATGTAAGGATGAGATCTTATAGACACAAAATTTGGGAATTAATAGATGATTTTGAAGCTTTCAATATTGAAGTAGTTCCTAGAACCCAAAATTTTGAAGTAGATAGTATGGCACAGATTGGCTTACTATTTGAACCTGGAGGGCAAACTTGAAGAGATTCATCTGAATGGGATCTACTTGAAACATTTTAGTTAAGCTGTTTATTCCATGTATTATAGTTAGATAGTTTCTCTTTCCTTATTGCTTTGTTTTCCCATATTTATTTCCCACTCTTTCTTTTAAATAAGTGTTCTTTGAACATGTGGCCGCAGCTCAGAGCCTTTTTTCAATTTTTTTTAAACTCTAGACACATTAAATCTCTCTCAAATCTCCAACATTCCCTAAAGTACCCTTACGTAGCCACTTTCATGACGTGTTTGACTCACTGTCCCACATAGATTTGGTAAGATTTACTAATGGTTATCCAGTTTTAATGCCATTTTTCAGACTTGATGGGTCATTAAATACCCCATAACAAGAGTTAAAGCTTAACAGTGTCTCAAACATTCTTGTGTCTACTTGAAAATCCCTACTATCTACAAATTTCAATTCATAGCAAAACTTGCTTAGTGAAAGTGCTTTCCCTATTGCAAAACTCCATACCTATTACATAAGTTCACCATTTCCATGTATAGATATAGATATGGAGGAGGCATAGTGTTCACAACAAGGGTCTAGGATTTATGAATCCATTGATAAGATTCTCACAAGTAAATCATATGCTTTGGCCCCTGCACAACCCTTAAAGACCTATCCGTAGACTAGAGTCCCTAAAGTTGGTTATGAAAATGACCCAGCAAAGGTGAAATATTTTGCAGATGGAATCATGGATCCAATCCTTCAAAAATCTAGAAAAGATATAAGAGAAGGGGCACATCAAATATGTATTTAGAGGTCCAAGGCTGGACAATATGAAATATTCACAATGAGGATATGGACTTCCCAAATGGCATAATTCATTGTCCCAAGTGTGCATCCTTGCCCTGACTTGGTTGAAATATACGCTAAATTGTTTCATGCACCCTCAAATACCATACAATAGGGTCCATTCATGGTACAAATTACACCAAAGGCCATCTGGGACATGTTGGCCCTGTATCATGACAAGATAGCCATGTTTCCCACCATTTCCAAAATGCAAAAAATGTGGGAAAATGTCAATAATCAATTGAGGTTTTTGAAATTAGAATTGCACTTAGGGGATGATGATACCATTGTGCCAGTACTACTGACAAGAAGAGCACAATTTGCACAAGCCAATCAAGAGGCACTTTCCATGATGGCTTCATTTTTGGAATGAAAGAAGATATAACTATCTATGAAGAACAAATGGCCATTCTCTTCAGATTGAAAACTGTTGACAAGTCTCAAGAGTATTGACTAGATTTCTCTAAATAGATTGCATATTCAATGGTTGACTAGCTCACCCATTTCAAATCTAAAGGGGTTTTCAGGTATTCTTCTTATCTATTTCACCTCATGTTGTATCAAAACTCTGGCATCTTTTCCAAATACATGCATCTAAATATGTATGACCCCAACTTCAGTCATAATATGACCATTCCTGTGTCTGCATGGACACATATCTTGTCCAAAACTAGTGACCCATATGAATTTTGGGAACTTTTTATTGCCCATGCCTTTTATCATCTAAGCCCAGATCTGGTTGAAAATAGATTGACTCCAAGTGTCTCAGGCCTTATGACAAATTTCAGTATTCCTTGTGATTACTTTTTTGGATCCCATCATACTATTATTAGAGTCCATGGTTTTAGTGGAGAACTAGTTTTGCTACCTAAGATTTTGACCCTTAGGTTAGCATTCTTAGAGGTCAGCCAGCAAGTGTCTGTGGTGGATAATGACTATGGCACTGGGAAGAAAAAGAAAAAAATGTATGATATTCCATGGGTAATGAACAACATGGCCCTAGAAGTCAGAGATGTGGAGCACGTGTTGCTGAGAAATCTAGCTTTCCTAGGCTTATTTCTAATTGAAGATAAATGGGGATATGACCCAAGCAGTTTCATAACCTCATGGGTCAAGAATAACAAGGTCATCACTAGAATTATGCATGAGGGCCATCCATTTTGGGAAAATAGGAGAAATCCTAAGGAAGATATTCCTGATTGGTATGTGGAATTGACGGATTTGCCCCTTCAAGAAGCTAGGCCATGGGAAACTTTTTATGTTAAGAAAAAGGATTTTAATCCTAAAATCAGAATGACTTCTGGTTTAAGAAGGGCATTAAAGAACAAAGACTAGAAATCTAAGAAAATAAAACCCTATTGGAAGTATAGGCAAGAGATTTGTGAGATAACTCACTTTTTTGGAAATGTAGATTCAAATGAGAAAAGGGAGGAAATCTGGGATGAATGTCATTTGTCTCTGATCTCTAGCCCTGATACAGTGCATGCCCTAGGACAAACCTTATCTATAGTCACTATAACTATCTGACCCCAATCTCTCAGTGCCATTGAAAAACAAAAGAGTGTGGTATCCTCACCACCCAAATCTTCTTCATCAGTGTCAGCCTTCAGGGTTCCCAATTTTGTATAATCACCACTAGCAGTAGTGTTAAATGTTGAAGAGAAGGAAGCACAGCTAGAAGAAGAAACACCAAGGAAACATAAGAGGCTAAAGCTTCAGCTTGATTTACAGGAGGAGGTGGAACCCTCACAACACCAACCACTGAGTACATTGGTTGCTCCTCAGGTACATGTTATTTCTCATTCTTCTTCTTAGTCTCTCTCTTCTTCTATAGGGGTGGCAATCCCATCTAGCCAAATAATATCCCCTGCCACCTCTATTGTGCCCATTTCTCATTTTACCACATTTATTAATACTCAGGCCACATCATTGCCTCATTTCCCCCCCTCTGTCCCAAAGAGAATACCTCCTTAGATTCCCCCTAGCCAACATTTGGCTATTCCCTATAGCTTACCACATGGTTATCCTTTTTTGGGTGGACACATTACCTCTCCCTCTACCTTCCAAACTCAAGCAGACACTACTAAGAAGGCTAGGGAAGCCTGGATTGAGAAAAAGAGGATGAAAGATAATAAAGCCCTAGTGACAACACATATGAGGTCACAATTTGACCCAATACAATAGCAACTAATGGTGACCCATTTGTCACCTAATGTAGTCAAGCCAAATGAGCAAATGCAGCCTGAAGATTATATAATGAATGCAGTGGCTATGGATATGTCACTTTTTAGACCACAAGATAGGGTTGAGCTGCTAAATGAATCCATTTCTACCATAGCTACTGATTATTTGAAAGTATCAAAGAAGCTACAAAAGATGGAGGCTGATTTAGCTCAAGAGAAGGCAAACTGTAGTAGTCTGACTAGAGAAATCAAAACCAAGAATAAAAAAATATAGAGTCTCAATAAATAGTTGCAAGATACTATTTATTTTCAGACTCACTAGGCTATTTAGGCCCAAAATGCTTCTTTGAAAGAAGCTCTGATATAGGAGAAAGCTGTAGTGTCAGCCTTAAGGCGGGAAAAGGCAACATTACAAGAAAAATGTGAGGAAAACCTGTAACAGGTCGCTCAATTTTGATAGAAGCTGCTGAATGAGCAGAACAATATAGGCCCAACTTCAATCTGAGCAATGAATAACAAAACAATTGACACTTGAGTTGGCTAATAGGCCAAAGAATGTAGGAGTTTTGAATCTAGTCAAGGAGCTATATTTATCAATATGGAAAAGAATCTCTGAGGAGATTACTCAGCTCAGACTCTCTCTAACCTTTCTGCTAAATGCACAAAAATTCTTTGAGAGTGTTTGATTCTCAAATGTTACTACAAAAGCTTTATGATGCAACTAATGGAATGTTATCAGTACCAAGGATTAGTGATAGAATGATTGCTGTAAAAAGGGTGAATGAAGTTCTCAGTTGAAATTCCACAGCAAGTAATTACAAAGAGCTTCTAGATATGGTGAAAGAGGGAATCAAAGACATGAAGCAACATATTGAAGATCTAGTGCAATTGAGTCTTCCCTCCCCTTTTCATGATAGCAACACTGTGTTGATGGTTGATGAGATTAAACCTTTGTTGTTAGCTAGGTAAAATGATTAGTTAGTTTTCTAGGGTTTAATAGATGATTCATTAGTGTTAGAAGTGGAAGCTGTCTTGATTCCCATGTCCCAGCTTGAATTTCAATTGAAGGCTATAGTTCATATTTTACAAAGTTTTTTGCATAAGGACATCATCAACCTTGATTTAGCCTTCTACGAATTGCAAAATAAGCAAGGATTATCTGATGCTGAGTGGTCTATTTATTAGATAGCCTTATTAAAGTTGTGATTTTTGCCACATTTGATCATGCGAGAGATTTTAGATTCTTTTTGTGTAGGCTCAAAAGTCCTAAAGGTTGCCAAGAACTATAGAGTAAAATACTCTACATTTTATTTTTTGAGTTTCAGTTGTGCACTCTAAGTTTTGTCCCTACGCGTTTTGGTTTTGAGGCAGTGAAGTTTTGACATAGAGCACACGCACGAGTTTCATTTTTGCCTAAATTTTGTCTAAGTATCAAAGTTGAGCAGAAGCTTCCAAGTGTCATTAGTCGGGACACACTTTATAATTTCTATAAGTTACGTAGAATGTGCCACGTATCCCATTATAATCCAGTGGAATGCGGCAAGTGTCAACATCCACATTTCAAGTTTCTTATGAGTTTTAAAATATTCTTTCAAAAATATTTTCTCAGTGCACGTGTAGGGCACCAAGTGGAAACTGTAGAAGGTTTCAATATGTTTTTCTAAAAGCAATGGAAGCCACCACGTGTCCCTAGCTAAAAGTAGTAGAAGCCACCATGTGTCCCTAACTAAAGTTAGTGAAAGCCACCACATGTCTATAGCTAAAGCTTAGTGGAAGCTGCCAAGTGTCAAGATCCATAGTTTCTTCATTTTATTTCATTGTTAAGTAAAGACTGTGGTGGACCCCAGGTTTTATTTCTAAATAAGTGGAAGCTACCAAGTGTCACCATCTGTATGAATCTAAAATGAGTCCCAAATGTTTCTACAGTGTAGCTAAAGCTCATTGGATACTACCAAGTGTCACCTTCTGTAGGACTCTCAATTTTATTCTAAAAGCTTCTATAGATAAGCAGAAGTTGATACATGTCATTTGTTAAAGATATGCAGAAAGCGACACCTATCCCTGTTCCCCTTTTGAAGCTGCTCAGGTAGGAAGTGTTGTGGGTCCCATTTTCTCTAAGTTGATAAAGTTTCAAAGTAGCAGACTATGATAGATGTCAAAGACAGAGCACTCCCAATACAAAGACATAGTAAAGAGTATAATGCAACGGAATGTGCCGTGTGTTTTTTGTAAGTGTCATGGAAGCTGCTAAGTGTCATTTTCTAGTGCCTCCTGAATAATGAGATGGTTTTCAAGTGAGTAAGTGGAACATGCCAAGTGTCCTTTCCTATTTCACAGTGAAAAGTGTTACGTGTATCTAATTTAGCCAATGAACTTGTAAGGAGACCAAACATTTCAGATCTAAAAAATATCTTTTGTTAAACACTTCCAGTTTAGTTCCAATTTGGTTAGGCCATTGGGAATTGAACTTGCAGAGAGGCCAACATTAGATATCCAAAAAATATCTTTTGTTAAACACTTCCAGTTTAGTTAGAGTTTAGTTAGATCATTGGGTTGGGTACATGCGGGCAATCTAGAGCTAATTCGATGCTATAAATATGGGTGCAGAGATCATCAAAAATCATCATCAGAAGAGAGACTTTTATGCAAGAGATTTTTATCAAGAATTTTTAGACTTTCTTGCTGTGGCCAGGAATATCATTTGCCTTTGTTCTATTTTCTTGAGTTAGAAAGTTTGTATAACTGTGCATGTATCTGTGCCTTTTATGTGACTGGAAAATTAATAAGAAGACTGAGTTTTGTGCCTTTGTTGATATTTTCTATGTTACTACAAAAAATAGTCTAAGTTATGAGCTTTTGATTCTATTGTTTTCATATTTTACATTGATCATGCATTGTTTTCTCTTTAATGTAATTGAATCCTAAATATAGCTTCACTGTGCTTAGTATTAAGGATCGAATTAAACTCAGGTGCATTGCCATAGTTAAGTTTTCTTTCATTGAATTGGTGCTTTCTATTTATATTCTATCCCTTTTCTCACAATACATCTGAGATAAAGAAGAGCCAGCTTCTTTAAAATCTAGATGTCGTTTCAGGTGGCAAGTCCCACATTCCTGAAAATTCCCATTGTTGGTGTTGGAAACAATGTAATTCTAAGAATCAACATTTACCTTGCCCAAAATGGATACTTTTACCACCAAAAGGGCTGATGATCCATATCCTTCTTCATACACACCTATCACACCTTTTCCCATGAGTGTTTCTCCTAAGAATACTCATAAAAATATTTTGTTGCTTCTATGGGATTGATAATCACTCCTCTACCTATTATTGTAAATTATGGAAATATATTGATACCTTTCATCCTTATTCCCTATCAATAGACACTACCATACCTCCTCCATAGATTATTTTTAAACATATACCTACGTATAGTGAGAGGTATTGTCTATGGCACCAATGTGGCATACATCACACTGATCCTTATCGTATCCTTTAGTAGCATCTTAAGGATAATCTCATAGCTATTTTTGGACCTTATACCATTATCCCATAGGTCATTCTCACAAGAATACTACTTCTCCCATAGATACATCTATTGTGGTCAATTCCCCACCTTCTATGTCTCCACCTATTGTTCCTTCTCCACCTGTGGACCCTCCTTCACCTTTAGATTCTTCTTGACTGATGATTCTAGTATTTCCCATAGATCTCATTCCCACACATTTTCCTAACCATCTTTCACCCAATTCCCTTCCTCAGCTTGATCTAGTAAGTATTCCTACTTTATTAGTTGAGGAGATTAGAAAACAAGTATTTGCCCAGTATTCAACAAAGATTGATGAGACATTAATAGCAATTTATATCTAGCTTCATAGAGATTTATCCAATGTCTTGGATAATGTCTGTGGATAAATTTACTAGTATTTATAAGCACATGCATGGTGCTTTCTCATTTAAATTTGGATTGGAAATATACTTCAATATTATTTTTATCTATTTTTGATTATATCATTTGACATTGTGTCAAAATATTTCTTATCTTATATCATGTTATCCTTTCTTGTTATATTATAGTTAGTTTTTATATTTCGTATATACTTGTCTTTTCCTTATCATTGCTATTTTTTTCTTTATTATCAATTTATTTTCCTTAGAGTTTTTCTCAAAACTCTTCCCTTGTATCTTCATGATTTTTTGCTCTTATATTTATTTTTCATAGATAGTTGTCATGGTGACTTGGTCATATCTACGTTATCCCTTTTTTGTTATTATCTCCTTTTACCATGTGATCAGTTAGCAAACAATATTTCTAATTACTATTTAATTTCATTTGTCCTCCTTTGGATACCCTTTTTCCTTCTTCCTTTTTTTAAAAACTAATCATATACATGATTGATACTTGAGATCATATACTTACTCTTTGTCAAACCTAAGTGTCTTAGTAAATATTTTGTCTTGGGTTACTTAGCTTCCTTTAGCCTTAGCCCACAACTCATTTGTGTATATCACTATCTCTCTCATGCTTGGTTTTCCAAATCCATATGGAGGAGGTATCTTAAAAAGACTTCAAAATAAAGTTGAAATCCAAACCATTTAAACAAAAGGCAATGATATCAAAAGGCAAAAATATTCTCAAAAGTCAAATTACACTAAAAGACATTATTCAAATCACATCTCCTTCTAGTCAAATATCAAACTCCATAGTTGGCCTCATGATAGAGCTGAGGCCCTTTGGGGTGAGGTAGGATAGTAGATTAGAAGAGGATAATACCAAAAAAAAATCTCTTAGTGCTGCATAATTTCTCACATAAGTACCCAATCTTCGCAGTAGACTGACAGCTTTGTAATGGGTCCTAAGGAGTGGAGAACATGTCGTGGGGAGGCAAGTCATTTTTAATTTTATTTGTAATAATATACCTTCATGAGTTGATCTTAGTAGCAAACTTATCTACCTACAAAACTTTATGTCTATAGGGAATAGGTTTCCTTTGTACATAGATGACCACTAATCACTTAGTATCTTTTCATGTCCTTAATATGCCTCATACCTCCTAAGGTATTCTCATAAGATGCCTAAGTATTTTCTTTTTGCCTTCCCTTTCCTCATATTTACTCTTGGGAAATATTATTGTGCTTTCTAATCACTCCCCATGGGATTTCATTTGTGAGTTGCTTTGTAAGACCATAAATAGGAGCCAACATAAATTACCACCTTTTCCATCTTATTACCCACATCCTTGATTTATTAGTCCTAATACTTCTACTTAATAATGCTATTTTGGTACCCATTGGGATTTATTTTTTGAGTTTAAATGTAAGACCATTGATAGGACCCGACCCTTTTCACGAAATAATAAACAAAAATTTTCCAATAAACAAGTCACTATCCAAATTACATGTGTCAAGTAAGAGATAAGATTCGATTGATTATGAGGTTACACATCATTTGACATACTTGCCATCTTGATATTTAGTATGTTTTATGCTTAATTTTTATTTTGCCTTTTATTTTCTTATTTTTTGAGTGCATGTAAGATTACAACCATTTCTTGAATTTCTCATACTTCTCAACTTGAATTAGTACAATAAATTTAAGACCATTTTTTTGCAAATTTTGTTTCTCTTTTATACTTCCCATCATGAAATAGTAGAATTGATTGACTTAATTTTGATTTTTTTTTATTACCATTGATGACATTTTCATACCTTCCATTTTATTACTTTCTTGATATTTAGTATGATTTTACTTGTTTCAATTTGGTGCCAAAATCTTTCACATTTGTTTAAAAATAAATTCCCCTTTTACCATATTGTTTGCCATTCTCTTGGTTCTTTATACTTAGTCATTTTTCATGTTATTACACATTTACCATCTTGAATTAGTGTGTATTTCATTTTAGATTGATTATATTTTCCCAAGTCTTTTTTCCTTTTTCTTTTTAAAACGATGTGTGTGGTATTTTATAATGCTAGAAAAGAAACCATATCACATATATTTCCTATAGCATATACAACAAAGCTAAATACATGTGATAGAAAGAAATATATCCAAAACATCCATAACCTTAACCATAATGAACAAACCCAACCATCATAAAGACAACATACACAACCAACACCAATATGTCAAAATGATACATCATATCTCAAGAGTTTGATATAACATATACAACCATATATAAAGCCTCAACACTAGGGTTGAGCCCCATCATATCTATCTTTCCATGCTACTTGATAAGGAATCCATTTAACTCCTCCAAATGGTATGCTATAATGAGGTAGTCTGAGATCTCAATCCCTCTACCTGTCCCTATAGATGTGTTATCTACACTTGTGCTTGTACCAACTCAATCTAGATCACTACATGTGCTTGCATCAGTTGGGTCTATACTAACATATATACCTAAATCATCTATGTCACTATATCTTGATGTATATCTATATTTTTGGCTAGGGCCTATCATGCCTAGCTCTCCCCTATACCCATCTTTGATGGTGGCTATGCCCTCTCTCTCTACATCCATATCTACCTCACAGTCTCTCCCACTAGTCTAAACCAACTCACCTAAGTTGGGGTAGATGGCACCCTTAGATATTCTAGTGTCATGGGGTTATATAGCTTTAGAGTCTCATCTAGGATGTCATGGAGTGCTCCCCAAACTAGGGATCCCCATATCTCTTCCTCATCCTCAGGTATGCATGTAACATCACACCAAATGGATATTAGATCACTATCATATTTCATAATATCAATCTATCTACCAAATAACAACTTAAGTAATAAATTAATCATACTTTTTCTTACCTATCTATGTCTCATCTTGTATGGTCTCACCATCTAGGAAACTGCCTAGCATATTCTAACCATTTATATGGCCTCTTAGTACCTACTCTATAGGTCACCTCTTAACTTAACCTTGCTATCATGGATCACATCTATCTCATCCTCCATCTGAGTGGTCTCTCTATCCTCTCTTCTATCTCCTCTATTGAATCACTAAGGATGATTATGGTCTCCATTCTCTCCTCCTACCTCTATCACTATCATGTCCTCAATGGCCATAGGTCATCTCTCTATAGAGCTAGTGGTGGTATATCTAGTATCTCTACCCCTACCTCCACCTCTTCCTAATCTTCCCCTCATCATACATGACCAGTTTATGGTCACTCCTAGCATGGCCTCAATATCGGTCTCACTATCAATGGTTTGAGTCCCTTCTTCCCTTGTGGCTCTCTCACATTCTAAGTCCATTACTCAAACATGAGTATCAATGTCATTAGATGAGGTAGATTCATCTTCCTTAACATCTATGCTACTAGATGTGTTTATATCTACCATGTATTAAGCCCCATCACCTCTCTCCTCACTAGTGCTAGTCTAACTATGTGCTAGCTCTCCCAAGAAGCCATTAGTTACTCATATGGTTACCACACTATGTCAGTGCATCTCACCATCTATAGCACTAGCACATGGGGTAAGACCCATGCTACCTAGTCTTCCCTCCATCTCCTCACCTAAGATGACCTATTATCGATCATATGGGGCAACCCAGCTGATCGATACATAGGAAATATATCATATATCCATGTTATTAGTAGTATGATCAGTCCCATGGTCTTATGTCCTTTGACCCACATCTTAAATAGATCATGAAAAAGTTAAACCCTGATGATAGAGCCTAGATCATAAATCACTCCCTCTTCCAACATCATCCTACTTAAGGCTATCATGTATAGTGGTACCTTGCCATCTAACTTATGACATAAAAATTACTATCACAAAGCCTATCACCACCATCCAAAGATCTAGAATCTATGATATATACACATCATCCATACTCACTCTCCACCTTGATAATATCACCTATAATCTTGTAGCCCATATGTCTAAGGCTCCCCTCTCTTCTATACTATTTGGTATCCCTATGATCACTGGTGCTCCTACTATAAGCAGTCTAAGGATGGCATGGACATCCTTTAGTGTGATATCCACCTCTATCACATCCCCATTCACCTCCTAGCTAAAGGTGTTGGTTAGACATTCCCAACAACCAAGGAACATGACCAACACATCCACACTTAGTGGGATCCTACACATATCTGCTATACCTCCTAGACTTATGGCTACCAGCCTAGCTCTATCCCCATCTATCAACCTCTCTAACAAATTTGACAACCATGACACATATAACAATATCTAAAACTGTGGCCATATCTCCAATCAAGAAATAACAAAGGATGTATTAGTTACTTTATGTCATGTATAATCATAATACATTCTTTATATATTCTATCTTTAATCACAAAACAAACATAATTTATTCATTTTTATCCTATTTTGGTCCTTCTTTCCCTTTTTTGGTCATTTTAGGCTATTTTAGCCCTCTTTCAACTTTTTAAATGCTTTTTTGTTATTATTTTGGCTCCTTGGTCAACCTAGTTTGACCAAAATTTCTTTATTTTTTGTCTTATTTTATCTTAAATTTCTTAATTTTCCTCTTATCTTCTTCTCCCTAGTGTTCAGGTTCATTTTGGCCCTTACAAACTAACTTGACACCTTTTCACTTAGTTTCAACTAGTAGAATACACTAGGTCGATCTACACCTACTAGGTTGACCATATGGATTTTCACCCTGCTTCAACTTACTAGGTTGACCTAGTCAACCTATAGGTTCAATTTGCTGACCTAGTGTATTTTGCTAAAAAACTGTCTTTTTCTTGCTTTTACCCTATTTCCTTCCAACCCATTTCCTGTCTTCCTATTTACAACCTTTATAACCTAATTTTTTTCATTTTTGATATATATAAATGTTTAAAATCAAAATATACTCAAAATTCACTTAAATTAATGCAAATTTCAAAAAGTGGTTTGAGATTCTTGGTTGTATACCTGTAGTGCACCTGTCTCACTCTTGGGATTCTCCCTTGCCTAACATGTCATTCCCTCACCATCCTAGCTTGTTTTCTCTCCATAGATCTTTTTATCCTTTCTTACAAATCAAAATAACAAAATGACTTCTCTTTTTCCTATTTAAAACCACTTTTTCAAAATTCAAAATTCTCAATTATTCTTCTTTAGATTCTTTATTTTGCTCATATATTTTATTCTGCTCATCCATTTTATAAACCATAAAATGCATTGGATTCATGATGATTTAGCAATTATTTTTCACCATCATATGCTTATCTTCCAAAAAAATCATTTTTTGGCTTTTTTTTGCACTAACTTCTATAGGTTTGCCTAGTGTGCTTTACATTGGATATCTTCACTTTCTTATTGTCTTCTTATTTATCTACAACACTTAGGTAAGTTAAAGGTATGTACTTTTCAATTTAGTCCTTTCATTTATCGTATTTTCTTCCTACTACACCACACTGAGCATTATCATTATGTGTTATCATGTTTTATCTTTGAAGCACCATCCCATGTTGCACTTATATGACATGTGATGAGCTTCAGTTGGGGCATATGTATACACATAATATTTTCAAAATTTTATTGATTATTGACACTTCGTATCTTGTAAGAACCTATCAAGTCTCAATCTCTTTGAGTGCATACCTTAATGGGTGCTTGGAGAAAGGGGTGGGTAGACCATTGATGCTTTGTAAGATTATTGATCATTTTGACTTTTGTTATCTACATACTAGCTCCATAAAACCATGAACCCTTGGAATGTTCTTCTCTTTCTTATCCATTCCAATCATTATCATGATTTATTCCTTTATTTATTTCCTTATTACCCTTTTTACCTATTCAGCACACTAGGTCGACCTAGTGTATTCTGAGGACACTTTAGCTATTTTGATTGTTTGCATCCTGATTGACCTAGCATAGACTTTAGGCATTAGCCCGAGCATGTACAAGGTTGACCTAGTCGACCTAGTACAATCAACATGTCTAAATGGTTTTTAGGTAACTTATTACTATATATACAAGGTCATTTACCACCACTTCATAAGAGTCAAAGAAGAACATAATAATCAAGCAAAGAAGTAAGAAGAAACATCTACTTATTGACCATTCTACTTGAATAATAAAGATTTACAGTTCAATAATTTCTTTGGAGCTTTGATCTTATCTCATAGAGAAGTATTTTAGATGCTTAGGTAGTTTGTGTAGCCTAGAGTTGATTTATCTTAGTTATCCTTATAAGCCATGACAATCTCTTGTGAAGCACCTTGGCCAAGGGAGAGGTTTAGACTTGATAGGTTCATCTTCAAAGGTATATATTCCTAACTTTATTTCTCCTTTGTAAGAGTAGATAGATAATGCAATATGTATTCTTATCTTCCATGCATTAGGATTTCATATAAAAATTGACATGAGTATATGTCTCCTATGCATGTTTAATTTAGTTATTGTTTATTGTTTTTTTTATAACCCCTACTTTGTGCCACAAGCTTTGGTGCACAATATATTAGTTTACTTTTCTTGTTATTAGAATAGTTTACTTTCTTATTTATTAGCATAAGTGAAAATCAAATCATAGGACTCTTTTAAGGTTGTGTGATTATGTTAGACTATAGGCTTTGGAACCCATCCTAGCATGGGTGTTGTGATAAGTGATAGAAGTGATCCCCTAATCAAGTCTAGTAGATACCCATATTGGTCATGCTCTCGCTTAATAAGTATATACCCAATCAAAAGTATAGGTGTGCTCTATCTTACCTAATATAGGATTAATTAATTATGCATCATATAATTCTGATTGAATCTATAGAGTGCATGTAATTGAGTGGGTTGATGTTAGTGATGACATAGGTTTTATGATTAAGAATGTAGTGACATAGTTTGGAGGCCACAAAGACTAAGGTGAGGCAAAGTTTCTCAGGATGAGTATACTGAGTCTCATATAATATAAGTGTGTAACTAATGTAGTAGATAACTTGATATTTGTTGTGTTCATCACAATGAGTGAGAATTGACCTTAGGTAATGTTTTTTAGTGGATATATAAAGGTATAATGGTTGGTCCTCTTTAGGAGGAATAAGAATAGGTGGAGAAAGAAGGTACTCCTTGATTGAATCAAAGGTTTGTTGATAATCCTTGGTCCACTTAAAAGAGGTTTATTGAAATGGTGACGTCTTTTTGATAGCTGGGAGATGAAGTGATAGATGGATTGGAGCTTCCCTTGTAGGCTATAGATTTGCTTAAGGTTAGTAGGAGGAGGCATCTCCAAGATTGCTTTGAATTTGGTAGGGTTTATTTTGATTCCTTGAAAAGAGATGATAAATACAAGAAGCTTTCTCGATAAGACCCCAATAATTAATTTATTAGGGTTAAGCCTAACATGATAATGGATTAGTCAGTCAAATATGATTGTGAGAATGGCTAGGTGGTGTTTGTGATGTTTAGATTTCCCAAGGAGGTCATCCACATAGTCCTCTATAATTTTATGGATGAGAACATGAAAGATATAGGTCATGGCACACTGATAGGTTACTCCAACATTATTTAAACAAAAAGACATGATCATGTAACAAAAGACTCCCCATGGAGTGATAAATGAAGTTTTATGTTAATCTTTGAGGGCTATAATCATATACAATATGAAAATTGGTAACTTGAGCGTGGCTAATGACACCCAACCCATGGGTCCCTCTTGTTTGATCTCATAACCCTCATTGGCATCATCTTCACTAATTCCTAGTCATCTATAGCTTTCTAAACCTAATTCTAGCTAGAACAGACTTCTCTTTCCATGATAGATCAATCAACCCATGTCCCATCTACTCAAGATAATAGTGCCACACTAGGACTATAGCACTAGTACCATTCTTGTCTACTTTTGGTGCTGTTTTCCAAGTCTATTTTTGGTCCTAATGGTCAATTTATTCCAGTTACCCATCCTTCTCCTTGTCAACCTAATGTGAGTACATTCAACCCATGACCAATAAATCCCTATAAAATCCCATTCAAATATTATCTAGAAAGGGTTAGAAAATATCACTAAGCAAGAAAGAATACAAGCAAGACTACTCAAGCAATCTTCCCTATTCTCTGTATATAACTAGATAATATACTTACAAGCTTATTCAAATCCTTACACTAGTTCCTAGCCACTTCAAGTAATTCTATTTTAGAATTTTTCATATTCATACACTCAACTACACAAAGCACATTAAGTGGGAGAACTAAATTTGGCTTGATCCCTCTTCAGAGTATTGGTATGTAGGTAGTGTGCCCACACAAGGGGTATGAATACATGTTTAGTGAATCTTACACACACTAACACCCCCTTTTTCTTGAAATTGGTCAAATCAAGTGAAATATAGGGTTTGAAGAGAGAATATACTCTAAAAGGAGATCTACTGACTTCCAACTATTGAAACTTCATGGGTAGGGTCACATAGACCTGGAGAACAAAACCTAGAAAGCTTAGATCCTTAAAAAAATAGTGGCAGAGGTGGAATATAACATCAGTACCACTCTTATTCACCTTTAGTGCTCCTATCTAATCAAAAAATGAAGTTCAGATCTTAGTTTGTTATAGTGTCCCAACCTTGCATAGTGAATTATAACCTTTATCTCAGTCAGATCAGCTAATTTCTAGCTAAGTCTTTTTTCCCTCTTATTACTATTTTTAGAAAGATCAAATTTATAATCTAGTTTCCATAAATCAGTAGTTTAATTAATGCATATTTATTTATTGATTTTAATACTTAGAACCTTTAACTAAATTAGGAATAATACACCAATATTACCAAAAATTTTAAATTAAGGACAATCAAGATCTAATTATGTTTTTCCCAAAATTAGCTATGCTCATTTTTGGGATAACCCCTACGAACTTGTTCATTCATGTTTTTCACTCTAAGTTCATCTTTTGAGGCAAGTTTTTCTTGTTCTCGTGTTTGCTCAAATGGCATCATTAAAATTTCATGATGTTCCCTTGTTGCATTTTCCCAAAAATGTGAAAATTGTTATAGTCTTGATGCGGCCAGATGACAAATTTTTCTTAGAGTTAGGTGTTTTCTTGTGTTTGTATGTAGGGGCAGCAATTTTTTCTGCCACTACATGTTTTGAGTTTCCCATGCAAAGGTGGAATTTTTCACTACCCTTGCATCTGTCATGTAAGAGTGACAAAATTTGTTGCCCTTGCATCTTTTGTTGCATTCCATGTAGGAGCAGTGATTTTTGCTGCCCCTGCATCCCTTTTTAACCTCACATACAAAGGTAGCAAATTTTGTCACCCCTGCATGGTCTCAGTTTTTGCATGTGGCATTTATGGCTACACACGACAAGTGGTTGGGGGTGATTTTTACCCCCATTTAACCCCATTTTCACCTCTTTTTCTTTCATTCATTCCTTGTTTCTTCTCCTCCCTGCCCTTAGACGATCAAGCAAGCAAGCAAAAGCGTGTTTGTTGGATTCGAGTGTCATTTCATGATTTGTATTAGGTAGGGTTTCAATTTTTGTATTATTTTCATTTTCCTTCTCTTTTTTGTAGTTGTTTTTATTTCTTTATTTTCTTGTCTAGTTTTTCTCCTTTTTATCTTCTCTTCCATCCTTTTTCCTGGTGACAAGGCAACCTAACCGTGCCTCGACCTTCTTCCCATTTTCACCCTCATTGGCCTTTTACCCTATGTAAAGGTGGTGATTTTTTTTGCCCTTACATGTGGCCATATGACCATGTGTATTGGTGGCAAAAATTTCCACCTTTACAGACCCTTTGCCCACCATGTGCAAGGGTGGTGATTTTCACTACCCTTACACGTAACCTATCAAATGTGTATTAGTGGCAAAATTCACTGCCAATACATATCTACCTATCGAACCTTCCACATGCATAGGCAGTGAATTTCACCATTGATGCAAACCTTTCTTCCCTGATGTGCACAGACAACAATTTTTTTGACCTATGCAAAAAGACAGTCTTCAACATGAAAGGGCGGCAAAAATGCATACCTTGCCTCTATTTTCATTGACTCTAGGAAATTTTCATTTTTATCATTTTTTGAGCCCACTTCCTTTTTGATTTTTGACCTACTCATGCCTCAACCCTTTCAAGTGCATTTCCCTGGTCATGATCACCCAATGTGCAATTTTCCTAGATTGCCAATATTTCATGACTCTTATCACAATTTCTCCTCAAGATCCTTCTTCATCAAACTATTTTCAATAAAAGCTCATCCTAATGACTGAGGTATCTCCAAATAAGTTAAAGATGATGAATCACCAGTATCAAGGTGTTTTCCCAATCACCTTGGTCACTTCTAATGTCAACGACATTAGGGATACAGAGATCGGGCACGTAGATATGGCTAAGTTCATAGAGGGAACCAAGGTGAACAATCTAAGCTCTGAAATGAAGAGAATAATTGAGAGTAATATCCATCTCATCTCCTCTTTTCCTATGGTAGCACATCACACAGAGTTCATCCTCTAGTGCACCCAATTCTACAACAAAAATACCAGAGCTGTGTCAGATGCCAATGGCAACGTAGTGATTTGACTAGACATCGAGTTTATCAATAAAGTTTTCATGTGCCCTCTTACTACTGAAGTGTTGAAGATTGACTTCATTGAAGCACAAAAGGAATATGATAAAGATCCTGAGAAGGCAAAGAAGGTGATCAACAATGGATGGCTTAAAACTCCCAGACCCAAATTGTCCAGATGCCCATAGAACTTTCTAAGGAGTGACTTTATAGAAGAAGTTGGTGACTTGATTACTCTTCTCAATAGAGTATGAGGTTTACCCTCTTCTTCTCAGTTTCATGAATAGATATATCCCTTCATCAAGATAATCCTCTAGGATAAACAAGTCATTTTTTGGGGTGAACAGATCAATAATGCTCTACATGAGCAATTGATAAAGGTGTCTACTACCTCAAAGTTCTATATGACTTCATAACTGGTATATGTTACAACTTCAATGAGAATATTTCTAGGTTTGACATCATAGGGAGATAGGAAAACCACCCTGGTATATTAATATTACCCTCAGTTAACATTGAAGGGATCAATCCATCACTTTAGGAGGGTAAATGACACTTTCTTTGCAATATTTTTGTGTCTTTTCAACCCCCAATTAGAATAGAAGAGAGTGTCAGATGAAGCTTGGACCGTTGTAAATGACTTCGGCTATATATTCTTACAATTCCCTTCTTTTTGTTATCTACGGGTTGGGTTTTTCCAAGGCTATCCCTATATGCTCTCAAAATTTCCCTCAAATAAATTGATCCTGATGGAGCTGTGTAGGTAAATTATTGTTGTACACAATAAGCAGATGGAACTTAAGAAACCCAATTTTAGGTTCCCCATTGAAATTGGTAGTTACTCAATGTTGACCGCTATGAAAACTAAGGCAATGGAAACTGAAATGCAACTTGTGACCATGAAGCATTTCAAAATAAGGCCCAAGTTGATTATAGAGGTGTCAAAGACATGATTAGGAGGAAGACTTAGTTCCATGAACCCATGATTGAAGATGTCTAGATAGATTTGAGGATAATGGAAGATATCAGGAAGATGGACTACAATAGACTATTTCTTAAACAAATAGAGTATCTGGGGCTCGCTGATATCCCTCCAAATATAGTAGATGATAGAAATCTAGTCAATAGCATATATCATGCTGAACAAGTCAGTAACTCTTCTCTTCCTCCAATCCAATGGTCTCAAAAAGAGTTTACCTCCTTGAGGATGAGATTTGAACCAATATTCACTAACACCAATGATTGGTTAGCAAATAAGGGGATCACTTTAAAAGAATTCATCATGGGATTAGAGGCTAAATTTCAAGAAGAGATAAGAAGGAGAACAAAAAATATAATGAAGAATAAAAGAAATGTTCCTTCTCCTTCTAGGCCCCATAAGCCTAGGATAATTTTTGTATCAAAGAAATCAAAGGTTTTCGAGAAAGAGCTAGAGTCAATAAATATGGGGGTTGAGAAACAAAGCACCTAAGAGCAAGTGGAAAAATAGATGGAAATTGATGACAAGCCTACAGGTTAACAAGGAATGGAAGCCCAATCTTTGTAAAGTGCACAACCAAACACATGAGTTTCTTCTTCTCTACCCCACTCACCTATTACAACTCCTTAACCTATTTCTCCCATTAGTATTCCCTCTTCTGGAGCTGATTCTCCTAAAATTATTTTTGGTGACCCTCAAGGCACTTCTGAAGATGTTCTTCATTCATCAGGATCCATCCCCAGTCTATCATCTCCTTCTTTCAACATCAGAGATAGTTCTACCTTCAACCATTTAGTGGTAGGTGTGGTTTTGACTGATACTATGCCCACTACACCCATTTTTCCCACCAATAGTGCAGGTGTTACCCCAGTGACACCAATTACAAGGATTGTTGCTAATGTAAGTGCTTCTACTCTCCCACCTTGGTTGTCAACTTTGACACCCAAAAGGAAAAAGCAAGCCATCTCTCTAGATGACTTTGACTTTGGTAAAATAGTGCTGGTGAAAGCTAAGACCCCCAAGGAGCCAAAAATCCTTTCAAAAATGATTGAAGATAAGGGGCACAAATTTTTGGAGATAGCCAAACCCCCATAGGATGCAACTCTTGAAAATTTTGATATGAGTAGCTACTCCATCTCTCGAGTTGAGTTAGGAAAAATAACTCACGAAGGTGCCAAGAGTGATTTGCAATCTGTGATGGATATTATGGTTCAAAAATTTGATAGAGAAAGAGAAATGAAAGATCATTACAAAGAAATGGTGGAACAATTGATTGTAGTGATCAAAAGATTCACTTTTTCTCTAGAAGTGGTGACTCTAGAGGCTTTCTCTGTAGATGATCCCATAATTTAGAAAGCTAAAAAGACTTATCTAAAGGGGAAAGTACTTGAAGACTACCTAGATAAGATGCATGCACAGGGGATTTCCTTGCTCACAAAGTTGTCTGAGAAAATGGGTAAAATGAAGAAAGTAAGAACAGAATTAGATGACCTTATCAATACCATTTATCAGGAGGCCAAAAGCACAGATAGATATCTTAGCAAATGGATAAAGATGAAGGAGCTAAAAATATGTACCTTGGTATCAATCAGTGTCATTATTGAAAGAGATTATTATATTGAAACTAAAGAATCACTGATATATAGGATCTGAGTACTTAAGGAATTGATCAATGACCTCAAATCTTCCAAGGATACCAGCGAACAAAGTGATATTAGTCTACTGCACAAATTGGAAGAGTTGCCTTGCAGACTTACCTCTTAATAGAACCAATTCATTTCATTAGAGGAAATGATTCAAGAGTTTGAGAGTATGATTTGAAAGGAATTCAAGGAGAAAGCATTCTCAATGGCTTCAATGGACAATATATTAGATAATCAGTTAACTCTGGACAATCTGAGAACTAGGTTAACCAGTCATGCTATGTCAATCATAGCAGTGAGAGATGCTATGGTCAGAGCTAAGGTGATCTTCAAAAATACTATTGCACCAGACAATATCAGAATATAGGCATCTATCACCATGTATGATGCTCATCTGAAGAAGGCTAGTGACAAAATTTGAACTATTCTTCCATACTTTCTTCTTCATTCTTCTCATGCACTTTGTAATTGACTTGGGACATTTTCACATGTACTTTTGTTATATGTAATTACATGTAAAAAATTGGAAAAGTCCCAAAGTCAATAGAGACTCATCTTTGACTAGATTTTAATATTTAAGTCTTTTTCCAATTTTGAAGGCTTTTCCCTATATATAGAGGGAGCCTCTTTTGTAAAAAGGATCTCTAGATAATTAAGAGCAAAAACTCAGCCAAAATTGAGATGCATCTTGAGACTTTGATCTCAACTTGTAAATCTTATTTTCTTAAATGAATGAGAAGTAGGATATTTTCAGACTTTGTGTTGAAATAATTTGTGTTACTTAGGGGATTGTTCTTATGTTCTCTTTCCTAATAATCTCTCATCTATTTGATTAAATAAGAAAAGTGTGTGTGGAATTATTTGAAGATATTCTGAAGGATATTAGAAAGACTTTGAACTGCTTCTATCCTTTATGATTTCATATTCTATTTTAGTTTTAGGTGAAGACTCTGAGTTGTACTTCACTCTACTATTTCATACGCTTCAAATCAGTAAGGGGAGAAACAAAAGACTTTGTGCTTTCGTGAGTTTCTCATAGATCTAGTTACTACCCGAGAAGATTTTTTTCTATTTACTAAATATCATTTCTGAAAGAAGAAAATGCTTTCAATTATCAATCAGGATTTCTCTTTTGCCTTGTAAACATCATCTCTGAAAAAAGAGAGATGGATGGTGTAATCTCACCCCTGAGTCTATTTTCAGTTCTTATTAATATATAAGTATTTTATCATAGGGAACCTCCCCTTGATGAGAGGAGAGATTTATCTCACTGTGATGTGGTAAACCCACATTTTTTTCCATATAAATATCCTTGTATTGTGGTTGATATACCCATTTTGCCATCAGTTAGCTGAAAACAAAATATTCACCCAATAGATTATATCCTAAGAAACCATCCATGAGAGATAAATTCTCATGGCTAGCTATAAGATCAATAAGTTGGTTGATGTTTAGCAAAGAAAAGTCATTCTTAGAGTAAGTGAGGTTGAGGTCATGAAATTAGATGCAGAGACAAAATTACCCTATGGGTATTGTAATGGGAACAATTTTTGAAACCCATTATGGATAGTCGATAGGCTAAATGAAGTCAATAGATAAGAGACACTAAAGTTATTTTTTGAAAAGAAGGGCTATGTGAGAATGTATCTTGTGAAGCTTTTCCCATACTAGATTAACCTCAGGATGGGTGATAATGTTGTAGAGGGAAATATAAGGGTCAATTTTGGGAATATCCTAATAGAACCAAGCAAATGCTATGCTACAGTTATGAAGGAAAAAAGGGTAATCTTGTTACTCTATGGAATTTAAAGATTGGCCAATTTTGATGATATGGGGGTTATCTTGAGTACCCAAGTTGACATCGATATTAGATTCATTTAGCATGGTTTGGTTCTTAAGAGGAAGGGATTTATGAATATAAGAATCCCCCACACCAAGGTAGGTGAGAATAGAATCATCATCCTGATGTTGGATGGTGTTGATGGTAAGAGAATATCACTTTATCATTTTAGGATGGATGAGAGGAAGGGTCTTAGTTCAGCCACCCTTTTGATAGGTTAGGGGGCCCAAACTAACAATATTGATAATAAAAAGTTTGATGGGATGATATCAAAGTCTTCGGTCTTTAGGAAAGGTGGGGTTGGTGAGGATGGAACATCCTCATTGATGGTGGTGATGGTTTTTGGTGAGGTGGGTTCTTCTAGTGGTAAAAACCCAAGGATAAATAACTCATGAGGTTTTTGAGTTTTAATTAAGGGTAACTCATGAGGTTCATAAAGGCCAAGGCCAAATCCCTTCTAAGTAAACATATAAAGGTAAGCTTGGTAAAGGTTGGTTTGTTGAGGTAAGAGAAGTTGAAGGTAAATGGTTAGATGGATGAGATAGTGGTGGGAGAGAGAAGTGCTTGATCAAGTCCCCCATAGATGAAATTTATTTGATTGTTGGGGAGCCTAAAAGGGATGATGGTTATAATGTTGGGATCATAGGAAGGGTCATGCTTGAGGTTCCCATACTCTTACAGAGTAGGGAAAGTATCTAAGGCTAAAATATGATACTTCCCAAGTGAGAGATGTTGTAATGTGTATTCCAAGGGGTCCTTTATGGGGATCTAGGAAGAAGGGATAGATGAGCTAGTTAAAGCTTCATCATTGTTATTGGTGGGAGTGTTATTGGTTTTGGTTGGTGGTGAGGTAGTGTTGTTAATAGTTGACCATGAGGTGAATGAGGGAGTAATAAGAACATCATTATGCCAATATGTCATATTTTAAGAGGCAAAAGGACTAGGGTTAGCTTTGATGGTAATAAATTGACCTTTGTATTCAACTTTGACAAATCAATTTAAGGTAAAAGGGAAATTATATCATGGCACAAATCCAAGGGAATTTAAGTAACACATTGTATTATAACTCACCCTATATAACATAAAATAGTTTGGGAATGGTGTGATGTCCTAAGTAGATATGGAGGACCACTATCGCTAAGGTAGTGGCCATGGTATCATTGCAGGAGTGAAGGATAATTGTGCTTTCTGACATGATGTTCTTGGGTAGCTAAAGTTGGTAATAAACATGAGAGGAAATAATGTTGATGCTAAATCTTTCATCAATCATCACCCTTTTGACATGGGTTTGAGTAATGTACATAGTGATGAAGAGGGGAGGATTGAGATCCTCAAAATAAATAAGAGGTATTTAAGAATCCTAAAAGGTGACAAAGGTAGAAAGCTAGAGGGTTCCAACAAAGGGTACAAGAGGTTGTGGGTCATATGGTTGAACCTATATAGATTATAGAGCCTTTATCAATGCCTGATGATGGTGGGGCAAGGTGTTGATTAGTTTATAAAGGCTCATTTTCACTAGTTTTTGGTGGATTTGTTTCAACACAATACACTAGATGGAGTTAGAAGGATTGAAAGGATAGGTTCCCAAAATTAATACTTTGGGTTTTGGTGGTGGGATATGTGAAGCTGTAAGTGTTTGTGTTTGGTTAGAATGATAAGTGGTTGAAGGGTATGCCCAAGGAATGGAGACTTTGTATTTTACCTTGTCCTTCTATTGGGCCTGAGATCAGGTAACCATATGAATAGTGTGGATGGGGTAATATGTCATGTTTGATGGTTACTTTTGTTCCTCCTCCTCACTCTTGGGTGAGATCATGGGAGTAGGTAAATGTTGGATAGGTTGAGTTGATGATTAGATTGGTAATGGAGGTGAAATAAGTTCATCTAATAACAAATCATCCTCATCATATAGGCTATGAAGAAGTGTTTGGAGAGATTTGTATTTATCTATGTCATGTCCTGATGCCTTATGGTATGCACAGATCAAGTTATCATTAAACTAGGAGGGTTTGGTATTGGAGGGGTAGAATGGTTTGATAGGGGTAAGCTAATGGAAGAAGTTTGCAACAACCTTTATAGGATGGTTGAATAGGTTTCATTCAAAGGTGTTGGAGGTGATGGGTTTATAGTTTTAGGGATGAGAGCCTTCTTAGAAGTAATTTTCACCTTAGAAGTTGTAGGTGGTGGAATGGTTTTAGTTGGTGATTGAGATTTCTTAGTTATGGTTGATTTTGGGGTAAATGATTTGAAAGTGGAAGATTTAGATGATGAAGGGTTCGATATAGGTGGGAAATTAGAGGTGGATAGGTTAGTTAAGAATGAATGAGAATTAGATGATTTATTAGGGGTAGGTATAGATATAGAAAAGGGGAATTGTTTACTAGAGGAAGAATAGGTAATTGGGATGGTAGAAGGATGGGGTCATAAAATAGAAGGTAAAATGGAAGGAGGTGGTATGGGTCTAGTTTGAGGTTGAGGTTTGGAAAAAATTTCCTTCTTAATTGGTTTGGTTGGGGTTTTTTTGGTGGACTAGATGGAGTTAATTCCAACTTCAAAGATGGATGAGTTCGACTAGGTATGGGAAGAATTATTAGATTCTTGATAGGTTTGGTGAGAGAGGCATAAGGAGATTTGGAAATGTTAGATGAAGGTAGTTAGGATGGTTCACCTATGGTTTTGGAGGAATAGGTGTTTTATGGAGATGTAATAATGGGTTTAAGGGTGGATTGAAGTGAGGTTGAGGATTCATATTTGTTTTGGTAAGGGAGCCCTAGACAATGCCAAAAGGTGGATCTATCAAAGTAAGGTTGAGAAGTGAACTTTAGACTTTGAACTAGTAAATAAAAGGGTTTGTAAGTGGAGTTGGTTCCTTGGTCATCAGTTTCAAAGATTAATCCCTTAGGTGGAGAACAATTAATGGTTCCTCCATCCTTGTTTTTGATGGAAGGTTCTAAAATGGTGGTTGGGTGGATGAGGTAACCTTTTCTTGTGGGATGGTTTCCAAATAGGGAATGAATGGTTCTATAATGGGGGAGGTATGTGTAGTGTCCTAAAGTGAAGGAATGGACATGGTTGTTCCTTTGTTTGGGTGTCTAAAGGAATGGAGGGTAGTTTTACCACTTTAATGAGTGGATTGGATGAAGAAGAAATGGCTAAGTCAAGGGTTGTCTCCTTTGGTGTTTCCATCAAAAGAGAGGTGGATAATGTTAAGGTCTCATTAGGTGAAGAGAGAGGGGTGGTTGATTCCTTCATTTTGGTATTCAAAAGAAAGGAAGGTGAGTCCACTACTTCTATGAGTGAAGTATCAAGAGAGGTAGTTGTGATAGTGGTTTCCTAAAAAATGGGGTCACTAATAATAACAATAATTTTATGTGCCTCATGAGATTGAGATGACTCTAATTTGTTGTCAAGGTGATGGGTGAAAGGAGAATGATTAGGAAAAGGTTTTTGGAAGATGTTAAGGGACTGATTAGGAGGTGTATTGGGATTATCAAATAGAAGTTCTTCACTATTAATTAGGATTTGGACCACACTTTTAAAAGTATTGCATCTACTGATGTAATGTCTAATAACTCAATGAAAGGCACAATGGTCATTCTCATTGTACCAACAAGGATCGGGGTGAGAAGCATAAAATTGTTGGGGTGGTTTGATAGGTAGAATTTGGATGAGGTTAGCTTTGAGAGATTTATCCAAAATTGAAGCATGAGACTCCCTTATAGGAGTATATTATTTTAGAGGAGCTCAATTTTGGTTTCAATTTTGTTGGTAAGAAGGGTTGGAATAATTGGGTTGATGGGGTTGGTTGATAGTTGGTGGTGGAGTAGTTTTAGGACAACTGAGTTTGTAGATGCTTTTGTCTTAGTATTGGGATAGTTGGATTGGTTAGTGGTTTTGGTGAAGGGAGGGTCATTAGATTTAAATCTAAAATTATTATTCCATAGTTTTAATTTCCCTTCATCAATGGCTCAGTTTTCAAGTTTATGTGCCATTGTGAATGCCTCATAAAAAGTTTTGAAAGTTTGATCTTGAAGAGTGGGGGAAATATGTTTAGCATAACCTTGAGAGAAGATTTCAATCGACTTAGGTTGGGGTAAGGAGAAAAAAAGTTGGTTGATGAGACCTCTTCATATGGATACAAAATTGGCAATTGATTCATCATAAAATTACCTAATAGAATAAAGGTTAGTAATATAAATATTTTTAGATATATTTATTGAAAAGTGCTCTAAAAATTTTGGGCCAGTTGGGAGAATAAAAAGATGGAGTGCTTGGTGAGAGCACTATACCAATCAAGGGTTGGTCCTGATAAAGACATGGTGAAGGTATGAAGGAGGAGAGCATAATCATATGCAATCAAACAAAAATAAATATTAAATACTCTCAAATGTTTTTGGGGGTCATCCTTACCTTGGAACTTAAAAAATTTAGGTTATTTTCATTAAGGAGGATAACCATGGATAGGAATGGATGAATGGATGGGTTCATTACAGATTTGATCATAGGATAAAAGGTTATGAGACCCAAAAATAGATGACTCCATGTTGGTTATTTTGTCCATTAACATCTTAACCAAATCCATTTGGGGTTGGGAAGTGTTGGGACCAACATACCCCAATTTTTTTTCTTCTATAAAATATGGACCTTTGTAAATGTTTTAAAACATCTGTACCTTGAATTGGATTTAGAAAGGTCATTCTTTATTAGAATTTTAAGATCATCCACGTGAGGAGACATGAACCTCTACATATCTAATTATGATAATGCTTTATAATCTAACCCTACTAATGGTTGTCTTTAGATGATGAAGTGTAGGTTCCATGGAGAAAGGGAGGGTTCTAAAGTAGAAAACCTTATGGTTTGAATTCAAAAATGATGGGAGAAGTTTAATGGGAAATCATATTTTTTTTGAAAAACCCTAAGTCTAATTTTATATTAAATCTCGATCATGTTTTTGACATGACCAAACTTTAATATAAAATCATACTTAGACCTTTTTTCCCTCCGTGTTAACCTCATAACCTTGCCTAATTATTAGTCCATAAGGCCCCTATCATTTATAGCCAAGGCCTTTTATTTATCCCAAACTTTAATCTTAAATGTATTTATATCTATTAACACAAACAACATCTTAAGATTAAAACCTTAGTCTAAACTATTATACATATCGGGTCCTAACTTAATGAACTAATTTAATCATAAATCTAATGGCTCTCGCTTCCCAAGAGATCTAATCTAATGATGAGATATCACCTAGGAAGATTCATGCATCAACTTCACTTTTTATGAAAAATTTATTATAGAATTTAATTTGACAGTCTCGCTCCCATCATTTGACACTCACGAGGATGTTTTTGACATTAGCGAGACTATCAAGTTGAACCTCATCCAAACTTTTAACTAATTTTGAAGGGGTCTGTATTAATATTTTAACCTTAGGATTATCATAATAAACTTTAGCTCTAACCTCATCATGTTCATTCACACAATTAAATTATGATTAATCATTTGACATAAGTCTATATGTGATTGATCGATGACTTAAAGTTCATGCACTTTTATAAATTCAATGATCTGCATTCACCTTCAGATATTGATCTAATAATGTGAAGACAAATGAGTCCTTGAAATTTCAAAGCCAATCACATACAAGTACATGGATCCAATGACCGTTGTTACATCATCAATTTGATCTCATGGCATGAATTCTTTGATTGATAAGCCCTAAGTGTGGTCATATAAACTAAGGCCATAATTTTAATTTGAAGATTCATTGTGTTCATAAACATAATATGACCTCAATACTCAAAACTAAGCCCTCGCATACTAAAACTCATGACTAAATTTGACAGTCTCACTCCCATCATTTGACATCCTTGAGGATGTCTTTGACATTAGCGAGGCCATCAAATTTAACCTCAGCTAACTTTTTAGCCTAGGCAAAAGGGGCATTTTTTTAAAACCCTTTGAAAGGGACCCTAGTTTATTAACATGGAAAACTTAGCATAAAATACCATACCCTAAGTTTTTTAGTGTTTATTAACATAGATAAACCTTAGGAATATATTTTAGGCCAAGTTTTATTAAGACCCGAGACTAATTAAGCCATGTATCTCTTGTAGGATCCAAAGAACCACATTTAATCAGAGGTCTTGATCCAATAGGGCAAAATGAAGGATTAATTTTCAATCAAAGATGCCAAATACTTATAGCTCATCATGTGGAAGAACCACACTCATTCCAACACCAAACTCTAAATTCATATCTTGAAGAAGTAAAATATGGCACTTGACATAACTGGGTAATTCAAGATTTAAACAACCAATCAAAGGAAACCTCCAAGATCTTCATAATTTGGGATTTGGTAGAATATTTTGATTCTTTCAACATCTTGTCTATCCCCAAGGAAGAAAATAAAGTTGTTGATGAGCTTGCCTCTACTGTAGCTAATATCATGCCTAATCATGATTCCCCCAACTTCAGCATTGAGCTAGTACCATACCCCTTAGTCCTAGATAATGTGAATCATTTTCAAGTCTTTAATGATGATCAACAAATTTTGGATTTCTTGACTAATTTTGGAGCCTTTGAAGCTCACATCATTGATGAAGCTAATGAAATTTCTCCTGAAATGGAACTTAATGGTAAAATCATCCAACTAAATGATAATAAGATACCTAAAGGTATGATCTCATTGGAAAGGTCGTTTGATCATGACAAGATTACTAAAGCACCTAAGGTACCCAAGGTAAGTGGTAAGGACTATCATGCAGTGAATCTTGGCCTAAATGATTAGTCCCAACAAGTGAACATAGGAAAGGCTTGTACTAAAATGGAAAACATAAAGGCTAGGGAGATGCTTACAAAATATAAGGATGTAATTGTCTAGTCATATGAAGATCTAAAAACATTTAACCCAAGGGTTATTACTCACACCATACTCAAGGAAAATTACAAACCCTTTAGGCAGAAGTAAAGATATGTCAACCTTGTCTTGGAACCCATGATCTTTAAGGAAGTCAAGAAACTATTAGATGCAAGGATTGTCTTTCCTATTAGGCATTCCACTTGGGTTGCTAACTTGGTTCTAGTCAAAAAGAAGAATGGATAAATTATATTGTGCATAGACTTTATAAATATAAATAAAGAATATGAAAAGGATAATTGCCCCTTGCCTTCTCTAGACCAGGTCATCCAAGTTGTTTCAGGATCCACCATGATGTCCTTTTTGGATATAACCAAGTGTTTATTGCTAAATAATATAGAGTGAAGACAACCTTCACCACTAAATGGGGAATGTATGTTTACAAAATAATTCCATTTGAAATAATTAATGTAGGGGCAACCTTTTAGGGATCTATGTACCATTTTCTCCAAGGTCTAGTAGGCAAATGCATCATCATTTACATGGATGATGTAATAGTGTTTTCCAAGAATAAAGAAGATCATTTCATGTACCTACAATAATTGTTTGAAAGGTAAAGGAGGTATGACATATCCCTCAACCCCAAGAAGAGATTATTTTGCGTTACTAAAGGAAAACTATTGGGGCATGTAATCACCAAAGAAGGGATCTCCATAGATCTTGAGAGAGTGGATGCCATTTCCAAGTTTGAGCTACCTACCAGCCAGAAAGAACTAAAGTCATTATTTGGAAAGATAAAATTTATAAGGAAGTTCATCTCAGGCTTTACTAAGATTATCAAACCTCTAAATGATATGATTAAGAAAGATGCTAAAATCTCTTAGGATGAAGGATCCAAGAAAGCATTTACTGACATCAAGAAGGCAATCAATCAAGCCCCAGTCTTGATAAGTCTTGAATTTTCAAAGGACTTTTACTTATATTCATTTGCTTCTGACCACACCATGGCTGTAGTCTTGACTCAAAATATTGATGAAGATGACCACCTTATAGCCTTTATGAGAACCAATTTCAAAAAAGTAGAAGTAAACTATTTCATGATTGATAAGCAAGCTTATGAACTGGTGAAGGCAGTAAAAAAATATAGACATTACATCCTTAGAAATAAGGTGCATGGCATCTTATGAGTCCTAACCACAAAACTTATGTTGAGTAAAAATGAGCCTAGGGAATGAAGGGTCAAGTAGATGTTAGTCCTACAAAGAATATGATATAGAAATGAAGATTTCAAAACTGGTGAAATGCCAAGGCCTAGTCCAAATGATTGCCAACTCTAACCCTAAGCTTCATGCCATGCAAGTTGATTAGCAAAAATTCTATCCCAATGAATGGTATGACTCTCTAATCCACCTACTTATCAATGGTAGTTGTCCCCTAAGACTCACTAGAGAACAAAAGAGAGCCTTAAGGCTCAAATCAACCCATTACCTCATCAAAGTTGGAGTCCTATATAGGAATAAATTTGAAGGGATCTACTTAAGGTGTGTGTCTAAAGAATAGGATTCTCAAATCGTGTCCAATTTTTATGAAAATCTAGGTAGTGGACACCCTTTAGGGAGAACCACAACTCATAAGATTCTCAGGGCTGAGTATTATTGGCCAACCATTTTCAAGGATGCTCACAAGCATGTGAAGGAGTGTTATTCATGTCAAATATTTAGCACAAAAGAGCCAAAGACAACCATGTCTTTACAAATAGTGATGGTAGACAAACCTTTTGCATAGTGGGGGTTAGAATTTGTCTATGTAATTAACCTTGATTCCTTTAAAGGCCACAAGTATGTGCTAATTGCTACAGATTATTACACAAGGTGGACTAAAGCTATATCCACCAAATAATATAAGATGGAGGAGCTAATCAACTTCTTAGAAGAAAATATTTGCACTAGATTTAGAACCCCAGTTTCCTTAGTTTGTGACAATGGATTTGCATTTATATCCATAGAAATGACTGAATTGGCTTATGATAATGGAATCTCTTTGAAGTTTGTATCTAATCATTATCCTCAAGGAAATAGAGTCTAAGTCTACCAATAAGAATCTTATGAAAGCCATCAATAATTTTGCTACAGATAAAACTAGAACATGGCACAAAATCCTTAAGTATGCATTATGGGCTGATAGGATAAGGATAAAGTAAGCACTCAAGGCTTTACCAGTCTTCTTAGTGTAAGTTTAGGAACCTATCTTTCCCATTACTATCAAGTTACCCATGTTCACATTTATGTAAGATTACATGGAAGAGAGCTAAGAAATAGCCATTTCCAGGCTATAATACATCATTCAAATGAAGGATGCTAGAGAAAAGGCATTTCTAGACTTTAGTAGACATCAAACAACTATGAAAAGATGGTTTAACAAGAGGTCCAAAGTGAAGGTGTTCAAACAAGAAGACCTAGTCCTCATTTGGGACAAGGTATCAAAGCATAAAGGAAAGCATGGTAATTTCACACCCTTGTGGATTGGCCCATACCAAATTGAAAAAATTTTAGGCAACAACACCTTCAAGTTAAAAGAATTTCAAGAAGTAGAATTCACATTACCCACCAATGGGCAATATCTCAAACACTACTTTGTTATTGCTCTACCATGAGTCTTCATGGAATAAGATCTATAAGATTGTTTAAGTTTAGAGTAGGTAGGCTATTTAATTTCTCTCCTCATTTTACTTTCCTTGTTTTGCTTGTCTATATTTTTTGCTTTCTATTTGTTTGTTTCCTTTCTTTGCTTGTCTATATTTATTTGCTTTCTATTTCTTTACTTTCTTACTTTGCTTTTCTATATTTTTTTACTTTGTGTTGTGTGCTTGATTCCTATTTTGGTTGTGTTATTTTGCTTCAATAAATTCTTGTAGACTATTCTTTCTCAAAATCTCCCTAGATTGATAAAAATTCTAGAATTTTAAAATGAGGACATGAACCCTGCATAGGAGAACCTAAGGCTATAATATATAATCATGTTGTAATCTATAGACTTTCTAAAGACTCACATAGAAGTTATTTACCTCACAAGAATCCAAAACATTTCCTGAGACCAAAGCTCTTTGGTGAGAAGAATTATGTACATAGAAGGAGATTTCAAAAGGTTAAGGCATATGCATGTTTACACTTAAAACACATCCTTGTTTGAGATCAATTTTTCAATTGTAGGTGATTATCCAAAGGCCAAGACATTTGACCAAATCCTTTAAACCTAGATATCTTGGCTCCCAATATTTATTAAAAGACCCAAAAAAAACAAAAGAAGACTTATTGCTAAATCAAAAGATATGAAGTCAAGGGTGATTCAGGCAACCTCCACCGGGGATATGGATGCCAGGTCGATAGTGGATCAAGGCCATGAGTGGAGCTAAAAGAATATCTATCAGGGATATGGATGCCTAGATGGTAGCATAACAATGCCCAAGCCTTCCTTGAACTAAGAGAAACCATTCTTAATGAATATCTATATATGCTCAAAGTCAGAAGTAATGGTTAAAAGGTATGAACTTGGATGTTGTTCCTTGAAGTATCATGACAAATAATAAGTGGACTCAAAGCACACACACAACATGTTTAGGCTTTGACATGAGAATTTGAGTTTTGCATATTTGAGGCTTGTTTTAACCTTTAACTAATATAGGTAATGATATTTGGTCAAAAGAGATAAAGGACTTATGTGTTGGTCTAAACTAGAGTTTATATGTTCTAACATATTGTTATGTTCCCCTTATGAGTCACCATTTGTTGGGATCAATATACCCCCATTGTTTCTACTTCTAAAAAATAGGGACCCTTTTAAATGTTTTAAAACATATTTACCTTGAATTAGCTTTAGAAAGGTCATTCTTTATTAGAATTTGAAGATCGTCCACTTGAAGGGACATGAACCTATGCATATATGATTGTCATTATGATTTATAAGCTAACCCTACTAATGGTTGTCTTTGGATGATGAAGCATAGGTTCCATGGAGAAAGGGAGGGTTCCCAAACACAAAACCATATGATTTGAATTCAAAAATGGTGGGATAATTTTAACGTGAAACTATATTTATTTTTAAAAAACCTCTAAGTCTAATTTTATATTAAGGCTCAATCATGTTTCTGACATAACCAAACCTGAATATAAAATCATACTTAGACCTTTTTTCCCCTTTGTTAACCTCCTAACCTTGCTTAATTGTTAGTCCATTGGCCCCTATCATTTATGTAATGATAAGGGTGTCTAATGCCTAGCCAATATATACCAATTTCTAGAGTTTATACTCAACCAGAGAGCTGAGTTGGTTCTCCCATTTGTAATGACCTCCAAGTAGGATATTCAAGAAAGGGTAAGGTGATCACTAGGTGATGAAATCTTAGTCGGGCCTTGTCTCAAGTTTGTTTGATGTTTAATAGATAAATGTGGTTTGGTTTAGTGTGTGCAACAAAAGTGATGCTATGATTAAATTAATTTGCCTTAAGTTAAACTATTTGAGTTAAACTTACAAGTAATTGATGTATGCACTTAATTTTAGGCCCAAAAGAAACTTTTGATTTTATTTATGAGCACAAAATAGAGAGAAGAATCATATATGTGTAAACAAAATAAACCCATGTAAATACATAAGGGTCCCACTAGGCATACCAAAATGTTTCAATAAATTTCAGCTTATATTTTGAGAAGAAAGAATAAAAAACTAAATATGGGTATGGTTGAAAAATCTATTTGTTTGTGCATGCATTAAATCAGATGATTGTGAAGAACTCATTTTAGCTTGGGAGGATGCCCTACAAATAAGATAGCACTAATGCACATGGTTGGTTAGATAGATAGCTGAGTGGATTGCCTAGAGCTAACTAGATCCTAGAAGCAAGAGCTTCCTCAGGGGCTATCACTACACACATTTTAAACAATTAAGTTTATAAAAAAATTATAAAGTAATTGCCTCAATAATCAAAAGGTATTAAAATTGAACACAAGAAATGCTTGATAAAGAAATAGACTAAAATGACTAATATAGCAATAAGCAAGTCAATACTAGTTCTAAATGGGTTAGGTGTGCTTCAAAAAATTAAGCAGGGGTCTGTGAACAGGTAGAGACATAGAAAATTGGATTTGGTTGGGTGTAAGAGGGTGAAAATATCTTTTTATTTCTTACCACAGTGACCATTCATGGTTAGTGTGACCTTTCGTAGTTAAGGTGATCATTGGTAGTTGAGACAACCATCGATGGTTGGATAGATCATTTGTGATCAAGTTGACCATCAGTGGTTATTATGTGTAATTTATAGGTAATAAATGGCTGGATGATAGGATTAAAAATTTGGATTCTGAGAGATGGGTTGGTGCTGGGCTAATTACAAAATAGAAATAAAGTAAATGGATATCAAAAAACAAGTACTTATCTTGTCAGAGGTTGATCGAATGAGTGGTTGAGGTGATTGGCATGTTGGTGGATTCTACCATGATTTTAATAAAGTAACGATACTTGATGCTTTGGTATAGTGATGATGGTAAGTCATATCTTTGATGTGATGGCTATATTATTAGATCACTCATGATGATTGACCAATAAGAAAAGAACTTTGGATGTACAAGATCTTGATAACAATTGCAGATGGATTTCACCTCCCTATTTCTCTCTTCTTATAGGCAAGAAAGGAAAAGTATAATAAGATGTTAATGGGATTTCTAATCTTAAATCATGCATGTGAAGGCTCACACATGGATTTAGATGAGATATTTTTAGAAAATCAAGGTAGATGGTTGCATGTTGTTGGTGAAGGGGGTGTACCTTGACTATCAGTGATCGAGGGTAATGGGTGAAGATGGGTAAAAAGGTTGGTTATCTAGGTGGTTAATATTGACTTGGGTTAGGCTCGATTACTTATCTAAAGGTGAAACTAGTCCAAAAGGGGATCCAAAGGTGGTCCAGGGGTGTTTCAACATTCAAAATCATGGTGTGTGGATTTCCAATGTCTACACCTAGTTATAACCTAAAAATATATCAATAAATGGCATCATAGTAGAACCAAAAACAATATGAATAACTTGGTCATGAAAAGTTGAAGGATAGTTATCCTTTTTATATGATCTATTCAAGTTTGTAAATTCAATGCATAGTCTAATTTCACCATTATTTTTCCTCATTGGCACTAAGTTAGCTACCCAAGTAGAATGTCTAATGGGAAACACAAACCTTGCATCTAAAAACTTTTTAACCTCTTTGTAAATCATTGGCTCCAAGATAGGGTTGATAGGCCTTTGTTTATATCTAAAAATATTGTAATTTTATTTCAAAGGTATGGTGTAGGTTATGAATCTATAATCAAAGATCTTTAAGTCATCATAGGACCATACTATCACATATTTATACTTGGTCAATAAATATTTAGCTCTTTTGGTTTAAAGGCTTGTACATGTTGTACTAGTGTTCACCAGTTGAGGTTGACCTTGGGTACCTAGGTCAATTACATTGTAATATTTCCCATCTACTTTAAGAACTTTGATAATTTCAACTAGTTTATCTATGTCAAATAGTCTCTCTAAGGTAATCATGCCTTTGGGAATCTTATTGTCATTCCATTGAATGACCTTGCTATCTATTTTTCCTTCAAGTTGCTCTTCATCAAAATTATTTTCATTGACCTCATCAATGATGTGAGACTCAAATACCCATGTGTTATTCATGAAGTCTATAATATGTTGATCATCATTGAATACCTAAAAATGATTGATATTGTAAGGGACTAAAGGGTATGAAACCAACTCAACACTAAGGCTTTGGGAATCTTGATTAGGCATATGGTTGGTTATAGTTGAAGCAAGTTCATCAGTAGCTTTTTTATTTTCCCTAGGAATGGACATAATGTTAAAAGCATTAAAATATTCAAGTAAATACCAAACTCTAAACTTATATTTGTTGAGATATGGTAACTTAAATTGATACTTAATTCTCACTTGGTTAACTACCAGTTTTGACTCACTAAAAACTAGAAGTTCCTTAACCTTATGTTTGATTGTAAATTGTAATCCAAGAATTAATGTTTCATACTCAACAAAATTGTTAGTATAAGGAAACTAATATAAGTAGTATTTAGTTCTTTCCCAAAAATATTGGTTAGAAAAAATCCTAATCTAGATCTAGACTTACACCTAGCACCTTCAAAGTGTAATTCCCACATTCCAGGCATAGTATGATAAGTTTTAGAGTCACGTACTTTAGAGGTCTCAAGGGTGTAAACCCCAAACTCAACATCAACCATGTTCACTCTTTCATTAGTTACATTATATTTACTAATCATGTGCTTCATCTTGGGCTCTCTTTCTATTCTGATTTGATTTTGGGATCCTCTCTAGGGTAGCCATAAATGTGAATACCCAGTTGACATATAGACATTCAAATCCTTTGTCCATTCTCTACTCAGTAGAATTCCATAAACATCAAGAATGTCCACCACTTGAATGTCAATGAATTATTGAATATTGGGCTCAGAAGTAAGCTACATATGAGTATTCAATAGTTCACCAATTACTTTGACTCTTGATTTATCTAACAAAGTAATAACTCTATCTAATTTTATTATATTCAAACCAAGTTGTTCACAAATACATGCAGGCTTGATGTTTGTAGATGCACCTAAGTCTAATAAATAATTATGTAGATTCTTACCAAAGACTCTAACTATTAGCAAGAAAGGTGGAACATCTATATTGTTCTTGTACATTGCAACATTAGCATTTGTAGTCTTTTGTGGTTTAATAGGTTTATTGGATAAAGCATCCAATAAAAAATCTCGTTACTCTATAATTTGGGTCAGGTCATGAAAATTAATATTAGCCTTATTCTTTTGTATGTCTTCAACTATATTATATCCATTCCTATTAGAAATATTAGATACATCAATACTATTTTTATAAGTACTTCCCTTTGGAGGTTCTATATTATCGTTGGCTAAAGGCTTATGAGGAGTATTGAAGGTATTTGGAGGATTTGAAGTAGTCAAAGTCTAATTCTACTCCCTATTTCTTAGAGGATAATTATGTTTCAGATATTGTTAAAAATCATGGATCTCTTCAGGAACATCCTCGGGTTCATTTTATTCTTGGAATGAGAGCTCAAATGTCTCCACCATGAGGGTTGCATTAGGATATTTTAAATAATTAGATGGACCAACACCATTATATTTTTTAGGAACCACTTCAAAAGTATCTAATTCTTCCTAAAAATCTTTAAAGGCATTACATAATTCAATACAATCTATCTCACTATGCTTTGAATTATAATGAACCCTACAATAATCTGGAAAAGTAACATCAATAAGATTTATGAACAGTGTTCTCTTGTTAGTAAATGATTCACTATTTTTATTATTATTATAAATATCATTTTTAAACCTATTATAAGGTCTATTAAACCTTTGAAAAGAGAAGTTTCTATTTGAGCTCTCCCCAGTATTACCAACCTACTTTTACAATGAAAGGAAATGAGTGTTTATCTTTTAGACCATTTGGAGGATTGAGTCATTCTCATTCTTGGGTTCCTTAGAATTATGAACCTAAGTGCTATTATTGGTTGTTTCCATTAAATCTCTCTGGTCTTGTGGATGAGTTCCACTGGTAGCATTATTCAAGAATCCTAGGTTTTGGCCAGGATGAGCATGACTTAAGGGAAATTAATTCAAAATTGGAAGTATATTTAGAGTAGGCATATTTTCAATGGCATTGGGAATGACATTTAAGATAGGTAATTTGGGATTGACATTGGGAATAGAATATGCCATTTGACCTTGGGGTTGCATCTGGTCATTGATGATCACTACTTCAACATAAGCCAAAGCTAATGTATTCATGGGCCCAATAGCTCTCTTTATAAACACTGAGGTCATGGGGTCTAAATCATCCTTGTAGGTTTCTAAATCCAAGGCTTCAATAGGTTTATAAGGAGATATGGTTCTGCTATACATCTTTTGGAACCTAGCATTAAAGGCTCTTATGGGCTCATTTTCATCTCTCTTAACCATGGTGAATTATTGGTAAAGAATACATGCACTGATGATTTTTCCAAATTGATCAATGAATATGTTGTTAAATTTATTCCAACTAGTAATGTAATCTTCTGGAAGGTTGAGAAACCAATCATAAGCAACATCTTTAAAAGTAAATGGAAATAACCTACATGCTACATCTTCATGAGTCACATTCAAAAGTATTAAAGTAGCTTTGAAGTTTTTAATGTGTTCTTACATAGTTAAAACACCATTAGAACTAAAATTAGGCAAATAATTTTTAGGATTATGAGGAAGATCATGTACCACACTTGGTATATTGATAGAATAACCACCAAACCAAGTCATACCTAGATAGGGATCGAACACATGAGCACCCTAAATTGGTGAAGTTGGAAGAGACTTTGAAAGTCTACGCTTACCTTTGTCTCACCTAGATCTCCTAAGAAATTATAACATAAGATGTTACCTTGTTTTTCAACATGATCTAGTCTTAATCCTTGGAAATTCCAACTTGTGGGCTTTGAATCCTATTTGAAATACAATGTGTAAGTCTTATCTTTACAAAAAATAGTGATCAAACTTGCACATTAAGCAAATTTTGTACAAATATGTATAAATAACAACAAAGGACACTAATATTTGACTAAATTAGCTCAAAGATATGTCTAAACATGTAAATATTAATGATCTTTACATGTTTAGGTTTAAATAAACTCATATTTTCAAAGGATCTATCAATCTTTATTCAAAACTACTATTACTAACCTCAAATACCTCAGATTCATAAAGTTTAATCCATCTTTACCATAATTTGACATATATCTTCAAAGAATAGCAATCTTTACATAAATAAGCATAAAGACTAGTCTAAAACCATGAATATCATTGATCGTTACATAATTATGTTAAAAAAACACAAGTATGCAAAGAATTTGTTGATATTTAACTAGAATTTGTTAAAATTAGCAAAGATATCTTAAATCTGCAAATATCTAACTAAGGCCATCCTTCTAGTTCTAGAAAATCTCCACTCATGTTGATTCCTAAAAGTGTATCATAGGTATACTCAGAGTATTTAGGAAACATATCTCATTTCTGAACTCAAAGAGTCCATTGCATGAGTAGCAGGTTATGGTAATCTTGTTATCTATGGTGGAATAGCATCAAAGCAATTGGAAGTTTTAAAAAATTTATAATAGTTGGTGGTTTGGAGCCACCATGGAAAAATAGTTGATCTATAAAAATGAAGATCATCTTTACTAACTAGAGTGAATTATGATTAAAACCTAAGTTTAAAGCTAAACCAATATGAATATTTACAATGAAGCTGAGCTAAGATGAATTGATAAAAAAGGAGAAAAATGAAGGGTAGGGTAGAGAAGAGATATGTTTCTAATCGTCATTACAGATATTATGAAAAAGTTCAAATATCATTTGAACATGCACTTAGAACCAATATATGACATGAAACAACTTAATCTCTAATCCTATCACACATCAAGGAAACATCTAAAGAATGTTGAAAGAAAGCAAATAAGAACTAGATTCACTTAAATTATTTACTAATATAATCAAATAATGTAAGTACATATACAAGCAGAGAAAATAAAACTAAATGAATCAAGAACCTTTAACTAATATAGCATTAGCACAAATTAGCAATTTTGCATTTAAAGGTGCACATCCAGAATTCATAGGAACCATTCAAATTTGAATTTTAGACCAAGCAAGTGAGAGAGAAACCATAATAACAAATGACACAAAAAAATATGGACAATCTTTTTATAACTCCTTGATTGTATTAGTTACTCTAAAGTTTACACAAGTTTTTACTCAAAAACTCCCTCCTTTTACAATTGGAAATACCTATTTATATAGAAAATCATGAGGTATGTTGGTCAATCATCTTGAATCACATTAGTAAAAGTATTAGGATAGTTATCCCTTTTACAATGTTCTATAATACACTAGACTCTTCCTAATGGACCGACCTATAGGCAATGTGCTTTTACAAGTTGCACATGCCTTTATAAAAAGAATATTCTAATTTCAAACATATATAATGTCTCTATACAATAGAATATCCTAAGTCAACTAATCTGACTTTCATACCCTTGTGTTGTTGCAGTCTTTTACTTTCCTTGTAGGATCTTCATTCTATAATTTTGTTCATTGATTAGTTGGAGGTCAACAATAGGCCTCATGAATAGTTCCTTTTCTTGATCCTCTAGGTTCTTGATATCCTTCTCAACTCTTTCCAATGCTTACTTAATGATTCTAACATCTCTTACCTTCTCCTCAGATGAAAAAAGTAGGCCCATGATCTTCTTATTATCAGGCCCTATTTTACCTTGTCCTTAGTTTTTCACTTCCCACATGAATTGAGTAGTTATATGCTTGAACTCCTCACAAGTTTTTAGACCCAAGGGACTAAGTGTGGTGGGCTCTTTGATTAAGTTATCCAATATGTGCAACACTTTATCTTATATCTATTTGAGGTCCATAAAAATTCCCTCCATTTGCTTGGATCAGTTGCTTAGGGCTTTGATTTTATCCACCAATATGGCCATAGCCATATTTCAATGGGCTAGGCTAACTATTCAAAATTCTTAGACTTGATTCTTGGTTAAGGATTTGATCAAATATTTCACTTAATATCTTGAATCCTAACATTATCAAACTTGGCCTATAGTCATGGTACTTTGCTTATTCACTGCATCTTGTCTAGCCCTAACTGATTTTAAATAGTTAAACAAATCAGCCATGGTGTCTTTAAAGTGCTTGAATCTATCTTCTAGGATTAATAGGATGGTGGCCCCTTCCAAATTCTTATATTCAAGATCCCCTTGATCTTTATTTATAATTGTTTTGACTAAGCTTGAGCTATTCAAGAACATTTTCTTCAAATATTGGGTCCTCACCAAGCTTTTGTCCTCCCATAGGGGTCAAACTAGTGAATGGTTCCACTTTCAAAAAAGTGAACTCCTCTTCACCAACCATGGCTTTCTTCTTATTTTCCCTCTATAAACTAGTGATTTTTGCGTCAAACTTGACACCAACTGAGGATTATGTCACTTTTAGAGCTGGGATTTCCATTTATGCTCCGCTTGATCCTCCTAGAGCATCCATCCTTCTCTCCTCTTCTTTTTATTGTAATGAAACTCTCCATGGCTTCACTTCATCATGCACAGTGATACTAACAGACTTTGTAATTGCCCAAGGATGGTGCATGGAAGGTATTTTTTGCAATTTTCCATAGATGAATCATTCTAGAATGGTTGGACCATGGATCAAGTTATCCTCACTAAAGATATTGACTTCACTCAAAGGATGAGTGAAAGTCACCTTGGGCTTCTTGGTTTTTACTAGAATAAGGGATAATTTAGCCTTTCTCTTATGGGTATCCACAAGAACTAGGTCCAAGGATATTTCCTTCCCCTTTTTTTTCTCTATCTCCTCAACTTGAGCTTCCTCTTCTTCATCAGATCTATAGTCTATTGATAGCATTTTTAGTGCATCCTTAACCATTTCCCTAGGTTCTAATGTTACCATGTGAATCTCCTCAATAAGTGATCATTATTCCTTAACCTAGGTTGAAGATGATTTTATCTCATCATGTCTCTTTTATTCTAGCCTTTTTGTAACTTATGCCTCGGGTCTATGCTATGATTATGATTGAGTTGGAGGAGGCCTTGAATGTGCACTACCTAGTAAGTGATATTGCCTTGGTCCTAGTTGCCATATATCATCACTTTCCTTTTGTTTCCTTAGTAATCTAGCCTCTAAATTGATGTTGTGTTTCCTCAATCACCTTATGACTTCAGAGAATGAGGATGCCTTTATGTACATGGGGTCATATGGACTAGGCTGATGATCATAAAGCACATTAATTCCTTTTGCTTTCAAATGTCCCTTAACTCTTTATTGGGGATCCCAATGCCTAAGCTCATCATGTTATAACTTGAAATATGTTTTATTTTTGGAGGCTACCTCAATATTTTCCCCTTGAGAAAACACAATACCATCAATTGTTATAGGGAGGGTGTGAAGCATTCCCTTCCTTTTATTTTTTCATAAACCATCTATTTCATTGCATATTTGATAGGCTGGTTCTTGCTATGTTAGCTTATTTGGTACATGGATAGGTAGCTTGAGTGGGGTGCATTATGTCCCTTCAATATTGATGATGGTGTAATATATATATATATATCCATATATCTCCCATGAATTATAGAGTCTTCTTGATCAATGGAGGGATCCTCATCATTTGGTTCCTAGTTATGGCCTCAGTTAGGGTTGGATAAAAGAAATCACATATGAATTGGATGTGATCCTTATACTTGAAAATGTGTAACTTGGAGTAATACTATGAAATCATTTATGCCCCATCAAATGACCATTTCCAAAGGTTGGTAGTTTTGTTATAGCAAGAAGGGCATCCATAAGGTATGACATCATATAAAATTGAGTCTTGATCTTATTTTTAATTGTAGAAAACTATCTACTTAAAGAAGTGTAAATAACTTCACCTAGAGGAGGGGTAAGTTTTCTCTCAACCATAAGATAGACCAAGGGGACCCATAGGTTATCTACACATGTGGTGGTGGGATTCCCACATAACCTATTCATCACAGTCATGATAATCCTAATCCCAGGTTTGAATTGGCTAATGGGGATGTTGTTATTGAAGTTAGAAAATACTTGATTTCCAAAATATAGCCATAGGGTAAGGATGATTTTTAAATCTTTCTCTTTATCCCAATTATTTATTTTGGTTATGTCTACTTGGGGTTTAGGTAGTTTGTAATAATTTTCAAAGGCTATGGGAGAAATGTAGGCAATCTTCCTAAAACTATGTTCAAGTAATATCATGTCATTATTAATTTTACCATATTTAAAAATAAGAGTAAGAATATTGATATAATGAATTACCTCGGGCTTGATTGTTGCATAGTGTAGACTTGTCATCTGAATTACCACTATGTCATAGTAACACCTCTTTGTAGACACATTCTTCTCCTCTCCTTGGTTGATGGTTGGTTTTTCTTCAATGGTCCTAAATAACTTTGACCAATTATTGTCTCCTCTATTGAGAGTGGTGGCATCAAACTATGTGTCCTTTAAAATCCTACCCTCTATATTTGAGGTCAAATAGAGTTCCACATCCTCTTTGGAAATGCCTTTCGAGCTACCATGGTTGAGAATTTGATCAAATTACTCACTAATGATCTACATTATGATTTTGAATCAAATTTTCCTTACACAGATGATAATCCAATCTTCTTTAGACTTTTATGATCAATACAGAGTCAAGTTATGGATTTTATATGCTTTAGGGACATTCTAAATGTTCCCACAGTGATTTAATGGTGGTAGTTATTTGACCTTAAGTGATTTATGTGCCTTAGATTTTATTTAGATCACCCATTTATGCCTTTGCCTTGTTTTGGGTCCACAAAATCTCTTAAACTAACTTAACCAACTTATGTGGCTCTATCGTGGCATCTCCATGTCATTTTTATAGCATTCTACCCATTGATATTTAAAAATTGATTCTTGCATTTTGAAAATTCTACCTTTATTTTGCACCATTCAATTATTCTTACACAAATCACCACAAACCAGTGATTTCAATTCAAAGGATCAAATAAAATTAGTTATCCCTATTCTAGCTTTGTTTGTAAGTCCACCTTCATCTCACACCATTGGATCATATTCATGTGAGCAAACGTATACCATCGATCCTACATAAGATGCTCAATATTTAACCTAAAACCAATGGCTTGAATTTTTTACTTTGATCATGTACCATTAGACCTAGATTCCCATGCTTTAATCTATGACCCATAATTTATGCCACTCGTCATCTCTGCATTCCTCTTGAGCTTTGTTGAATTGTCAATGTTGATCTTGAACTGTTAGATCTTGTTTGGTTAAATCTATGTGCTTTGTTGCATCTCAATATAAGGGGTAGAATACCATTGGTTGTTCACTATTTTTTTACCAAAATGGTGACACTTCTCACCTTCTTGTCTATTTTGAATCATTTGACTTGTCAACATAAATCACGCACCATTAGATCTTCTTTGTGTGAGAAAACACAGATAGTTGATCTTGTGGACAATAAAACATTAAGTCAGGCTTGGGAAAATACAAATAACTTAGGTTAAATATTTTATACTATGGTTTTATTCATGTTGATAAACACTAAAAAACCCTTAGATAAAATTTTAAGCTAATTTTTTTAACAAAATAAATCAAACTTGCAAAATAAAAATACCTAGCATAAAGTTTTAACCTAATGTTTTTATTGTATTAATAAATGCAATTAAAACTTTAGGATAAGGATTTTAGGCTAAGTATATAACAAAGGGACCATGCATTAGTTATTCCATGCTAGGATAAAAGGAACAAAGGGGGCTTAGGACATAAAGGGACCAAGCATAAAAAAATTTAGACTAAGGTTTGGTCATGTTAATAAACACGACTAAGCGTTAGTATAAAAATTAAACTAAGTCCATGGAATAAAGAAATATTCCCACATAAATTGCTCTGACATAAATTTGAATTTGATTCAAAAGGACTTAAGCTAGAGTAATTATATTAAGGGTTTTAATCTTCTCAGACATGAATTCAACTTGGCTTCTAACAGACCAAAGGCTAGTAAAATCCCAAATTGAGATTAAACCATGAAATCTGGACATAGTCCATTTAAGGAGGACTCCATTAATCCTAGAACCTAGAACACAGAGATCCAATGTTATAAAATTTAGATAATATCAAATCATAATCATGTGTAAATATGCCAACCAAACTAGGTGTGGATGATCTTCAAATAAAGATAGCATGTAAACATGGCCATGGTACTCTAATCAAGTGGGTTTTCAATTTAAGGCACAAACTTACAAAATTTGAAACAAGGGTCCCCATTTTACATATATGGGGGTATGTTAACCTCAACAGAAGCCTATGAAGAAGGCTATCAATAAGAAGAAGATGTGATTAAGACTCTTGAATAAGAATTCAAATCTCTTAAAAGGTAGCTTCTTAGAGGTATTCTTATCCAAATATTTCCCTTCCCTCTCCAATAAACCTCTTATATTCCATATCAATTTTCTTGTACCCCTTATCATCATGAAATCATTCACTCCACTAAATAGGAGCCTCCAAGATATTGAATCCAATCTTCAAAGGATCCTAATAGCTTCAAAGTTCCTTAGAACCAAGTAGTGAAGTCCTGGGATGAGAAAGATGAAGAGAGTGAGGACCAAGAAGTTGATGTCAAGAAATAAAACCTTGTGTTTGTTTAAACCCCATTACCTTCTCCCCAAGAACCTATAGATTTTCCATCTTAGAGGTCCATCCAAGAATAAATTCAACATTAAAAAGAGATCTCAATTGAGAAGGTGTAAGACAAAGTTGCAATTGTTAAAGATATTCAAGAAGGCTATGAGAAAGGTGAAGAGATTATTGAATAAAATGGAGTGTTAATAGCCCAATCGAACATGCTCTCCCTTCAATAAATCCTTCAAGAATCACCCAAATTTCTATCTCCCTAAGAGTTCACTTAATAGTCCTTCATTCCCAAGCCCATTCATGAGCCATCCATCATACTTCATACTCCTTCTCCAACCCATGAATTTATTCACCACCCTCCCACCTCATACCTTATTTTTAGTAGATCAAGAAGATGAATTAAGTGTCTATGATGAAGAGTTTACTATAAGGACTCCCCTTGGTGAAGAGAAGCACAAGTCAACCTTCTTGAGTAAACAAAGAGAAGATATAGATCGTGTTGTATTTTTTCACAAAGAGCTTAATAAACACATGAGATAGGAGGTGCTTCAGAAAGAAATCACATCAACTAAATTGGTTGATACTCATGTGTATGAGCAAGAGCTTGAATTTGAAATATAATAAAAGATAAACATTCTGCTACTTACATGGAACAAGAGGACTTATGTAAAATATTTGATGAGATATGTGGAGAATTTGAGGGTTTTCAAAAGCCTACACTTTCTACTATTCAAGTTGAAGATAATGATGAATATGGGGTTGATTATGTAAAGATTTTTTAGGAGCTTGATGAGTTTACAGCTGATAAGAAGTTTTGTCTCATTCAAAATTCCATGAAGGACAATTAATCATGCCTAGATGAAGCATCATTGGGTCAAGTTAAAATGAAAAAGTACTGTGAGAAGGTTGTTGAAGTACAAGAGGAATTCACCTTCATAGGTGATATGTTTGTAGCTGATGTTGTTACACTAAAGATCATGCCAAATAGAGTGGCAAGGATGAAGAAGTTGAAGACATCAAAACCAAAATTCAAAAGGAAACATGCTTCATGCACCCCATCCCATGAAGCAAATTATGGTGCAAGCTTCCCTTTTGATCCAGGAGGAGAAATTTTGCTTCAGGTTAGTTTGTATATAGTCTAGTTTTCTTAAGTTCTTGTTGTGTTCCCTAAGTGCTTGAAAGCACATGTGTGTGTCTTCATTTATTTGATTTTGTGTGTGTTTTCATTTTATGTGGTGTTGTGGTAATTAATTTTATTTGTTATTCAATTTCCAAGGTCTGATCTTGTTGTCTTAGAGTGCAATTTACTCCATATCCCAATGGAAGGACAAGGCTACTAGTCTAGTCAGCATAGCAAGCATGCTACCCCTATAAATCACCAAAAAATTAACCAAATTTGACCCCAAGTAAAATTTGGGTCCCCCTATAAATTCAAACTTGTCATATGGTTTTATCATGTCATATAAGGTCCTTATAATTCTTCATTTAACCTTGTTGGCATTATTTAATGTTAGTTTGGAGAAGTTAAGGTAATTTCATATTTTGGTCATATAGTGATCTAGGGGTGTTATGAGGAAATAATACATAATCAAGGTGTATAATAAGTTATTAGGGTTTGATTAATTTCATTTTATGTGTTAAATACCTTTTCATAATGTTTCATGAAGTTTTATAAGGTTTGAAGACTAGTTGTTAACTCTAAGGTGTTGAAAATGCATTAAAATGTGATTTTTGGATAACTTTGATGTTTGTAAAAGTTAATTATCTTTAAAATACATACAATAAACCTTAAAATCTATTGGATCATTTACTCAACTACCACATGTGTCAATTTATCAGATAAAGTCAATTTCATTGAGTTCAATGCCACTTTGAAGAGTTAGAGGAAGTTGTACAGATATGTTGAAGTCATGTGCAAGTGAAAATAGATGCAGAGTGTCCTTTGGTCTTATACAAGTCAAAAAAAATCATTATAATAAGTTTGGAGTTAAATAGTTACATACATATTCTTCTCTCTCTTATCATTCCCTTCATAAGCTAGTGAAGGCCAACTTCATGTAGATGGTACAGGCCGTACAGGTAGAGTTGGGGGATAAGATATTGGAAAAAATTTGGGAAACCTATGGGATTATAATTTTTGGAATTGTTTTTTATATTGGTTCTCTTATCTTTATGAACAATCATTAAGATCCTAGACTACTTTTTAAGAGCTCAAAACCTCACAGGTTGAGTTTATAACAATTCTAGAACAAACTATGAATTCATGGTTACTTGAAATCAATTATAGTAGCTTATAAAATGTCTTTAGATGCCTCACATGACTTCATTCATCATGGTGGCATGTTTGGATAGTATTTCGGTAAGGAAAGTCTCTTTTGTGAGCAATTTGAAATAATTATCATCTTTTCTATATTAAAAAAACATATCCATATTATCATATTATTTTGATTGAATATTCATGGTCTTCTAATACTCTCTAAGTGAATTCATGGTTTATTAATTATCCAAGTATTTTGTATAAGTCCCAAGTGGTTATTTCTTCATTCACTCCTTATGGACTGTGTTCTATATTTGTATAGCAGAGTGTGTTGAGTGTTTGAATGTGTATCTCTAGTAACTTTATGGTTGTGTTTTCATGTTCTGTGTTACTACAATCAATTTAATAGTCTTTTAGTCTATAACAGTCCTGCTTATACTTTTCAAGAGGTTTCAAACATAACTTGCAGCCCTCACCTTCTACCACATATAGGTCTACAAATTAAATGGAATTTCATTTTATCAATATATTTTGAAGGTTATATTTGCATGAAAACACTATGATTCTTCTAGATGAAAAATCTATAGAATTATTAAGTAATTTCAAGCACATCTAGTCAAGTTTACTCAAACTATATACAGATTTGGACCTCTTAGATAGTTATCTATAGATTGTGTGTGTGTAGATAGTGTATACAAAAGTTAATGTGATTTTAAAAATGTAAGGTGATGGATTGTGAGGTTTCAATATAGTGAGAGAGTATTTATACATTAGTAAAAATAAAATAGGCCTCCTTAAACATAGTCCAAATCCCTAAATGTACACCTACAACAGGTCAATTGTTATTTTGACTTTGAAACAAGAGGTGCTTATGATGTTGGGAGTCTTAAAGATAGTGTAAGGTCTTAAAACATTAATCGCAATTTATCAAATTCATTGGTATATTGAAGAAGATATGGAAATAGGTTTGAAGACTTAGAAGACCTAAACTCAATTAAATTCTTCTAAATGTGCACCTATAACCAATTAAGGAAAAATTGGCCTTGAACAATAGTAAGTTGGTGAATACATAAGCTTAAGTATTTTTTAAGTGTTTTAAACCATCCAAAAAAAAGGTAGAATATTTGAAAAGGATTGGAGATGGGTTTTTAAGGTCATTTCAAAGTCATCACAGTCAGCTCTCATATGAGCACCTACAGCCTACCTAGTTGAAACTCTACCTAAACAGAGAGGTTGATGAAGTTGTGTCTTCAAGGAATCAGTGAGATAGATTTATACCCTCAATAATATAATGGTATAACCTTTGAAAAGGTTTAATATTGGTTTTAGTTCATAAAGATTATCAAAGCCCCAAACTCAATCAAAGACCTTCAAATCAACATTGATAACCTTAAAACTATCATACATAGTCGATGATGATGAAAAAATAAGAGGGTTTTTAGGGGTTTTGAATTAGGTTTTGGTTATATCAATACAACCAAAGAGTTTATAATGTTCAATGTTGAAAGAAAGACTTCTAAGACACCTAAAATGGCAGTCACAGTAGATAGGCATGTAGGTCTATTTAGACCTCAATGCCTCTCCAAAGTTTGAGACAATGGCTTGTGTGAATGTTGAAGTAAATCAAATAATTTATTATTTCAATTCATTAAAAACCAAAAGAGATTTGATCAAATAAAAATACCTAAATAGTGGCCATACAGTCCTATATATACACTCAATCCTTTTATAGAGACCTACAAGGTTATTGGTTTATATGGACTATTTCAAGCCTTAGAGACAATGATAGAGTTCTTAAAAATAATTTATGTTTTACTTAGGATGTGGTGGAGTTCATTAAATTTATCAAGTCATTGAGGTTCTAAATAGAGGAGTAGAGAGAGTGACAAATAGTTCAACATAGTTTCTCTGCTCTTTCTTGAGAAATTTTTTCTTGGTGTAAGAGGTTTTTAAGGTCTGAGAGATATGAGAAAAAGGAAATTGGATATGAAAAAAAATTTATTACCTTTCCATATAATCACTCAATTTTAATAAGTAAATGAAACAAACATAAAAAACCATGCTCATACTCTTCAACAGCGAGTAAAAGATGATGACCAGTCAATGAAAGTGGAGTCGGATTGGAAACTTAGATAACCTTGATGGAATGTGAAATAAATGTAAAAACACCTTCATGACTTCATAGACATTTGAAAGTGGGAGAAAATTTGAAAATAAATAGTTAGGGTATGACTGCCAACTTAATCTAAGAACCTTAGGCACATGCTAGTGGAAAAAGTTGAGAGTTTGGTGAAGGGTTGTGTTTAGATAAATATTTAAATAGGTGAAAAGGAAATTAATAGGCATAATTTAGGTAATTTTATACCAAACCCAAACTTAAACAATCACCTACAGACTATAAACTTGCTTAGGGCCCTCAGAATGATTGTTTCCAACCTTAGAAGTCAATTTATTTTGCTTGGTATGGTCAGGAGGATTTGCATGGGAACCTAAGATCATAGGGGAAGTTATCAACCCTAATTTAATTTATTTTTTTGAAATTATTTTTAATATTCATACATCCAACTTTATGAATCGTTTCTAAGAGTTTAAAGTACTTTCAGGCTGCCTAGGAGTGCTATAATGACATGTTTGCAAAGATGGACTTATAAAGCACATCAAATGCCACAAATTTCTCTTAAAACATCTTGTATGTTATTTAAGACTCCAAAAAGTTTCTTCACATGTACTTTAATTGTATGGACTACTATATGGATTATAAGAAATGCCTTGTTTTATGTGGTTTTTAGTGTTTTTTAAGGATTTTGGAGAGATGGATACTTAAAAATAATTGGATGATGTCATATGGTACTTATTTCATCTCTTTACATCAAAAAAATTTCTTAGGAACCCTTTTAAGTGACTAAAACAACTCCATTTTGCAAGGTAGTCTAAATAGGTTTGTGAAGGGCTTATGTTTTGCCATTTCATAGTTTGGCTAGAAACACAATGTTACAAAAGCTCAAAATTGAAATGGAGGTTTTTATTATCATGTTTAAGTTTAATAACACACTTTTTTGAGGTTTCACTAGTTTAGGAGGAGTTTAGAGCCAAAATCCACTTTCTAAGGCTAGAGACCTAATTAGGCCTAATTGGCAAAAGAGAAAGGGAAAAAAAGTAGACTTCCACTTGGCTTCAACTCAGGAAATTTGTTATGTAAATATAAGAGGATATAGGGTCATATAATATGCCTTTATTTTGTGAATACAATTTTCAAAACTCCCACACAAAGATAAAAATATGAAAAAGGGCTACAAAGAATGAGACCTAATTGGGGATTTTGGTAAAGAGTGACCTGTTGGGACTAGTTTGAGACCTCAAAATGGATCATTTTGTAATCAAAGTTAAGTAAATAAGGGTTGATGATCAATAATTTTGGTTAGTTTTAGTGTGGGTTCTTTATTTCCCAAGATTCCCCTCAATGAGACTATGATTATTATACGTGATATTATAGACTCCCAAAATTTTGATTTAGTAGAATTATGTTTATGATCAACTTCTTCACCTTTAGAGGGTATTTCTATGAGAAAACATAAGGGGTGGAAATGGGTTCAATCTCCTATTATTGTGAATCCGTTTATGGAATATTTTGAAAAAAGAGATCTTTATTGTTACCCTTTAAAACTTAATTGGTGGGATAAGTATGTGAATGACACAAATGCAAAATGGTCTCATGGAGATAAGGAATTGGAAAAATTTATTGAATATTTAAATAATAGGTCTGACCAGATTCAATTCACTATGGAAAAATAAGAGAATAATTGCTTACCTTTTTCTTGATGTCCTTATCTCAAAGAAACCAAAAGGGGTGTTATCTCATGAAGTTTATAGAAAAAAGACCCACACAGATCTTTATCTTCAGGTAGACTCTCACCATCATCCGTACCAAAAAAATGTTGTCCTTTATTCATTGGCTATGAGAGCTCAAAAAATATTTTATGAGGAATACATTGAATCTGAAAAAGATCACCTTACCAAGGCTCTAATGGAGAATGGTTATAGAAGGTGGGAAATTAATAAAGCTTTTCATAAGACTAGACCTCATACTCAAATAAATTTAGAGTTAGACATTCCAAGGATCACTATTCCTTATGTGAAAGGAATTTTGGAAAAATTGGCAAGAATTGTGAAGAGAGTCGGAATACAAACTACTTTTAAACCATTGACTTGCTTCATTTTTCAACTTCTTTCACCCTAAGGATAGGTACATGTATTGTGCCTAAAATGTTGGTTTCAAATTATCCACACATGATGATTCCAAATATCTTATTTTTAAAATATTTTCTTTTTCTTGACTAGAAGGATTGTTAATTCAAAAAAAAATGAAAAATAATATAACTACATTCCAATTCAACAATGAACACATATGTTCATATAGCCTAGAGGATATTAGACCCAGTTTTTAATGGATGCATCTACATAATTTTAAATAGTATTTTATTCTACATCTAATATAGATGTCAACGTACAAAAATTACAATGAAACTACTGTTAAATGTTAAATTGAATGCATGTTCTTTATTTTCTTGGGGTTTTGGGCATTGTGAAAAAAATACAAAAAAAAATATTAAGAATTTCAACAAAATTTGGAAGGAACCTAGAATTTATTTTAATTTTTCAATTACTATTGTAGTCAGCCCTCTAATAGAGGTACACCTCAAGAAAATTTGATCATTCCAACAAAGTTATATTTCGAAAAAGAGTTTAGAAATGTAAAATAGCTTATGGAAACATTGTTTACACAACTAGCTTTGATTGGAGATGTCAATGATGTAAAAAAAAATTGAAAGAATATCTAACTTTATCTATGACAAGTGTTAAACCAGGGAATAAATGAAATTGAGTTTACATTATTTATATAAAATAAATTTAAAGAAAAATAGTTAGTTAGATGTTCATATTGATACTTAGTTAGATGTTAATATTGATACTTAGATGTTTTCATTCAAATTTGGTTTATTTATCAAATAGGCTTATTAAATATACTTTGAATTTAAATAAAAATAGTGAATTATTATAATCTTCTAGCATTTTTTGATATTAAGGTTTCTTTAGTTTTTTCAATTAATAATCATGCTTTTTTATAATTAACATGTACCATTAAAATGCTTTTTGCCCCAAGAATTTTTGTTACTATGAATTTCTCCCCAAACATTTTTGTGACTGAATTTCTCATCTTAAACAACTAAATCTTTAAACTACATTATATGACTGAATTTCTCATCTTAAATAACTAAATCTTTAAATTACATTATAATTTTAATAAGTGTTCAACATAAACTATCACAATGGTGTCAATAACTTTATTTTAATAAAACATTAGTAGTTACTTACCTAATTATTAAAAAATAATTATTGTATTGGTTGACTATTTCAAATATTATCATTCCAATTGGAAGGAAGTTGTTGATAATATGAGTGAGAGTGTTATTTGGAGTTTCAGGGACCACTAAATTTAGATCGTCAATCAAACACTCATATTTCTTAGATTTATGTTACCAATATATCATTTGTACATTTAGCCCTGACTTGTTGACGATTTCAAGGAAACAATTTGATATTGGGTTGTGTTTTACTTACTTGAACTCAATAGTACGAAGGTATTTCATTAAATACTTTAGATGGATATAAAATATGAAATGCATTTTTACGTGGAGGATATCACAATGTGAAATTAGTGACAAATTTATCAGTTTAAACAAATGAAATTTGTATCAGTATACATAAAAAACATAGAAATTTTTCTAGACAAGTACACACACTTGTATGGGACATACAACATATATTAATAGGCAAGAAAATTTGTTATGTTTATGATATAAAAGAATCCCTATTCTTTAGCTTGCCTCCAAGCTATTAATTTGATGTCATAATGCATTCTGATAGGAAAATGTTCACATGCTTGTGTACATGGTTAGATTATGTGGGGTTGCACCTATATATGTGTCATTCTTTGAAAACATATAAAAGAACAATTAGTGACTTTGAATGAGTTATCTTACTACTATTACAAAATTTGTATTTGTTCTAACAAGTTATATAAACAAATGCAATAATATTTGGTTAAATTTTATAATGATAGATGAAATTACTTTTAAGTACAAAAGTTATTGGTATGATTTATAAAATATTATTGTCAACTAAGTTACATATTTATATGAAAAAATAATTTTATAGTTGATAGTTAGAATTGTTTTTGTATAATATATAAACATAAGGTAATTATTTTTACACATATAAATAACTTTTTTATCCTATAAAATTGAGTGATTAATCTATAATTAATGAGAATCTCATAATGTTTCCACTCATTGATTGCTAACATATTTTAAAATGGTGACCTTAGTTTACAATCTAACTCAAATTTTCACTCTCATCTTGATGATGGTTCACAAAGCGTGATCTTATATATCGATTTAAAAAATTACACATTTTTTCAAAAATATTCATTAACATATTTTTGTTGCTTGTGCAACATGCCTTAATTCCTAGAGAATCATGGAACCCCTATTTTGGTCTCTTGTTATGCTCTTGCTTATGCTCATGGCTATTTGGTCTTAGTGTTCTCAATTTGCCTTGGTGGGCCGCCTTAGTTTCTATGTCAAACTGAGCCTTGAAACCACCTATGTTTGAAATAGCATATTCATTATGATAAAACTTCATATAAAACCCTTAGTATGAAAATGGAATTTTGAATTCCCATTTTACATTTAAAAATCTAGTTTGTTGGCCTCTCTCAAGCCATTGTAGGGGGTCTTTTTTATTTTTATATATATTCAAAATCTGAAACCTATCCCATTACAATTACCAAGCTTGTGCGATAAAATTTCACACTTTAAACTTGGTCAAAAAATGAGTTTTCAGTGCCTTTCTAACATTGTTTGAGTCTATAGACCTAATCGGGCTTCCAAAACCCAATTAGATATTTGGGGCTTAATTTTACCCTACTTAATTCTGGTCTAATTTTTTCATATGGTTAGGTCTATGCTTGAATTCTCTAAGTACCATAGACCGAAGTGGGATTTCAACCCTTCATTAGGTCTTTGGTGTCAAAATATGCCTCCTCTAGTTGTAATTGGGTTTTCCATGCTTGATTTCATCTATTTTATATTTTCTTAAGGCCTGTAGACCTAATCAGACTTCCAATTATTATTAGGTATAGACTCACTTGACATATTGGCCCCCTTGCTAATCAAGGAATTTTTCTTGATAAGGTCTAGGTAGTGGGAAGGGTGAAGTTTCTTTGTTAATCAGAGATAGTTCTCTGAATAGGTCTTGGAGGGGATTTATTTTGCATCATAGTTGTAGTCAGGGTTTCAAAAACCACCTAAGTCTTATCTTTCCCCCAATAGGTCATCACTTAATAACCAAGATTTAAATTTTGTTTAGGCTAAGGGCTCTTGATAAACATAATGCAGTGTTAGTCAAGGTTAAAGCCCTGATTAGGTCATGTTTAGGATTTTAAGCCTTGTTTAGTTGTAGTCAATCCCATTTACCCAATTAGGTATGTGAGGCCCTTGTTCAATCCTTGAACATGTCTATAGCTATAATCAAGTGTGTAGACCTTGATTAGGTCTAGACCCCCTAAAACCAAAATGCTTAGTTCTATTCAAACTCCAAGGACCCAATTAGGTCTTGGAACTTGTTGAAGCTCAAAAATAGTTTTAATCTGGGGTCTCAATCTTGATTAGATCTTGGGCCCTCATCAATGTGAAATTCAATGCAAAACAGGTTTTAAAGTTTCAATTAAGTCTTAGGACCCACTAAAGGCACTTCTTAATTACATTCAGGGTTTTGAAGCCAAATTAAAACTAGGGATTAAATTTCTCACAAAGTGCAATTTTAAATAGCTTATTTCCCTCTTAGGCTTGATTAGGTCTAGGAGGCCTCTTTTTGAACTATTTTTGGTTTTTTGTGCATAGATTTCACCCTATTTCTCTAATTCAAGTGTCATTTATGGCATCAAGAAGGTGACCTCAGCCCGGTCACAATAAAATCCTTAATTTTGTGAAATTTTACCTGAGTGAAAATATATTCATATTTGATCATCATGTTTTGCTATTGATCTTTAAAATCACTAAAAATTAATATTTTTGTGTCTTTTTTAGTTTAAAAAGTGCCGAAAGAAGAAATGAAACATAGGATTTTAGAGGGAAATAATGTTGGTGACTGTAATTAATGGCTTTCAACCACTTTTTGGAGGGAAAATGTTTCCTTTGCCAAAGGGAAATTTCTATATAATGGTACATTTTGATTGCACAATGGTTTGATTTTATTCTCATTAAGATATTATCGATCCAATCACTCATTTTGTATACAATTTATTATTTTATTAGTTTAATTTCTCCCTTAAAAATTTATCGCATTGTTATGTTGGTGGATTTGTAATCAATTGATCACATTAGACCCAATTGGATTGTTAAAATGAATATTTGGATTAATAGCAAGTTGTGGAAGTTTATTCACAATATGTGCATGTATATGGTGGTTGTGTGCTACTTTTCTTTACTTGGTCACCCTTATAAGCTTGCATCAACTTTGTTTATGATTATGTAGTATTGATCACATGAGAGACTAATTTTTGGGATTCATTCGATTATAATTTTCAAATTCATCTCCATTATTATAGGATTTTATTCTCTTTCTCCCTCACTTTTGTTATTTTTTACAAAATGGTTAATTTAGATTTTACATAATCTAAATGCAATCTATTTGTGCATGACTATCCTAATTTCTTGATCTATTTCATTTTCATCTCATTATGCATTTTTGAATATTTAAACATGATAGAATGAATGATTAAAATTAGTTGCATTTACTTTCATAAAATCTCTAAAATATTGATTAAATTGGGCAAAATAATGTGTTGTTTATCACCTTCAACATCCACTCTAAACCCACATTAATGAAACATAAAAATGTCATTCTCTACTAATAATTTGAAGGACTAAAATAATGTTGCAACTTTTAGAACTAGCAGGCCCCTTGAATTGGAACATTATGCATAGTCACCTAGTATGTCGTGACATTAAAAAAAAACATCGAGAGACCCTGTGGGCCTCCTTTCAAAAATGGCTATATGGGAGACCAAAAAAATAATAGAGTTAGTGATCCATGACAAATGACATGTCAACATATTGGCACTAGAAGGAGGGCCCACCAAATCTCAAAACTAAAATTTTTAATTGAAAATTTAAACTTGACCATTTTAGGAGTGTTTTCCATGCTCAAGTATTAAAAAGATTAAACTAGAAAGAATATGAATACCCACTTATCAAAAACATTGGGGTTGAATTTAAGATATTATAATCACTGAACACATAAAACCTAGAACAAAGAAAGAAAAATAAAAAACTAGACAAATCCACTCATCTAGTAACTTGCCTACAACTACAATTTCCATTGTCAATCCATTGACTACCCCTCAAAACCGACCAATGACCCAGGCTTGGCTTGGTGGAGGTAATTACCCTATCAACATCATAGGGATTGCCCATGACTTATCAAAGAATCCAGAAAAGTTCTACCCTAGGTACATTCATAGTGGAATACACACCACTAAAGAGCACATTCAAGCATTAAAATATGTTATTATTTGAATCCAAATTGACCATGAGGATGTGGATTTCCACCTATTCCCATAAAATTTGAATGAAATGGATTATGACTGGTATTTAGGAGTACTAGATGGTTCTATCACCTCATAGAATGACCTAGAAATGATTTTCATCAACCACTTTTGAGTGCCTATAGACCATGTTGTCCTCTATGATTAATTTATAACTACCCACTATGAACCAAACAAACCAATGAGCATGTTCAATTCCACTTCCACAAGTTTTGAAATAAATAAAAGCTACCTATACATAAATAGAGGTGTTTGCCATATAGACTTATTTGAGGGCCTTAGACCCTATGACCTCCATGTTCATCCATAGAAATCATGAGACACTTAAAAATTTATCCTTGGCATATCATGAAGTAATCTCTATTGACCAATATATGATGCCACAAGGCTATGGTGCTTGTTTTGTTGCCTTCATTAGGACAGCTAGGTACCTATAATCAAATTCCCCTTATCAATTAAGTTCTCATACACAACACATTATTGGTGAATCCAATCCTAAGTGTTATGTATTCAATCCCAAACTTGATGTACAATCCAATGCTCATCAACTATATGCCCAATAATCAACCCCATATGCCTCCAATCACACATTATCATAGGAAAATAATAAGCATGTTCATGTTGCATATAACAAAATTATTGCCATGCCTAACACTAGTGGTTATATTGCTCTTGATAGTAATCAACAGTTTGTCTCATCATTTCTAAATAATCAGATGCCTACCAATAACACCCATAACTAAATAAATCATGTTGTCCATACATTTCTAAACTTTAATGCATTTATGGTTAACCTGATCCTACAAATGAGAATCAAAAAAATGTTATTGTGAACTCTAAAGTAGAAAATTCACAGTAAATGGTTTAATGATTGACAAATGTATGGTCAATTTACATAGATAACTACCTCAAAATAATAATCAAACCACTAATAACCCTCCACAAAGTAGAAACTTTGACTTTCAGATAACTAATAGGCAGTGAAACATGAGACCCAATGATGAAGTCATATCAAGTCCTCTTAACAACATGAGTCAAAATAATAAAAATAGTGATTCAAAGTTAGTGAACCTAGTTTATTTAGTGTTTCCCACTTGGTGTAGGTTACACAACATGACTAATCCTAAAACTTATTGTGTCAACTTCATACTAGCCTCCAATATCTAACAAAAGGATATGGACAACCTCAAAATACTGCCTACACTTCATAACAACTCTAACTATGGTGGATGGAATCTAGGTACTACCAGGATCTTGGAAACCTATGAGTTCCCAATTTGAGAGTGAAAATGAATGTGAAGACAACCTGGTTAAATTCCATGCATTTAAATAATTTTGAAAGAGAAAAAATTATTTATTGAGGAGTAAATTTCAAAATCCTTAAACTTTATCTACTCCTTCAAACAACACTTAGGTTCCACCTAATGATAACTCAAGCAACACCCTATTTCCACCTAAAATACCTAACACATATTATCAACAAAATAAAAATGCTACCCCCATCATCCCCATGAATGGATAAACTTGTAAAAAAAAATAAACTTTGATACAACATTATATAAGACCTAAAGAAAACTAAGGCCAGCATAACAATGTTTGATTTAATTTAAATATCTAATTGGAAAGATTTATTATTAAAATAATTATGTAATACTAAAGGGAAATAAAATAATAGAACAATTGGTGATCACGTTATAATTTACAAGTAAAATATTGGAACCCCTCCTTTCATCCTAGCAATCCAAAAAATTTAGTAAGAATTTACACAATTATTTTATGGATTCAAGTGCTTCCATAAACATGATTCCTTATGAATTCTTCCATAAATTGGATCTGACTCCTGTAAAATCAAATAGAAAGGTTATTTAGTTGGAAAAATTAGAGGTTAGGGTGGTTGGTGAACTTAACCACATTCATATGCAATTGGCTTATGATTCGAGGGTGCAAAAATTCATTAACATTCATGTGGTTGACACACCTAATGTATATGGTATGCTTTTTAGTAGAGGTTGGTCCAAAATGTTAAATGGATACATGGAAACTAATTTTTGCCACATGTGGCTCCCATGGCATGGCATACTTAATCATATTCAAATTGAAAGAGAGCCAAAAATGTTTCACTTTTATCACATAATATAACAAGATGAATTAGACCATGTAGTAAGAGTCTAAACCAGGGGTTTGGACACTTGAGAAGGAAGCAGAGGCTTATGGGAAGTTCTTCATTATCATCTTGACCTTGAAATATAAATCTGAATTTGAGGAATTAAATCAATTAGATGAAGAAGATATCCTCTATGCACCTAAAATACCTTCATTCCATAGTGTTTCCCTTGCATATGAGAATGTGAAGTAGATTGATCTAAGTTTAGAACAAGGTTATTATTAACTCTTATCAATAATAGGGATGGCTGAGTTAGAAATCAACAAGGTGAAAAAGAGTTGTCAAGGTGAAAATAAGGGATTTATAAGCTCTTCTGATGAGATTATCGCCATTCCAAATATCCCAATTCCTACCTCTACTACTGAAGAGAAAACTAGAATGTCATTATCAATCAAGAAACAAAATATGATCCCACTATAGGTTGAGAAAATGAATGAAGAGGATAATTTTGTAGCAGTACCTACCTCTCAAATTCCATTATACATAGCTGAAAATCAATTGTAAACTTTGAAATTTAATGGATCTAAGTCTAAGAGTGAGTCTAGTGTTAATGTTGAATTCATCAATCTATAAGTAAAATCATACTTGGATACATTTTACCTATAATTTTCTTGCATGAATAATGTGGTTGAATGTGAATCATTAGTTCATGGTCTTCAATTTTCTCTTAGGAATAAAGTCAAGAATCTCAAAGTGCTTGGTGATTCAAAACTAGTGGTCAAGTAAGTTAAAAGATAGTATTGTTTTAATTACAATAATTTAACCAAATATCACGTCTAAGTTTTGAATCTAATAGAATATTTATATTCATTCAATATTCAGACATTACCTCATAGAATAAATTATATGGTTGATGCATTGGTAATAGTTGTTAGCACCCTAAACTAATCGCTAACTCCAAGTTGAGGAGATTCTTAGTGGATTTAGTCTCTGCTCTTTTTGTTCCTAATAATTTTACGAACTTCCAAGTGTTCAAAAATGATTAACATATCATTGAATTCATCACTAACACAAATGTGTTTGAATCACAGATTATTAAGGAAGATGACAGAGGGGAGTTTGAACTAGATGAGAAAGGAGTGATAAATTTTAAAACAAACATTATACCAAAAGGTATAGTCTTACTAGAGTGGTTGTTTGATATGGATTATAAAGGTGATAAATACAAAATAACCCCTGTCAAATGTATACTACATGAGCATTACAATTTAGGCAATACCAATAACCCAAAAATGTGCTTCTAAGCAAAAACTGCACTCAAAATGAAAAATGAGGGATTGCACAAGCCCTAAAGGACTTCAGATATGTTATTTATGGAGTTATGAATACTTTAAGATATTTAATACCTTGATTCTCACTCACATTATCTTGCTCAACAATGGATTCAAATATTTTCATCAAAGGTAAAGACTAGTGAAACCATTATTAGCCTTTGATCTTCAAAGAGGTACAAAAGTCACTTTCAACTAGAATCATATTTCTTATCAGGAATTCCACATGGGTGGAAAAACTTGTGTTAATTCCAAATAAGAATGGAGAGATATGAATTTGTGTGGACTTTCTTAACTTGAATAGAGTTTTGGAGAAGGATAATTACATGTTTCTCTCACTAGATGAAGTATCATAAATAGTGAACAAATATCAAATGATGTCATTTTTGGATGGGTATTTAGGCTATATCAGGTGATGGTAAACTATGAAGACAAAATAAAGACACCCTTTACATTGATGTGGGGTGCATTCGCCTAAAAAAGGATGTCATCTAGCTTAATCAATGTAAGTGCTACTTTTCAACATGCCATGGACATTACACTCAAATATCTAATTGGTAGGTGTATTTTCATCTACATGGATGGTTTAACTATCTTTTCCAAGAAATGAGTAGACCACATTAAATATTTGATAATGGTATTGTATATATGTAGATAACATAATATCTCTCTAAATACAAACAAGTGTATATTTGGGGTAATTAAAGAAAAACTAGCAGGTCAGATTATCTCTGAAATAGGCATTTATATAAACCCAAACAAAGTAGAGACAATTCTAAAAAATTCAATTGCCTGGTAGTAGAAAAGAGCTGAAATCATTCTTCAACAAGATCAATTTCATGAGGAAATTCATCTTGGGCTTTGCAGAGATAGTCTAACCTATGAACAACATGATAAAGAAGGATGCTAAGATTGAATGGACCATTGAGACACAATGTATTTTACTCAAATCAAGAATCAATTTTAAATACCTTGGTGCTTATAATTCCTGATTATCCACAATGCTTCTACATTTATTCCTTTGACTCAAAACATTCAAGTTTTGATGTCCTAAATTAAAGAAAAGAGGTTGAAGATGAGAGACCAGTGTCTTTCATGATCTCTCCACAAAGTAATGTTGAACCTATATATTCAATGATTGATAAAAAAAAGTGTTTAATTTGATCAAATCAGTTAAGAATTTCATGCATTACATCCTTCGTAGCAAGGTATTTATTTTTGTGCTTAACCTAGTCGTAAAATCAATGTTAATGTAAAATGAGTTGAGTGAACAACGTGGTAAATGGATGAATATTCTATAATATTTTGACCTAGAACTCCAACCAATAAATATTGTGAGAGTTCAGGGACTTAGTAAAGCAATGGCTAAAGTGGATCCACAGATCATCTATCAATAGTATATAATGTAACCTATCATTAAGAATGACCAGTATCACGATGAAACTCATTCCTTGTGTAGTGTCCAAGCCACTTGAACTCCACTCATAAAAGAGTGTTATCCCTAAAAAGACTCAATTTCATGATCAAATTAGGCACACTATATAGAATAAACCATGAAGTTATTTACCGAAGATACCTAAACAAATAAGAAGTGTCTGAAGTACTCAGATATTTCCATGGGAAATATGGAATTGACCATGGTTTAGGTAGTGATATAACCCATCAGATACTTTAGGTAGGTTATTACTGGTTTCATGTTTTTAAATATGCTCATGCCTACGTCATAATTTACCATATTTTTTCAAGTTTATACACACAGAGAATGCAACCTTGTTATGTCATTATAGTTAGTTATTGAGGTCTAACCTTTTGTGAAATGCGAACTAGACTTGGTGAGAGATATCAATGCTAGTTCCTCTATGGTACATAAATTCATCTTAATGTAAATTAACTATTTCATCCATTGGACCAAGGCTCAAACATTCAAGAATTGCATAACTGATGTGATAATCAGCTTCCTCGAGGAACATGTCATTACTAGGTTTAACATGTTATTCACTCTGGTATGTGATAATAGCCCCACTTTTTTATCTCTCTAATTTACTGAATGGGCATATGATAATCAATTAATCCTCAAGTTCTCATAAAGTATTACCTAAAATGTAACGAGGCATCTAAAACAACAATTAAAAACTTATTTGATGTAATTAAGAAAGTCTTTTAAAATAACCCTAGGGACTGGAAAAATGTTTTTTAAATTTTCACTATGGTCTAATAGGACTAGATTTAAATAATCCCTAGGAACATAACCATATCATCTTGTTTATGGCCAAGACCTTATCTTCCCTGTGAACTAAAGAATTCCTACCTTACAATTTATGAGGGATTACCTAGAAATTGATGATAAGATAGAGGCTCACCTCCTAAACTGATACAACTAGAAGAGAAATGTGATGCAACACTATTACACTTTAGCAAACACCAAGGAATAATCAAACATTGATTTGATAAAATATCCAAATTGAAATTCTTTTAGATCTTTGATTTAGTCCTTCTCTAGGATAAGGTTCACGATAAAAAGGGAAAACATGACAAGTTTGATGCCTTGTGTTTGGGTTCCTATCAAAATTTTAAAATTTTGGGTGGGAATACATTTCATCTAAGGTGCCTAACTATTAAATACTTCCCATTACCTATCGATGGGTAGCTCCTTAAACACTACTTCGAGGCTTGAATTGTCCTAAAAATCTCTTGTAAATAGCTTCTCTTTGATTGCCTACTTTTGCTTTCTTGCTTTCCTTTCCTACTTTCATTAGTTTTTCTTAATTTTTCACTTTTTGTTATTGGTCTGACCTCATTGTTTATCTATTTTTGGTCTAGTCCTATTTATTTTTCCATCTGGGTTACTTTTTGATTTAAGAATGAGAAAGAAGGGTTTGTACATAGGTAGCTCAAGCGACGTTCTCATGCATAAGTACTCTAAAAAGTTTATGGCTTAAGTTTATGTTTATGAATTAGTTTTAAAATATTAAAATGTCATATGTGTTTTGAATGTATTTGTGTTTGGATGAGTTTGAGTAAAATATTTTACATCTAAAGATATTCTCTCAAAACCATGCACCAAATAATCATATTTTAATGATTTTTGGGTTTATTTGGATGAACCTATTGTGATTAATATCTAGAGGGAAAAATCTATAGCTTTGTCTTTAATTTTCCATAGTGGTCCCCAAATTGGAATTGATATAGTAAAAATAAAGAGAAAAAGAGAAAATGGAAACAAAAATAAAAATAACTTGAGAAAAAACTCAATCCTATGTGTTTTAGGCAACCTTTAGCAAGGCTATGGACACTCGAGTAGTAGTAGATCAAGGCCTTGAGTGGAATCAGAGATATGTTCATCAAGGCTATGGATGTTTTGTTAGTAGTAGATAAATGTCTAGCCAAATGTTCTCAAGGTGAGATTCACTAACCTAATGGTTGGAGCCATAATATCTAGTCATCGCAAGTTCTATGAATCAATAATGAATTCATTAGCACACACCAAGTCAATAATAATATCGAATTTGGTCCTATATCCATTCTTTTCTTTTCCTCTCTCAAATCCATTCATGTTCCATACACTATCGTGGTGAGATATTTTAGTTTCATACACAGGTTTCTCTAGTTTCAATAAACTTAAGAGTATTTTCTAGTAAAGTCACCATTTTTTATTACTTGCACAATATGCCCTAATTCCCCAAGAATCATGAAACCCCTTTTTTGGCCTCTTGTTACACTCACGCTTATGCATGTGGCTAGTTGGTCTCAGTACTGTCAAGTTGCCTTGGTGAGATGCCTCAAATTCAATTTCAAACTAGGTCATGAAACCACCTTCATAAGAAAGATCATGTCCATGCAAGAAAATTTCATATAAAGAACTTAGCATGAAAATGGAGTTTTGACTTCTTAGTTTGCATTTGAAAATTTGGCTTGTTACCCTCTCTCAAGCCATTCCAGGGGATTTTTTTTATTTTCATGCTGATTCAACCTCTAAAACCTATCATATCATGATAACCAAGCTCGTATGATAAAATTTCATAATTTACACTTAGTCAAAAAAATGAGTTTTTAGTGTGCCTTTCTAACATTTTTCTATCTCCAGAACAAATCAAGGCTCCAAACCCTAATTAGGGGTTCAAGTTTACCTTGCCCAGTGATAATCAAATATTTTCTTCTAGTTAGGTCTATGTTTGAATTCTCTAAGTCTCATAGGCTTTATTGAGATTTTAACCCCTAATTAGATCTTCAAGGTCAAAATTTGCCTCCTCTAGTTGTAATCAGGTTCTCCATACCCAATTTGGTCTATTTTAGATTTTATTAAGTCCCATAGACCTAATCAGACTTCTAAGTCTAACTAGGTATGGGCTCACTTGACATGTTATCCCCTTTACTAACCAAGGATTATTTCTCAATTAGGTCTAAGCAATGGGATGGGTGAAGTTTCTTTATTAATCAGAGTTAATTCTCCAAATAGATCTTGGAGGGGGTCAGTTTTGTGTCATAATTGTATTCAAGATTTCAAACCCTAGCTATGTCTTCTCTTGCCCCCAATGGTTTTTCACTTATTAATTTATCTTTAAAACTCACTTAGGTTGAGGGCTCTTAGCAAATATAACATAGTGTTAGTCGAGATTAAAACCCTGACTAGGTCATGTTTAGGATTCTAAGCCTCATCTAGTTGTAGTTGGGCCCACATACTCAATTAGTTATGTGGGGCCCTCATTCAATCCTCACACTTGCTCACAGGTTTAACTGAGTCTAAACCTTGATTATATCTAGACCCCCCAAAACCAAATGCTATATTTGGACTCCAAGGACCCGATTAGGTCTTAGGGCCCCCACAATTTTAAATTCAATTTAAATTAGTCTTCAAAGTCCCAATCAGGTCTTAGGACCCACTAAATGCACCTCTTAGTTCTATTCAGGGTTTTGAAGTACAATTGAACAAGGGATTAAATTTTTCAAAAAGTGCAACATTATGTTTCCCTCTCATGTGAAATTAGGTCCAAGAAGCTTCTTTTTGAACCATTCTTAGTTTTTTTTGTATAACTTTCACCCTGTTTGTTATATTTGAGTGTCATTTACATCATTGGGAAGGTGACTTCGGCCCGATTGCAATGGTGCCCTCAATTTTGTGAATTTTTTCTAGAGTGAAAATTGGTTCATGTTTGAGTATCATGTTTTGCTAGTGAGCTTTCAATTGCTAAAATTTAATGTTTTTTTGTCCTTTTGTAGGTTTAAAAAGTGTACAAAGGAGAAATGAAGCATAGCATTTTCGAGATTAAGTTGGTTGGTGACTGCAATTAATGGCTTCCAACCACATTTTGGAGGGAAAACATTTCCTTTACAAATGGAAATTTTTTTATAATTGGGCATTTTGATTACATAAGGATTGGCTTTTCTTTTTCATAAGAGACTATAAATCCAATCACTCCTTGTTTTTAATGCAATTTACTATTTTATTTGTGTAATTTCCCCCTCAAACTCATTGTCATGTTGTTATCTTAGTAGATTTTTAATCAATTAATTATTTTGGACTTGAATTGGATTGTTGAAATGAATATTTGGATTAATAGCAAGTTGTGGAAATTTATTCAAAATCTATGCATATATATGGTGGTTGTGTGGTCTCTTTCATTACTTGAATGCCCTCAGAAGCTAGCATCAGCTTTGTTTGTGATTGTACATATGTTGGTCACGTGAGAGGTTGATTTGTGGGATTTATTTGATCAAAAATTTTAAATTCATCTCCATTATTGCAAGGTTGTATTCTCTTTTTGTCTCATTTTTGCTATTTTTTGTAAATTGGTTAATCTAAGGTTTACATACTCTAAATGCAATCTCTTTGTGCATGTTTATCCTAATTGTTGTGTTATTTCATTTTTCACCTCATTATGCACTGTTGAATATTTAAATACAATGGAATGAATGATTAAAATTAGTTGAATTTACTTTCATAAAATATATTAAACATCGATTAAATTAGGAAAAATAATGTGTGTTTTTTCACCTTGAACATTTGCTCTAATTCCACATTAATGAAACAAAAAACTGGCATTCTCTATTGATTTGTTAAAGGACTAAAATAATGTTAAAACTTTTGAAACTAGTAGGCCTTTTGAATTGGAACATTCCACATAGACCAATTGGGTTACCCAGTACACCATGACTTGGCTATAACAAACCCTTGGGATACCCTACAGGCCTTATTTCAAGTGAGGCTAGACAGGTGACCACCCCAAAATCCTAGATTTGGTGAGCCATGTTGAACGACACATCAACAATACTTAAATATCTATTTTAATGAAATCTATATCAATTCAAACTTAAACAAAGTTGACTATTTCAATGAAATTTAAAGTGTAGCCTCTGTATATAATACATTTCATAAAATAGTCATTGGGAATGTTTGTTTACATCAATATTATTATTTCGTATAATCCTAATAATAATGATCATGCCAAATTAAGAATGACATTATATCTCATCTGCATGCCATGCAGTAGTTTCTTATCAAAATCTAGGTTCAGCAGAATCCACATGTCTTATTTTTATTATGTCACATCGCTCCAAACCATATCCATTTGTAGTGTTAATAGGATATTCCAATGGAGTATTTAGCATATTAAAAGAAAAATTATAGAAGCTTACAGTCATAAGACATTTCTAGACATCCATATATGTCTTTTGAGACAGATTATACTTCACGACATCCCATAGAGATGGACACAAATGTATATGCACAGAGAAGAGATGTATTGTATTTAGTCTTAACAATGAATTGTGAAAAATATATCCTACTATCCAATATCGCAATATCATGAATTGAGCTTGATATCAATATATTAAATATGTTTGTAGTTGAATCACACATGATTTTTTGTATAATTTGTGTTGTAATTAGTGTTTTTTTACTTAATATGTTTAAACAATCTATGTTTAACTAACCCAAGTGATACTTACCCCTATGAATTACATGGCATTAGTACCATTGGAGACAATTGAACTATGAACTCATGAGATAGCATAGATTTTATGGAAACACACATTCACATTCAAAATTATTCAGTGTGAAGGGTCAAGTCCAGGTTTGAAAAGTTTTTTATTTGAATACAATAATAATGTGAAGATGTGAGTATTGAGCAAAAAAGTGACACATGGATTACCACTACTATAACGAAAATCACATAAATACATTGGCAAAACACTGCAACTCGATTAAAAAAATCAAAAATTAAAGAAAATAATAGTTATAGTTAAATATAATTTAGTATATAAATGGCATTTCTCATTTAACAAGTGAATTTAAGAAAGTATATTGAGAAGTAAAGATAACCAAAAATAATTAGAGTTGAATTTGAACCAAAATCTGTCTCCATTTTGACATCAAAAATAATTTGGAGTGTCCTTTGTAAACTCATTAATATGCCTAATTTAAGTGTGTCAATACGCTTCCCACCCAAATTATGCATATACATAGAAAAGTACTACTCCATTTTTCAAAGGAAAATAATAATAATGTCAAGCATTAATTATATTTAGCCTTAAACTATAATGCCTCTACATATTAACTTTCCAAGAAAAAAAATGAGAGTAAGTAAAAAAGTGACACATGGCAGTCATTATTGCCTTGTAATATCATATTTAGAAACCTCAACTTGATACTCATGTAGTTCATGTTTTTAAATGAGTGAGATAAAGACACGCAGCATAATCTTGATGTCTCACATTCTAACATTTGAAAATTTGTCTTGATACCTTGCAGTAAGTGGTTATGAGTGAGCAAGATTATGACACGTAGCATGATCTCGTTGTGACTTGTATTCATTTTTTGAAGTTGCATGTAGTAAACAAAAAATGACATCTTTAGATTCAAGTGATGGTAAAATAAAAATTATTGTGAAGAGGACCTGTGAACAAATAGTATGAATACCTGAGAACTGAATACTTTTAAAAGGTGAAAGTTGCGAAAATTATGAACTTGATGCAATAAGTGGCATCATCTCAAAAAATTATATCACATCCATGCCCCATACTGTGAAGAACTACGAACAAGGATTTAATAATTACAAAAAATATAAAGCCCAATTGCAAATAATTGTGAAGACCAAATTATGCACTAAAAGCGAAAAATATAAATAAAGTTACCATAGTCATATTTATCATTAACAATACACATTGATTATATAGAAATATTATCACTTACGAAGCTAAGAAGTTGATATATTCTTATCTAGAATCAATGTGTACAATAGGCACATGTTCATTCTACATGTCAAGATAAATATTTTTTTTAATATGGTAAAAGGGTTCCATTAGGGTCCTCACCTTATAAATACATTAATAACTTAATATAATTTTGCAATTTTAATACATAAGAAAGATAGTCAAAGTATACTAGAGGAATTTAATGTTAGGGAGGAAGATAGAAGAAGGTATCAAGTAATATAAAACTTAAAAAATTAAAAAAATATTACATTGATCAGATAGTTTAACTTTTCTTTTCCTTTTCAGACACAATTACATCATATCAGTGTCGAAACGCCTTCACGTGAGAGTAGAATTTCCCTGGTGTGAGATTACTTGTGAGAATCCAGGAAACCACTTGAGCAAATACATCACGCATGTTGTACTTTGAGATAAGTTTATCTATTGTCAATTTATGGATGGATAGAAAGGTTTGGATTGAAGGTAGACCTGGAGGGTGACTAGCATGCTTAATCATCCAAAAATGTCCATCAATAAGGCCAACAAGTTTATTTTTCTTATCTCCTTTCCTTGCAGAGCTTCCAACCATCGAAGGGACACCTAGTGGGGATTTATCTTTAGTCAAGGTTGAGATATAGGAATTCATAGGAACTTTACATTTGTCAACATCGAAAGCCTTGAACTTAGAATGTTGGCCCAGTGATTTGTCTAGCTTAGGCCTAATGGATTGAAGCTGAGAGAGAATTGAGGAGGATGTGTCATGTTTGTCTTTCCTTTTGAATGTCTTGATCTTGGATTGTTGTTTAAATTTTTCTCCAAGTCATTTTTCATCCACCTTCTATAGCACAGTGGGATTTATTTTACCTTTTTATCGAGTTAGTAGAGCTCCCAAATTGCCTTCAATTCTTTGGTACCATGTAGTTTGTTCTTCTCCCATCATTTGGGTCATAATGAAATGGAGAGTGTTGAATATTGGTAAAATTGAGGAAAGAACAGTGATTAGGTCATGGCCCAGCTTGCTTTTCATGAAGGGTGGGTCGACTATTACTCTAGATACCTTCAACACTTGATAAATCAGTCTTTTGAAGATGATATCACCATCAAAGCAGTTGCAGATATCTTCAAAATATGGTAGAGAGATGGAAACAAAATGAGGTAAATTTGACATGTTTGTAACTAGTATGAGGAATGACATGATTTAGAGTTGAACAAGCTTGACAGTTATATAATTAATGAAGATGAAAAATTTAATGAAGGAGAATTGATGTCATAAGTACTTAATATGATTGCCATCCTCTGAGCATAAAAGATTAAATACTTCTTTCAATCATTTCCATCCTTTGTGAGCGTGGGAGATTTAATAATCTTTTTTGTCACATTTCCATCAAACCTCTCTAAAAATGGGAGAGATTAAATACTATTTTTTCATTGTTATCAGACCTCCTTAAGCATGTCGAAGAGTTAATATTCTCTTTTGTTAAATGATTATCAATGAGGCCACTGAAGTCTTATATTGTTGATCATTATTTTTAATATCATACATTCACCTTTTTTAAGTGCATAGTCCCTCAGATTGGTTATGATATCAGTAGCATGATTAGCCTCCCTAAAACAATGATTTTTTTTTGTTTCATTGAATATTGGGAGCATTCTTAGAGAACGTTATTGTTTTCAAGATTCTTTGAGCTCAACTTCCAATTGGGGGAGGATCCTTTCTTCGATTTTGAATCAATTGCATCAAATTGTGATATATTAATTAATTTATAACTATTATTTGCATAAAACTATTGAATTATTTGAACATATTAAATTCTTAGAGAGTAATATCTACTAGTTGTTTAATAACATTGAATTCCATAAAATTTTAAACTAAAATCCATAAAATATGATATGTAATTCCAATAAACACAAAATTGGAATTATATAATACTGAAATTGTATATTAATAATTTAAATGATTGATATTATTGTTGACCAATTTTGACCCTACAGGGCAAATTGGGACCCCTATAGGTAAAAAATTGATTTTTAGATGTTTTAAGGGTCTAATATTTTTTTGTGGCATATTTTATAGTCCATTTGATGTAATTCAATGCCTTGTTAGCCTTAGTCATGGTTTGATTAATATATATGTCCTTTTAAGTCATTTTGGGGTCAAAGTGAGCATTATATGAGTTGTACAACCTCCTTGGATAAATTAAAGGTGTCAAAAGGTTATGTCATGTGTCATGTGTCCTATTATGCCTTAATCAACTATTTATAACTAAAAAGTGGAGGGTTCTTCATAATAAAGAGCAGTTTTCTTAGAAAAAGGAGGAGTTTGGCACTTGTACAGCCCATGAGAGAGTGAAATGTGGGATAAAGTTTTTAGATTACTCTTATGCTTCCTTAAATTCATTTCCATGCTTAACATACTCTGTAAGTGCCAAATTTGAGTTGAAACCATTATGGTCCTTTTTTGCCCTTCTAGACATGTAGAACCAGTCAACAAGTTTGTACTTTGTATAGCTGGTTGGAGAAGTTTCAGGAAAAATTATATTGGGGATGTATTCTACACTCAGTTAGCTTCCATTTGATGTTTGGTTTCAGAATAATAGTGGCATGTGCTTCATGAACCATTCCTAAGAAGTTGGCCTATCTATTTTGCTTGTTAATTTGTACACCCTATAGGTTTTGCTCTGGTTTGGAGAAGTTCATAAAATATAACTACTAGGATTGATTACGTATGATGTTGGATCTCCCATCAAATTATCTCCATGCTTAGTTTCATGTTTCAAGGTGTTTGGATAAGCCAAGTATTTTAAGTTGCAAGAGGAAGCACCTTTCTATGTTGTAAATAGGTTTACAATATCTATAGAATATTCATGTTTTGGTAATGACATAAATGGGTTGTGATAGGTTCATTTCCATGTTTTCAATTCTCTCTTGATTCCATTTACCTTTCAACTTCATTATCCAAATCAATCTTCATAGTTTGTAGTCATATACCACACATACACACAGTCTGCCATGAACGTGCACCTACAGGGGCCATGAAGAGGGAGAGGCATGTTGAAATGAATTTTTTGACTTGTTATAAATATTCACAAGTTGAATGGGATCCATTTTTACATTTTAATATGATACAATTGTTTTTGGAGGTTCATACACCATGAGTATAGTTCATAATTTTGCTCATTGCCTGCAAGTAACTCAAAATGCACCTACATCTACCTTCATAGGGACCAATCATGTTGGAAAAAAGAGTACCTGCGATGAAAAAGGTCCTAATTAATAAGAATAGTCTATTTTAAATCATTGAGATAGGTCAAAACCTATTGGAAGTTCAAATACAACACCTACTATTTATGCCTGTCCTCACTACCTATAGACATGAAAATGTTCATCTACATGTGATAACATAGAGAGTTAGGATGTCATATGGAAGTATTGAAACAAGTGGTGAAACTCATTTTTGGATCCTAAAATGTTGAAGGGATCATGGCAAACCTATGTGGAATACTAAGTTGGTAGTCCAACTGTGAGGAACTTTCAAAAGGAGAGATGACTGTAGACTCAGGGACCTTTTCCCAAAACTACCAAAATAGAGGTCTAGTTCATTTTTGTCAAGGGCATACAACAAGGTTAACATGACTTTGATGAATATTGATGACTAAACCTATTATCCTCCATATAGGATAAGAGATATGTAAATTTTGGAGGGTAGAGGATTAGTGGAAGTCAATTGTTGAAGAGCTCCAATATGTACTCTTAAACACTAATTTCAGACAATAATGTCTACAGGGTTGGAGATTCAAAAGTGATCCTAGCATCTTAAAGTGAAAAATGGGGTATGCTTCATGTTTAATCTATATATTCAAGTGAAAAGGCATATCAAGGAGTACAAAGGTCATCAAGAGAATTGGATATGAACTATTTTGAGTCCAATTCACACCTACAGGAGTGCCCAATTCAAAAAACTATTCACTTACAAGACTTGAGTTATAAAAGGACCTATTCACCCAAGGGTGTAGTATGAAACCATGCCTCTATGATTGAATGGTTTTAAATGGTTGAAGAGAGCATTCTTGATCCAAGGATCATTTAAAGAAGGTTGGAATTTTGAGTTGTCTCTCATGACCATCTACAGGTGTCCCATCATTCAAAATTCTCACCTATAGCTGACTGAGAGGTGACAGTGAGCTTAAACAAATGGTTGGAAGGTATGAACATGACTTGGATCGGTAGGAACATGACTTGATGTGACTAGAACACCTTGAGAATATCTTAAGACACTATACCCAAGGTTCAAACATGAATGACCACCTACAAGGGTTATTGTTGAAGAAGAAATAGAGACTACACAGTTAGCTACCTACGACTAGTCTTGAGAACAATTCAAATCCAAAGCATGAGGTGAATAAGAGCATAGATGAAATGGATCTTGGAAGTCTTCATGGAGGCTTATACATGGTTTTCAAAACCTAATCCATGCATACACACCTACGAGTTCCTCACCCAAACATGAAACATAGTCAAATGCCTTGACCAGTCAGACAAAAGGCATGGATTGAGGGGTTTTAGTAAGGGTTGAAATGAGGGAGTGATTGGAATGGATTGAAAATGGAATTAACATCTCATGAAACCCTCAAATCAAGGAAGTATAACATAAAACCTTTTTTCAAATACATCACACAATCCACAAGGTAGAAGTCCTGCACACAGTCTGCCTTCTAAGGGTCTATTTTGGGTTTTTGATAAGTTGGAGGGTCAAATGACCTAATCAAGGGCTAAATTTTTATGTAGGAGGTCTCCATCACTTGGAGAAGCCCTTAAAATATTTAATTTGTCTATGAGAATAGGGGAAGTACCCCCTATTTTGTCTCAGATAGAGGGTACTTCCCTAGGTTGCAAACCCTATAGTCTTGGGGATTGGAGATGAAAGGGTGGACAAGAAGCTGATTGAGCATTGATGAGAGGTCTGGAAGGTTGGATAACACCTAGGAAAACATGATAAACCAAGCACAGAATGAGGAATCTAAATAGGGTGCTCTAAACCCTCAAGGTTGCAAGCAGACTCAAAAGGCATGGTTAGGCCTAGAAGCCAAATGGAGAGTCATTTTCACTTCTACCATGAGATGATCATTATAATCAATTTGGACATGTTTATGAGGTCATTTCAAGTGTGTCCAAGCTTTTGGAATGTATAAAAGTCACAAGGAAATCCATTTTTGGCTTAGGACCAATTCAAGTTTGCAAAGAATGGAGAAAAGAGCTCGAGTGGGCAAAGTTGGAAGCTCATATCTTCTTGGACACTTTGCATGGAGACTCAACGAGATAGGACAAGTTAGATAGGGTCTTAAACAATAATTTTATGGCATTGAGTTGAGATTTGAATGTCAAATCCTTATGAACAAAGCTTAAGAGGGTAAAACAGGGCTGAACTCACCAAAACCCTTGCAAGTGACCAGTTTGAAAAGATGGAGAAGTTAGTGCACCTAAATGGCATAGTTTGTCTAGAATGATGATTAGATGTTTTAGGAAATTTTCTCTTGCTACTCCCCACCCTTTTGGACTGTATGAAATTGTACAAATGGAGTACAAAACAAGGTATTTTTTTCTATTTTGTGTATTGTGTAGGTTCTAGGGACATTCAAGGGATGAAATCAACTTTGGGAGGAAGTTAGAGACTTATTCTAAGTCACTCATTTCATTCTTTATCAAAACTCCTAAGTTTGTCTACCAATAGCTTCAGCTCACCCAGTCAAAATTGGCATAGTGAAAATGATAGTGAGAAAGGTGAGAAATTCAAGTGGATGGATTTTTAAGGTTTATCTGAGCAGTCCAATTTCTCCATGTTGAACTCAATGCCACTTGAGAAATCCAATGGGGAGTGGAGTCAGCTTGAATCATGATAAATTTAGTCTTATGCATCAAATTTTAGACCCTGATTTAACATAATATAGAAAAAGTACATCCATGGCATGATTGATTTCCTCTTGATTATTGTAAATAAAAAAACATAATATCATCAAAAAAATGAGAGTTCAGGGCATTAGAATCATTAGGAAGAGTAATCCCTTTAATAATATTATTTGGCATGTGTTCTTTGCAACATGTATTCAAGAGCATCCATGGCCAAAACATAAAAATAAGGACCTAGAGGACATCCTTGGCGAATGGATCATTGAAGAACATAAGGTTCAGTGAGAGACCCATTCACTGAAAGTCTGGACAAGGCATCATTAAACAACATTTCAATGTGATGGATCTTTTTTTTCCAAAAGCCCAACTAGTTTAACATATTAAAGATAAATGGCCATTTGATTCTATCATATGCTTTGCCAAAGTCAAGCTTAACATTATGTGAATTTTGGGATTTTTTTGGACACATTCTATAGTTTCCTAAGCCAAAACCAGCTAGTCCAGAATGTACCTCCCCCTATAAATCTCATTTGCTTATGTCTAACAATATCTTGCACCACAACTTTAATACATTTGGCAATAGATTTTGCAATGATCCTGTAAGACGTATTAAAGAGAGTGATGGGTCTTCAGCAAAAAATGTTGTTTATGTTATTTTTACCACTAGGAATGAGTTTTATCAGTCTTTGTTTGACAAAGGTGCCAAGGGAGTCAGTGTCTTCAACGTTAAGATAAACATTGTAAAAATCTCCATAAATCATGGGCCACATGACCTTAAATAACTCAACTGATAAACCATCTAAGTAGGGCCTTTTTTCATTTGCCATAGAGAAGAAAGCATATTCCAATTCCTCAACGGTCAACAACTTGTCAAGATGATCACAAAGGCCCCACATGATCTTGGTGGGGACACATTGACTAACCACTTTGCTCATTTTAATGTAGGAAGCATAATGCACATTCTCATCAATGAAAAGAGTTTTGAAATGGTGGTTGAAGACATTCTTAATTTTTGTAGAAGAGGAACAATAGTTTCCATTGTGGTCTAAGATGGAAAATATTCTCTCTTTTTTGTGTTAGCTATTTAAGTACTAAAAGAAGAACTTGGATCCTTTATCCCCCCTCTTTAATTGAAGTAAGACGGGATCGTATTTGAGCCCCTTGTCCATGATAGAACTCAAATTCTCTTATCTGATTTTCCATAGCAGCCACTACTTTTTGGAGGTTTTCATCTAAGGGATTAGCATGGAGGAGTTTACGTCCTTCGTCAAGTCTTTTCCTTAGAGACCGTTCCCTTCTCTTAGCCTAGGTGACATTTTTACCATAAGATTGAAGAAAATAGGTGCATCTATCAAGTGCTTCTTTCCACCAAAGGATTCCACTGTCCCCTTCTTGGGACTTGGCGAATAATTTCCAAATAGCACTGAGGGTAGCCATCTAATCCTTCTTGTTTAGATGAAGCACAATGAGTTTCTATGGAAAATTACAAGAATTATCTTCAGCATCAGTGAGATAAAGTTGGAGATTAAAAGGAAGATGGTCAAATAAGGTAATAGCAAGATCTAGGTACACCATTTTCCCTTGAAAAAAGGATGTGATTCGGAGGTTTTGGGATAGTTAAAATCTGTCCAGATGGTTGAATTTTCCGTCAAGACCAAATCTGCAATTTGACCATGTGAACCAATGTTCCTTTTGAATATCAAACTTCCTATGTATGGGGTAAAAAACTCTTAAATTATTCCTACAGTAAAGTGAAGACCCAAATTCAGATGGAGATAGATTATAGTAACCAAGCCAGCTCCAATGTATTTTGTTTTCTATCAAGTTAAAGTCTCCTCCAACAACCCACTTAGCATAGGGAAGGTTGTCTCATATCCATTGCCAGAGTTAGTTTCATTCATGGTGATGATTGGGCGCATACACCAAGCAAAAACTAATTAAAACAAATTAAGGAAGATGGTGATCCAAATACAATGATGGGAAGGATCTTCCCCTTACTAAAAAATGAGGATGTTGATCTAAGGGGCGACCCCAGGGATCACTCCACCACTGCCATTAGAATGAGAGCATTGGAAAAAGGTTGCATCTTCCACGATTTGCTTTAGGCAAAATTATAGTCTTACCCCACCTCCCCAACCTTCACTTCTTGAATAAAAATGACATCTAGGTGCCACATTTCAAGAGTATTCTTAACTTGAAACTTGCAGTCAAAGATTGACAAACCCCTCACATTCTAAGAAAAAAAGAGCACTTCATTGGGAAAGTGGAACACATTCTTTGGGATCTACATTTAAGGCCAAGAACACGTTGTTGAGAGGAACTAGTTGATCAATGTCTGAGTTATAGGTGGAGACCCCACAATTATCTAACGAACAAGATCGATCCCTGGGGTCTGCAAGGAATCTTCTTGCGGCACATGCTTCAAATAAGGAATGTAACCCCTAGATGGAGCCTATGTGGAAGAGTTCATAGAAGTTGTTGAGCTCCTTTTTTTAATCATATGCTAACCAATCTCCATAATAGCATATCCTTGTACAGAGTAGCCACCAGGGAACAAATCTTAAGAGGGGATTTGTTAATGTTAAGATAAACACTCATGTCTTCTAGCCAATAACCACTTAAATACTTGTGTTTTTTAGACACTAAGTTGAATCCACTCAGGCATATATATATTTGCATATGTATATATATTTGGATTTTGCAGGAAGGATTAATTCAACTATATCGAAATATAATTTGTTTGCAAAGTGTTTAAGGGGTTCATAAATTGCATTTTTACTACAAAACTTTTTTAGGTCATATAACATTTCTATTTTAATGATTCCATTGGGTAGAACTTTCAAATTCAATTGCTTCTAATCCATCCTTGTGAGTCTTCAAATATGGCTACTATTTCAATATTTACTAGGAACAATTAAATGTTTCAAAGCAAGGAATGGAAGAAGTCTTGTGGGGTTTCATTATTGATGATGAGGAAGAACAGATGTATACTCTATGCAAGAAAGAAGGCATGGTTCATAAATTGGATTTAGCAAGAATAGGTCTAACTTTTCATGTTTTTGATAATATTATATGTAGGAGTCTTCAGAAACTCTTTGAAAAGCAATGTCAGAATATTCAGCGTGAATGCGATAACAAGGATGATGTCAAGCATTTTTATAAGGATGAAGGGCATTATGGTGAGGTCACATCCCTTCGTTAACAATTGATTGAGAAGGGCAATGCCATCCAAAACTTGCAACATATTGATCAAACCCTTGTGAACATAATTGTTGCTTTGAAAGCTTGTTACTTAACTTACTACTCTGGAACAAGAATTATAAGCAAGCTGGTATTTTGGGAAAAGGGAATTGATGCTTTAGATAGGGCTAGCAAGAATCTTGCAATATCTCATTAACAAATTTATAAAAAAACATCTTCATCTCCATCACAAGATTATAATGCTTCTTATGATATGATGCTTCCAATGTTGGTACCTCTATTGATCGCATCTAACGCTCTCAAAGTTCTATAATCAACCTTAAATCTAGATACAAGTTACAAAACAAATCAATTCAATTACGTACTACAATGTTTACTAGAACCACCTGCTTACATAATTACAGCTTGTCATTTAATTTTTTTATCATTTTGCAAATATTAACATATTCACAATATCATTATAGATAATTATGAACAAAATCCACCAACCATTAAGACGGTCATACCTTGCAAACTTCAATGTGATATTTGGAAATTTCCCTAGTTTGATGTGGGCAATTTGTAATATTAAACGATATCTATTTGGACAAGCGACAAGATGGATCAAACTAATTGAATATACAGCTAAATAATAAAATGAAAATATTTAAATTGGCTTGCAAATGCCTATCTTCTTTGCTTTGCTGGATCCAATCCATGTTGGAACAATATCATGGGTGAAACAAGTCTGTCGTGAACCAGACATACAAACCATAATGAAACTTTTGTAAGGTTTTGCAGATTTTAACATCTATATACATCATATTTATGCAGTTCATGTCTCGCATCAAAATTTCTGACCAAAGCTCAAATTTGACATAATCTTCTATGGTCAATAAGATACCGAGAAAATAACCAAATAACGGGTAACTTTGGCAAATAGCTAATAATCTTTTGGGTAAAAGTTTGAGTTCTTTTTTTAATGGAACTAGATTTTATTTACGAATACTGCATGATACAGGATAGAAAATCTTTAAAAATGGACTTCGAGACTAAGTACAGCATTTTTGATCTAGTGGTAAGATGGGGTACTTTCCATTAAAATGACCCAGATTCAAAACGCAGCCTAGCTTAACAGGCCCATTTACCCATACCTTAAAAACAAACCAGAATCTGTTTAATCCAAAACTACAAATTCTACATATTAGAATTGGTTGCTTGATACAATTCACTTCGGAAAAATTGTTATTCTTGAATTCATTTGGTTGCATGCAAAAACTAAATTCATCTCTGATATTATGCACATGTGATTAGGGTCTTATTTGTTCTGTCCAGAAAATATAAACATGCTAAATTCAACGTGGAAGTGCTATAGTCTCTAACATGATTAGATAAGTCCGCATTCTATGGCTGCATTTAGCATACATCATTCAAGTTGACTGAAACAAAACATTTGTGTGCGAAGCAGAACCCATTAGAAAACATTCATTTTCTGTGGATAATATAGGTTCTAGGCTCTCTTTTTCCAAGATCCCAATATAGTTCGTCTGCTAGAAGACTTCCTTGGCAAAAGATTTCCTTCGATCAAAAACCAGTGTCAGGACTCGGAACCATTACATATTACCATTTGAAAATAGTGTCCTCAAAAAAATTTCTTTTAAACAGCATATGTATGGAGCATTTGAATCCATACACAGCTCTGAAGGGGATCTCTCGAAAGTGGAGTTGTTTGAGCAGAGAAAAGGTCCTGCCATAACCAAGTTCCTATGTTTATCGTCTATAGCATCTTTGCACACCTTTACATCTCTTATTTTAATTTTGAATTGGTGAGGCTCAAGGCTCAAGGCTCAAGGCCCAACTTCAATGCTAGGCCATGTAGAAATTCTTCGAGAAGGGATATGCATCGGTCACTAGAAGCCAGGTGATCAAAGGTGGCTCAAGGATACTACTAATTCTGGAGAAATCAAGGCTAAAATGGTGTTTGATCAGAGAAAAGGTTCTGTCATAACCAAGCTATTGTGTTTATTGTCTATAGTATCTTTGGGCACCTTCACTTTTAACTATTTTTTTTTTTTTCCCGAATTGGTATGGCTCAACGCTTAAGGCCCAAGTTCAATGCTTGACCATGTAGAAAATCTTCAACAAGGGATATGTGTCGATCATTAGATGCCAGGTGATCAAGGCAGCTCAAGGATGCAACAAATCCTAGGAGAAATCAAGGCTCAAATGTTAACCAACACTTGTTAAGGTTCCCAAGTTCAAAGCTTGGCCATGTTGAAATTCTTCAACAAAGGATACACAGATTCCCCAGTTCAAAGCTTGGCCATGTAGAAATTCTTCAACAAGGGATACGCTTGGCCATGTAGAAATTCTTCAACAAGGGATACACAGATTCCCAAGTTCAAAGATTGGCCATGTAGAAATTCTTCAACAAGGGATACACATTGGTCGCTAGAGGTCAGGTGATCAAGGTGGCTCAGGGATTACAACTAATCCTAGAGGAAGTTAACCTGGCTTTGCAAATGGTAAAAGCCCAGGAGTCTCACCTCTGCATACCTTACTGCTTCAATCCAACTAACCATCAACCTGTCAGTCAAAGCTGCTTGTCTCCAGTGAAGATTTGGACTATTATGTAGGTTAAGTTCATCACAATCTATTCCATGCAGCAATGGGTTCAACTTTAGTACGCTATTAGAGAGTACTTCTATAGTGATTGATCTTGATGTCAACCTGCAGGCAACGTCTGCTAAGCAGACCATTTTGTTCAAGAGAACCGATTTCACCTCATCCTTTGCTTGTTTCACAAATTAAATAAATATGTATTGTCATTGCATACATGGAATGTTGAATCCTCCAAATATTTGAAAAATGCATAGCGCTCTGGGCATTCCACCGTTTCTAACTTCCTAGCATAAAGCAAGCGGTTTAAAATTGTATCAGTAAGGTCTTAAATTAGATTCGTTCACATCATACAAGTTCACCTTAGCAACATGTCACTTCAATCTGTATTCTTCAGCCTCTGTCATGGCTTGGTCATTGTCTGCTTATGAATTCTTTTTTTAAGTTCTCACTGTGCTGTAATTTGTGTTTATAAATGCAGCTTTATTGAAAGGGCCTAACCTCTGTATTAATATTTCCCCCTTCGGCAATCATTGCTCAACTTATGGTGGTTTTATAATTGAGTAGTTGTTGTATTGGTTCAATAAGACAAGAACATTATACGGTTTTTAAATACCCAGTTTGCTGCTCAGAACTTATGGTGAACTGAAGCATTGACTTCTTGTCCATAAGCTGGAAAATATTCTAGATTTTCAAGTTTCTTTCTTTCAAATTCTCTGCTGCAACTCCCTTGACACTGCAATGTGTATTGAGAATCTGAAAAGGCAATTATTAGTGAGTGCATTATTGCAACCTCTAAAACTTCAAACTAGTTGAAGCTCCATCCATTCACCAGACCTGCCAATTCAGACAAGGGCCAAAAACAAAAAATGTTAATGAGGAGCTGGTCACAACGAATCCTAAGGATGTTGATCGCAAAGGAACATAAACCTGCCAAATGTGCGCTAGACATTAAAGTGTTTGTATCAGTAAGCTTCTTCACTTATTCTAGTGAAGATCTTGAAAGAATCTGCAAAATTTCAATTTATTTGTAATGTAGAGAAACCATAAACCTGAAATATGCATTGCTAGAAATGAAAGTGAGCATCTCCACTTATTCTACATGAAGATCTTGAAAAAATCTGCCAAATTGCAATGTCTTTGTAAAGGGCACAGAGAACCGCGTGTCCCAGTGCATATAAGAAATTTACAAAATTTAGAATAAGATGCAAAAGAGAAATTTATATATGGACCTCAAACAAAACTGCAACGTTATTCCATTTCTTATTGTAGCCAGATCTCTAGCAAGAAAGAGCTGTTGATTTTACTCCCGAAAAAAGAAAAGGTTTTGAAAGCATGATAAGCCAAGTTTTATAGTATATTGAACCTGGCTCATAACAAATGCTGCCGTCATGCTCTTGAATTTTCACAAGCATCTTTGTACAACGCAACACAATGTCCTATTTTCACGAACTAAAACAGTACAAAGGTAAAGCCCCCTGCCGAACCTCACGAATGGATCTGTGAACTTCCAATGAGCCCTCTGCAGAAAAGTTGATTGTAAATTCTTTTGATACCTAAATAATCCCGTCGAGCAGTTTCCACCCTGAAGCAAATGAATTGTTTCCTACTGAAGCTTACAAATCCATGTATATGACCAATCATTGCAAAAGGCATTGCTTAAGGTGCCTCTATTGCAGGCATACATGCTGAAAGAAATCCGCACAGATTTTAGCATCAATGTTTAGATACAATGAGGGGTAACTTCGTAATTTGCAGGAAATGCGAACCAGCCAAAATCTATGAAGAATGCATGTTTGTCATACCAGGAGTGCATACAAATTCAAGTCATAGTCAACAGCAAACCAGCCTCACTTATTCACTTAGTGACAAGGAATGAATAAGTAGTGTCCAAGTCGCCGTGCGCAGGAATCACAAAAAATTACAGTCCAATGATCAGATTCATATATACTTACCAGAGGACTTCCATATCCTTCCTTCCAGTGATATTACCATAACAGAAACATCATCGTGATACTTTCGGCGATCTCCTTGAGGAATATCTAACAATTCATGGAAGTCCATACCTACAGAAAATGAAAATATCTGTTTAGTTTTAATGCAGAACGAAAGTTCCACCCATTACTCTCGTTCTTCATAGAAAAAATTAATGCTGTTCCAGCTCTTTTCTAGGACATTTTTTTTTTCAAACTAACGTTAACACAATGTTTGGAAGAAGCCAGAGGTATTTTATTTGCTAAACAGTTTCTTTTTGCCCCCACTGAAAAGAGAGAGAATATTATATAGGCATGGACGCATCAAAGCCCTTGTCTATTGATCCTTACTAACCACTGAGTTTTACTAAGCTTCATGTTCTTTTTCACCAAAGTTTTGCACCGCTCAAATAGGCATGACATAAGATCTCCATGCAATGAAAAAAGGAAATTAACTAATACCGAAATCAGATATGAACCTACTATCAACCCTACAAGAAGTGACCAAGATGCTCAGCAATTGAATTAAAATTTTAAACCATACCAAATTGCCAGATACTATAGCAACAAAACAACTGGCAGAAAAGTAATAACATGTCCAAAATTTGAGTAAAAATCATGCGATAGCAAATTTTCTAAATTGAAATAGAAAAAACTCACCAGCTTTCTTTGCTGCCCGGAAGAGAAGTTCCTCTATGAGATGTTGCGCAGGATCACCATCAGGAAATTTCTCCATAAACAACTCCACGTGGGAAACAACTTCCTGATTACTTAAATATTGATACAACCCATCTGACGAAAGTACTAAGAACTGATCATTTGGACCAAGCCTGTGATGACGTAGGGCAGGCGTGCAAGTGATGTATGGAGCCGTGCCAATATAATCATTCCGAAACATTTCCAGCAATGCATTATTCCACTTTGGCTGCAGAAACCAACCCATGCAAATCCTTAGGACAATGCAAAAGAAGAATCTTCTGAAAAGCATTCATCATAAAAGCAGTAACAAAACAAATCACTGCTGTGCATGTATGATTGAAGTTCAGCTTCTTCTGAGAAAACATGACAAAACAGATGATATTTCTTGAGCTGTGACATGCAATAAAACTACTTATGCACCTGTACCTTGTTATCTAGAATGTCCCTAGCTCATAAATCAGGTTAAGATCTACACCAATCTTACGCTATTTGAATTTTTCTTTTGCAATTATCACAAGATACTTGAAACCCAACCATATAAGGCAGAGATCTACAGTCAAAGCAGCAGGAAGAGAAACACACACAAATAAGAACAATATGCAAAAAACAAGACAATTTTATTGCTAGGTAAACTAGTTTAATATTAACACACCTGTTTGAGAAATCCTGCACCAAATGCACGAGTGACTTTGAGGCGGCCTTTGACTCGGTCATTTAGAATAGATTGGCTGTCATCGGGATGTTCTGCTTTGATTCTTAAGACTTCCTGCAAATTTAGAACGGAAGCAATTATGAGCCAGGAGATGAATGGCTAAGTTGTTGCTGAAAACATTAAAAGTGGTGCTTAAGTACAAACACATATCCTTGCCAAGTTTTAAGTATTCAGATAAATCATGCAAGTTCATGTAGCAATTGTGTGCACTGTCCAAAAGAGCATCTGCATCAGCAATACAAGAGTCTAGAAAGTAATGGAGTATTTTCTGGGTGGATGCTGATGTGCATTACAAATAATAAACATACAACAATTATACAGTAGGAATATAAGTAGATTACACAGACGACTTTGCATCCCAAAATATTTAATAAAAGTACTATTGACAGCATGAACAGTAGCTGTTTATTCATAGCAGTAATCCAGAGGAAAAGCAAATACTAAGGGTTAATGGTTGGAAGGAACAAGAATAAAGCTTATAAGTCTGTTCATGTGAGAGTGAATTGTGATGTGCATTCCGATCAAGGCAGAGGCATAATAGCTTAAACATCTGAATTTGAAATTCAAAGGGGATGCACCATTTGTGGCAGAGAATGGTGATTAATTCAGCTTCCAAGTTCCTTTAAGAACATGTGTAAAATCCAAATGTGATTCATGCATTGAAGGTTAGACATTTCAACAAGACTCCATTTTCATAAAGTCTATATTGATGTAGACAGAAAATACATTTACCATTTTGGATTTAAGCGCTCTGCATATAAAATATTTGATCTTAAAAAGGGAATGATTGGGTAAGGATCCATACCCTCCACGTGTTTTCAAAAAGCAAACAAAATCATGTAATGTCTACCACTATTTTGGGCATGAAGTTAGACAGCAATTCAGCAATGTGCATATCTTTAGAACAGTGCTGAGAGCACGTGAGAGAATTGACTTCAGGATAATGGTGACACATACAAAATGGAAAAAAAACCATTTGGAAATAGACAAAGCATAGGTACAAATGACTGAGAAGTCGAGTTTATGATGAATGTTTTATTTGTTTGGCTATTTTTAAGATTTGGGTGTGGAAGCTTTGGGTCCAATAGTTGACCTTTTGGAACTTTGACTTTTAACTCAGTTGTCAAATTTAGCAATAAAAAATGGTCAAAACACTAATTGATCAATTTACTTCGCCCGGAGCTCTTTTCTGGCACTGATCATGCTTAGAAATAAAATAACTTTGCAAACCATATATTGGATTCAAAAATTGCAGTTTTCCTTCTAAAGATTTTACAAGATATGTTTAAGACCTTTGGCTTTAAGTGTATCAAACTTGAGATACAATATATTCCTCCTGAAAGCAACGATATACCGAGATCTAAATCAAGCAAATCAAAAACAGATAAAAATCATTTAATTTAGGTGGACAAAACAAACCCAAGTCATATGAAGTTGAAGCATCACCTTTCTTAAAATGTTTTGACAACGTCAAGGGAAAGGCTGCCATGCCCTACATGTATGCAACATTATAAGAGGAATTTTCCTATTGGAAGCTAGTTCTCATAGGGTCTAAAAGGAAAAGTGCTAAATTTAAAGGCCTTGAGCATCAGAATCATCACTGTAAGAAACTAAACATCAAAGAAACAGCCACTTGTGTCCAAAACAGAGTATCAGGTGGCATGCTTCTCACATGTCCAGCACCTGAATAAGATGCGAATATAACTCGAGAGTTAAAATGCCAGGACCACATTCTATCATTTCACCACAGCCCCACCATCTCTAGTTTTAAAAACCCTACACTAAAATCAGAAGACATTAAACATTAGCATTACAGATAAAAATTTAATCCAATTTCCTAGCTATCACTTTCTATTCATGCACTACCAATCCAACAGGGTGTTGTTACAGGCATGTAAATGTGAAGCAATTTTACCAGCTTTGCAAGGTTTTAAATATCCAAGGCAGGATACATGAGGTTTCTTAAAGAGGGGTTCTTTGATGAGTGGACTTAAAAAGAACCATGCATATCATTGCCCGAGTTTTATCAAAAGTACCATTAAAGAATAAGCTTGCCGCTTTCTGTTTAAAAATTAAGTGAATCAAGGACAATATACACGGCTTATACCAGAGAGAATGAACAACTTTCTGCGTCTACAAGTGCAAACTCCTCCAACGTGGCCTAAGCACCAAGTATCCTCAAAACCTCCTCTGTAAGCTTGGTTCACAATCAGGGCATCCCTCTTGTTCAAAGAAACTTTCCAGCCTCAGATGCCAGGTTCCAGGTCCAGATAAGACATTTGATGCATGAAAGTTTGAAACATTGAGCAAGAGGTAAACTGTTTATGATTTTGAGTTGGCAAGACTCAGAAAATATAAACTTGGTCTTAATAGAGGATCATTTGTCTATGCAGGACTTTCAAGATCGACAGCAGCCATGGTGTATAAATATCGTGACAGTCCTAAGGACCAGGAGCATTCTTCAAATGGCTTTAAAGCAGCCCAATGCCAGTTCTTAATGAGGATGCTAATATCAAAGTCCATAAGTTGAATTCTACATAAATTAAATTGGCTTTACATATATAGGCTCCGGCTGGCTATAGAAACATTTACTGCAGCAATAAAATGTGGCAAGAAGATGCAGAACTATAATACACTATGACAACAATCTTTTTGTATTTTCTAGTCAGCAATAAGAAATACTTTTACCAAAAATAGGTCAATGAAGTCAGAACAAATGTGATCGGTCTAAAATCATTGACATAGGCTAACATCTCAGAGGCTTGTAAGCATAGAACTAAAAATCATGGAAAACAGCAAGTACTCACCTGTTTTTTGCTTCCTGAGTAATCTTACAACTTCTGGCGAGACGAGTAATCAGCTCGGACTCACGAGTAATTGCGAGTCCAAGCCAAAAACTCGGATACTGAAAAATAATAACAGCCGCTGCATAAAAAATGTCATTTTCACTTTTACAAACATTTTTTCTGCTGGTGCTGAATTGAAACATTATGCCCATCATTCCTCGGCAGTATGCTTAAATTACCATGCTTGACAATGGAATGAACTACTAGCATGCATCTGGATACTAGGAAACAATATTCTTATTCATAAGTTTTGATTTTCTGTGCTTTGTATCTGCTCTAAATTACAATTTTTTGTGATAAATCTCTTCCTTAAATTTTTTAGTGCCTATCAGAGTAAAAGTTCTTTCTCATTGTTTTATATTTTCTTGTTTAAAAATGTGTCATTTAACAAATATCATGTTACAAATAAAAAGGTGCTGTACTCTTTTTTATCTAAAAACTAATAGAAACTATACTAAAGTATTCTCTACATTAATTTCTTATGCTTTTTAACAGTGTCTTAACTTTTACATGTTATTTAGTTTATTTTATGAATTTATATATATTTTTTAACTAGCAGTTTTTTGTCGAGTCACAAGTCCAAGTCAAAATTTTGGGCTGCTAAGTAATTTCCAAGTATGAGTTCTTGAACTATGCTTGTAAGATAAGTGTTGAAGCATCCTCCTTGAAATGGCTAACCTGACCGTAGTCAGCAAAAATCCACAGAACCCTCAACCATAGCTACCTAAAACTCGAGAACAGGGGGGTAGGGGATGGGTGGACGGGTCTCCAGGATGGCAAAAAAAATCCAAGAATTAATATTTTAATTTTATTCAATGAAATTTAGGGGTTTAAACTTTATTTAACGTTTTTAGGTACTTTTGGGATGAAGGTTCAATGCTTTTGAAAAAAAAAAACGGCTTTTTGGGGTGGGTGTTGTTTTATAGTGAATGCATCAAAAAAATAAAAATTAAAAACGTCCAGGGCGTCACCAAAATCTAGGGAATGTGTCCCCACATAATGCTGCGAGTCTCAACCTTGCCTAAAAAAGTCCTTGTTGGGCTTAAATATAGAATGCTCATTATGTAAAACAGAACCAATTAATAACACCAATGTCCTTGTGCACTGTGGATCCCCATGCCTAGTAATTATCACCAATGCCCATGAGAGAAAGGTCATAGAATAAATGTCTACTTAAGGAAATTGGTCATCAAGGCGGACTTGTACTCCACACGGTCAAATCCAACAAAAATAGAAAAAACATAAATACCAAAGTGATGTACTAAATTGGTGTTTCCGTTTCAAGGCGTTTTAAAACCATAAAAATACTGTGTAAGTAGGTTTATGGAACTCAATTCAATTAGGAAGCACTAGCTGTCATTTAGTGGTAAATCATCTTTTTGAAAACTCTCAAGAACTCCGGGCTCTCCTAAGACGTGGTCTTCGACGATGTTATAGGCTATTTCGTCAAAGAAATCTATATGGATAATTTTTATTTCAGGCTGAGATCCTTCAATATTTGAGTTCTTTCCACACTCAAACATTAATCCGCCCCTTCAAAAATCCAAAATGTTCATGCATGTTGTCCCAGAATTATTAACTGTTCCCTTATTATAAGTTATAACAAATGATTTTGATGATGGTAGCTGCTAAGTGCGAACTGGAAACAAGCCTAAGCTGGAAAAAGCAAATATAGAAGGAAGACTAATTTTGGATAGTAACCAAGAGAAAAACTAAGAATTGACAGCTAAATGTTGACCTGAATAGGAGTTTTTGTCTACGTAATCATAAATCAATTGAAACTATGGACTATGGTACACTCAAATCCTCTGTCTAAACCATAAGATACAAATGTACTAATACAGGGAACCCAGGCTTTCTGATCAATCAATAGCTTCCTCACAATATATGAAATTGGTTAACTAATCATTGGTTAATCTAAGATAAATTTCTTACTTCTTCAATGCTGGTACTGTGATCCGTTGATAACTGCAAGGCAATCAAATTTGATCCAGGAACTGGCATCTCCACTTCTGGACCATTTTTGTTTTTATTTGCTTCAGCAGATGATGGATCTGTAGAAGGTTCTTCTGTTATTCCCTCTAATTCCGACCTGATAAGTGAATCCCTCAAACCAATTCTATCCTGCCTTTCAGCTTTTTGATAGCTAAAATGCTGCGTTGCATTGGAATTTGTGTCTGACCTTTGTTGTGCCACAATAGCACGGCTATCACCAACATTCATCACATATACATCTTGATCCTTCATCAACATTACCAGTAAACAAGACCCCATCAATGCGAGTTCTGGGTTCTCATCAAGGAACTTATCTGTCATTTCAAGATAAGCTTCCTCTGTAACTTCTAAGGCACGTGAAAGAGCCTTTAAAACGGACACATGATTAACTGAACCTGCCTTACCTCGCTGTGCATCTTGTTTTAATCTTTCATCAATCTTTTTCTCTACTTCTATCCGTTCTTTCTCCCAATCATATCTCCAAGGGAACAATTTTCTATGGCTTTCTTTCCGTCTACTGTAGGCTTGTCTTAGCTTAGAACTCAGTAACGACCTTCCTCTGCCCTGCTTCTGTTCTGAATCCGAATAACCAACCCTTCTCGTGCATGCATCTGAAATCTGATCAGATGCCCCATTACCTTCCCTGGTTTCCACTGAACCCTCTGTAGGTGCAATGCTTCCCAAACTTGTGTTCTCTGTTCTTTGTATTGTATTCTGACAACTTTTATCTACACTGTTTGAAGTGCTATTCCAAACAAAAAAATCCAAAGGATCGTCCTCTTCTTCAGCAAGCAGTTCGCGCAAAGACCTGCCCTTCTTGTGTTCTCCAACTCCCTTCTCAGACTCGAAAGTAACATGCTTAATAAACTCTGTCAAAGGACGAGAAGCCTCTTGCCTACCTATTGCCTTCGCATTGCATCCACTCAATTCTATACCTATTTCACAGTTTTTGCTCTGTGGATTCTCATTGTCAACTTGACTGGTTATGTGATGTCTATCATTTACTTCTATCTTTTCTTTCTCTGATTTATTCAACATCTTATATTCAACTTTTAGGTTTGGTTGCTTAACTTCAATGTCTTCTAGGTCACTGGAATCCCGTTGCCCAGACTGGGCAGGTAGGTGACATTCTTGTGCAGCAACTTGGATCTCTGGATCATTAGGATTCAGTTGATCTTCTTTTGTACCTTCTGGGTAATGTGGATGATTGGCATCTAATTGTGATGCTATTTGTCCTTGTGGGCTGTGTTCTCGTCTGGCATCTGGGCTCTGCAAATGATTAAGATTAAGATGTTGTAGCGATTGGACATTTGAGCAATCTTCCTGCGTAGACGGAGGGTTTTGTAGATGATTTGGATTTACTTCCAGTGCCGAATGGGAATGTTGGCAATCTTCTTGTGGGGCCTCTGGGTCTTGCGGATGATTAGGATTTACTTCCAGCACAGACTGGGAATGTGGGCAATCTTCTTGTGCGGCCCCTGGGTTTTGTGGATGATTGGGAATTGGTTGTGATGTTGATTGGGAAAGTGAACAATGCAAATCTCTTTGTGGGATGGCAGCATTTTGTTGCCCAGATTGGGCATGAGGGCAAACACAATTTTCTTGTGGGTTGTGAGAATTTTGCTGCCCAGATTGGGCACGTTCGCAATCTTCTGCTTCAGTGGCATTTGTACAGTCATGTTTTCTATCCCATAGTAAACCTTCAAGCTCATTGAAGATGGCCTTATAGAGATTACACATGAGAAACTCAGGTGCATCAGGGCCATTGAAGCCATCATAAATCCCAACAAAGAGCCACCCATGTTCCTCTGACAAGACCACATGAACTCTATCCTCACCAGCCTTGCCTTGCGCCCATTGTAGATTATTACCATTAGTAATATCCTCAGAGGGGTAGCCCAAGAACATACCTGAGTCATACGTGCCACTGTTGGAGCCCCCTTTGGCCTGCTGCTGCCACCCCACCAGCTGCATAACGGCGGGCAGAACCGTGGTCTTCGACCAGGTCCTCGAAAACGCCTTTCTCACAGGCCTGCTGACGGTCCTCATCACCCTTGAAAAATAGCGCCTCCGCCTCCGGAAGTAGGTCACATGGTGAGCAGCCAGAGGAGCTGAGAAATGGGTGCGATCTATTCCATCCAGCGGGCCGGACAAAAAGGCTCGTTCGAGGGGCCCTGACTGGAAGCCCCCTCCGCGCTCCAAGGGGGCTGACATGAAGCTCCTATCAGCGGGCGCCGGCTGCATAGGACCGCCTGCGAGGGGTCCTGACATTGGGCCTGAATAGGTACTAGAGTTTACGCCCCTGGGCACAGGCTGAAGAGGGAGAGCGCTGAAGGAAGCGGTGGCCTCAAAGGCAGAGGCCCTGTCAGGGTTATTGAACTGGTTTGTGACGTTTGTGTTGTTATACTGGTGGTCATGTGGGGCGACTACAGTTCTTGGCGTGGAGGTGTTGGCGCTCACAGAGGCCCCAGATATGGCCTTGAATGTGGTGGTCTCGGAAACAATTTTAGGATTGAGATTATTAGCATTAATGTCTTCCTGAGAAAAGCGGAATGATCTGCTGTGATCAGAGGCATCGAGGGCGTCTGCATCTGCATCGACAATTCCAAAGCGCTCGGATTGAGAAGGCGAATAGCGGGCGGATTCGATCACGGGCCTCACGTAGCAAAAAGAATGGCCCAAACCCTCATCCAGCGGCTCAGAAAACACCAATCCCACGCGTTCCTGTTCATTCCCAACGGGCATAAAACAGCCCACCACACGGGACACGCTATTACCCATCACCTCCTTTTCACTCCTCCAACTCCCCCCGCCATATGCATATACTCATAGAGTATACACCTCCGCCGGACATATACTCACTGTGTATATCCTGCTTCTGCTTCCGCGGCTGCGGCTGCGGCTGCGGCTTCTGCTCTGGTTTTTCGATATTTTTCTCATGTTTCCTCCTCTGTGGAGCTTTCGAGCTTCATTACAGTTTTTTTTGCACGTAGTCAAAACACTCGCCGCCACGTCAGCGCCACCGTAAAACTGTAAAACCGCTTCGTAAAATTTTTGTTTTCGTGGAGTGGGTAGGATTTTTAAAAAAAAACATTTCTTTCCGGCAATGTGGTGGGTGGGTCCCGTTATTTCGCCATGATAAGTTCTTAGAGTTGAATTTCAAAGTCATTTTTCCCTGTAGAGATCAAAGACATTGAACATGCCAATGCCCATGGATGTCATTTCTAAAGGTGATATTGGGTGGGGTGCTTTTTGATTTTTACTCGAATTGTGGAATTGGAAGACATTTAATAATAATTTAATTGTTCAATTGCGAAAGAAAAAATATATATAAAAACTCAAAAAATTATAATATATAATTTTATCTAATGATGAATCATGGTTAGTGATTTGAAATGCGTCGATCCAAAAATTTCATACACAGTTGATTCTTAGAAATCTCAGTGTCATTTCAATAGATTGTGAAAGAATCAGAGATCTTAAATATAAAAACTCGTTATTGATGTAGAATGGTAATGGAGAGAGAGTTAAATAAGAGAAAGAACATGTGAATGAAACACAATGAAAATGCTATTCACCTTGGAAATTAGGATTCTAAAAAAATTAAGTACTAATTTGCAAGATATATAATGGCTTCCAAACAAAACAAAAGTGAATGAGTAACCACGATATTCGCATATAAGAATACCCAAATATTAATGTAGAAATACTAAAATATGTGATAGAAAGATTTCGAGTAATCATGTAAACAAAACAATATATGTATGAACGTACAGACGGTATAGGTAATGGGTTCTCTATGTTTATCTATCGTTGTTAACATTTTTATATATGATCTAAGGAAAAGGGCTCTAAACTTATTTCCTCTGAAGCCAAAATGATGGAAAAGATATGTGGATCACACAAATATCTTTTGGAAGCATGGCAAGGGAAAACTTGAAAAGTTCTATTCACACATAAACAACATGGTTGAAAGCATAAAATTCACTAAAAAATTTTAGGAACATAACAATTTTCATTTATTGGACAAAGGGTTAATGGGAAGGAGACTCGCACTAATCTTTATTTACATGCCTCATCACATCATCAACCTCTTCAGAAGGCAAGTGTGTTAAAGACTCTTGCCATGAATACTTTCGGATTTGCAACAAAGAACATTTAGAATAGGGGTTAAAACACTTAAACTTTATTTTTTACAGAGCATGGTTACAAAAGGCAACAAATCTCTAGGGCATTTGAACAAGTTGCATGATTTCAAAGGAACGGTGAAAGGACAAAGGCTCTCGTTAATGGTCGAGGAACGTTCCTTCCTTACATTGAAGGAGTTTCTAGCAAGATATCCAAAATTTTAAGGAGGCACAATATTAGTACCACGTTTCTTCCACATAACAATTCACGTTTCTTCCACATAATAAATTGAGGAAAGTGCCAAGATCGACAAAGGATGAATTATGTCAGGGCTTACGGAATTTGACTTCTCACACGGAGTCCCTTACGTGGGAAAATGAGAAGGGCTATTCATATAAGGATCAAGGAACATGTCGTTGACACTCGCCTCGAGAAAAAAGAAAAATCAACTTTGGTGGAGCACAAAACATGCCATTTGCATTGACGATGCCAAGGTCACAGAGATAGGGAACCAGCACCCTGAACGATTCAAAGGAGACAATAGAGAGCCGTAAGCGTTTACATACATTTAAATAGGGACAAGAACTTAGGGTAAGAATTTATAATGTTTTGCATAATCATGGTCACAATTTTAATCAATTGTGTTTTTATTATTTAAAAAAAATAATAATAATAATCCTAAAAGTAGTTTGGTTTGACTTTTTGTACCATTGATTTACATTAAGTGACTCTAGAGATTAGTAAGTGTTCACAAAATTTAAATACGAACGATAATTAACTATAAGAATCTATATTGTTTTGCATAATATTTAATTAATTGTAATCACTGGTTGTACTCTTAATTTTTTTGCTAAAAATAGTTTGGTTTGACTTTTTGTACCATTACTTTACGATATGAACATTCATAATCGCATATTGTACCTTAACATAAAGAACTTGAGCTTTCGTATATGTAACTTATACATTCTTAATGATAGATTTAAATTTATTAATGCAATCCAAAACATCAATAATAATAAAATTCTACAATCTTTTAAATAAATAAATTTAAAAAAAACGAAAAAAAACGTTCCCCTTTTATTATTTATTTTGTCCGCTAAGTCAACACAGGGAACCCGACCCGACCCAATTCTTTATCCTGTCATTAAAATAGTACGGGTGACGTCGAGAGTGGCTCGTAGTGGGATGCTGACATGGCAGGCGAATCAATATTTATTTATTGAAAAAAAACATTAGGTGTGAAAAATCCAACCATTGGTGTGCCCATCGTACTTATTAATGACCCTCCGACCCATCTATTAAATGTGGTCAATCCTTGTCATACAAGTCTACTGTTAAAAAGAATCCAAAGAATTGGACCAAATTTTTAAATCCGTGGGATTGATAGTAAAGTCAGCGAGACACCTCCAATTTCGGCTTTTATGGGAAGAGGAAAAACAATAAGTGGGGTTGCTAAGTAGAGACAGACGAGTCTTCTAACTTCTGTTGGCGACAGCTTTTCAACGCTAACGACAATTAGCTGTCAATATTTAATTCTCCGCCCTTGCTGGAATTTGGCGTCCGTCCGCCTCTCGACTTTGGCACCCGGAAACAAAACAAAACAATTGTTTAAATAGTATACATATTTTTTAATATTTTATTCATTGTGATACGAACCATACTAAGGTAAAGAGTTGGTAAGGTCAAAGTGGTTTTCCATTAAGGCATTATCTTTTTGTTGGGGTGGGGGAGAATGTTTGTTTGTGTGCTCTGGGTGCTCTCTAATCACTTTTATTGACTTAACCAAAGCCTACGACGTACCCACTTCGCCCTCCGCTTTTTCCCTAGTGAGTTTCATCACTGCCTACTCTCTAGAGGGTACTTTGCCCTATGCACCCCACCAATTCCTCGTTTGTAGGCTTGCCTTAAGGGCCACCTCCCAACAACTTGCACACCCAAATCTATCTTCCCCTGCATGACCTCTCCAATGAGATTTAAATTGAGTTTTTTTTCTTTCTTTTTTTAAAAAGCTATATGCGTTTTGAGGTTTTGTTAATCAATTAATTTAGTTTTGATTGTAATTGTGTTAGAGCTTTTGAATCGATGTTTCGAGTCACATTTTATGAATTAGTATCGGATCACATATTTTTGATAATGGTTCATAGAGTGTGACCTAAAATATCGATTCAAAAGTTCTAATACAATTACAACCAAATCTAATTTAACGCATTTAAAATGAATAGTAGAAATATTATTATTCTTAGTTTTGATAGTTAACTCTTTTGAAATTTTAGTCAATTAATTGTTTTTTAAGGTTTTGATGATAAACTCACTTTTCTTTAAGTTTTGATAGTCAACTGTTATATAGGTTTTGAAGTTTGGATGGTTAACCAACTACTTAGTTTTAATAATTAATTACTTTGAAATTTTGGGTAATTAATTGTTTTTTAAGATTTTCATAGTAAACTAACTTTGCTTCAAGGTTTGAAGTCAAGTGTTATATAGGTTTTTGAAGTTTGGATAGTTGACCAACTACTTCGTTTTAATGGTTAACTAATTTGAAAATTTGATCAAATAATTATTTTGTAAGATTTTGATGGATAATCAATTAATTATTTAGTTTTGATGGTTTTTTTTTTTAAATTTAAAATTTGATCAATTAATTGTTTTTTAAAGTTTTGGTAGTAAAGTAATTTTTTTTAAAATTTTGATAGTCAAATATTTTATAGGTTTTGAAGTTTGGAGAGTTAACCAACTACTTAGTTTTGAAGGTTAACTGATTTGAAATTTTCATCAAGTAACTAAATTTTAATGTTTTGATAATCAATTAAAGAATAGATGCTTTTCTAATCTATGAAATAAGAAGAAAGTTTAATTTTAGTTTCCTTCCTATCATTTTTTAAATTTTCTGTTATATGGATTTTGAGGTTTAGATATTCAACTAACTACTTAGTTTTGATAATTAATTATTTTAAAATTTTGGTTAATTAACTATTTTTTTAAGATTTTAATGGTAAACTAATTTTTCTTTAGATTTTCATAGTCAAGTGTTATATAAGTTTTGAAGTTTGGATAGTTAACCAAATCTTTGATTTTGGTGGTTAATTACTTTAAAATTTTGATTGTTTTTAAAGGTTTTGATGGTAAACTAACTTTTCTTTAAGTTTTGATAATCAAGTGTTATATAAGTTTTAGTTCAACAAGTGAAGTTACTTGGTTCACAAAGAGCCCACCAGGAATCAATTCTTGTTGCTAATAAACCATGGCACGTAAAAATGAATGAGGTCAAGATCGTGCCCCGAATAACTTTGGCAGAATGGATACCCCTTAGTCCTTGGCTCTTGAGTTAAGATCACCACGTAAAACAGTGATTCATCAAAAAAAAAAATAAGTGTTGTATAAGGTTTGAAGTTTGGATAGTTAACCAACTACTTAGTTTTGATGGTTAAGTGATGAAATTTTAATCAAGTAACTATTTTTTAAGGTTTTGATAGTCAATTAAAGTATCGATGCTTTCCTAATCTATGAAATAAGAAGAAAGTTTAATTTTAGTTTCCCTCCATTCTTTTTTTTAAATTTTATTTTATATAGGTTTTGATAATCAACTAATTACTTAGTTTTGACGATTAATTGTTTTGAAATTTTGATCAATTAACAATTTTTTAAGGTTTTGATGGTAAACTAACTTTTCTTTTAGGTTTTGATAGTCAAGTGTTCTATAGGTTTTTAAATTATATAGTCAAGTAATTATTTTTTAAGGTTTTGATAGTCAATTAAAGAATTGATGTTTTCCTACTTTATGAAATAAGAAGAAAGTTTAAATTTAGTTTCCCTCTTGCCTTTTTTTTAAGTTTTATGTTATATTAGTTTTGAGTTTTTGATAATTAACTAATTACTTATTTTTGATGGTTTGTTAACTCTTTTGAAATTTTGGTCAATTAATTATTTTTTAAAGTTTTGAGGGTAAACTAACTTTTCTTTAGGATTTGATAGTCAAGTGTTATATAGGTTTTGAAGTTTAGATAATTCACCAACTACTTAGTTTTGATGGTTCACTGATTTGAAATTTTGATCAAGTAACTATTTTTTAAGATTTTGATAGTCAATTAAAGAATTGAAGCTTTATTAGTCTATGAAATAAGAAGAAAGTTTTTCGAATGCATATTTGTTTAGTCAATTAAGAGGTTTTGATGGTCAACTGAAAACTCTTTAAGTTTTGATGATTAACTACTTTAAGTATTTGGTCAATTAACTGTTTTTAAAAGTTTTTATAATTAACTAATTGTTCCTTAAATTTTGATACTCAATTAATTAAAAAATTAAGACTTTCTCAATTAATAAAATACTTTTTTGAAACACAATTTTTCTTTGAAATGAATTATTCCTAAAATTCTGAGGTTTTCATATGGTCAACGAACAACTCTTTAAGTTTTGATGGTTAACCACTTAAACTTTTCGTTGACCATATTCAAATTGAAAATAAATAAATAATGACTTTAAGTTTTGATGGTTAACTACTTAATATTTTAATTGACTAATTCAAATTGAGACAAACCATCTTATTCAAAACTTTGAACTTTCATTTAAATTGTATAATTATCTTCTAATTAAAAGAACTTTATTTAATGTCAAAATCCCAACTTGCCAATCTTCCATACAAGGAGTTCTATTAAATTTATAATTTATTCAATTGTTTTTAATGAAAGGGGTTAAAATAGGAAGAACTCAAGAAGATAAAAAGGGGAAATGGAGGACCCTGATAGAAGGGTTAGGAATCATAAAAATTTGATAAATTGCGATAATAATAGTTAATTTGGACCAGTGATTGACAAATACATAAATACATTAAAATCATACAATTTAATGATTAATAAATACACAGGAAAGGGAAGTCACTAGTTCAAATCATGTAGGTGTAAGGTATGTGTGTCTCATATTTGAAACACAGTTAGGTGTCTTCTGTATATTGGGAGTACGAGATGGTCTCATGTGTAGTAAATTACCTTTCGGACCATACCCAAAACGCATGGCATCGCAGAGCTTAAAAGAATTTCATTTCCATTTCCATTATCGTCTGCTTAAGTCTTGTATCACCACCATTTGCAAATTGAGGCAAGCCATTGACCCAAACTCACCTTCCCAACGATCACACATAAGAATTATTATATAATGATTTTTTAATTGTTATTGGAGAATAAATCTACCTATGACTCCAGGGAATAATCAATCTTCTTCAACTTAATGTCAAAACACTAAAAGATATCTATTCCATAAAAAAAAATTAAATTCAAACCCGACATCATCTTTATATTTCAAATATTTCCATATATCATACCTCAATAAATAACATAACAGTTGTGATTTACCATCACCTCCAATAATTAAAATACAAATTTTTGACGTAATTTTTTTTTCCCAAAACCTCACATCAATGAAACATAAGCGTTCCAACGTTTCAAATCATACCATCATATAGAAAAAGACCCTTGCATAAAAATTTAAATTTGCCTATACCCGAATATACCTATGAACTCTAGGTTTTATTTATTTAAATGCCCTCCTAATTATTTAGATTTGCTTAAGTTTTTCTAAATTAAGATACCTGAGCCATGTGGCAAAGATCTATTTCTCCCCATTCTCCCACATGAAATTTAAATTTCCGGCGCCTGCCTATAAATGTCCCCATTGATCTTATTATATAGCCTCCTTATTGCCCTCTATAGTAAAGTTTTTGTCGTGTAGCTAACAGTTGACAATTTCACACAAAAATTGAAATGGGAAAGGAATCCCACGTGACCTCAACTATTATAATAAAAAATAAAAATTTACCAATACATTATTTGAACGCTAACCATGGACTTTTTGACAATATGGTGGCTTCTTGTCAACTTTAGGGCACCAATTTCAACAACAAATTAGGGTGAAATAAGCATGGGTCATGTCAAACACGCGTCCCAAAGAGTTAAATTTGTCTAAACTCATGAGTCAAGGCCAACCTTGGTAAACTCAAGGCACAGTGGAATTTGACACCCTAATTGTTCAAAGTTCAAGCAATTATGGCTCCTAGGAAATCTTCAACACAGACATCCAAATTATGGAGATTTAATGAATGTCTACACGAGGGTTGAATGCTTTATCATCCTCTTCATATCCCTAATGAATGCCTAGAGATCTTCAATTATTGATCTTGTTTCCTAATTACATTCACACCATGAAACTTATATCTGGTGGAAAAATATTAAAAAAGCTTTGGAGACCTTACAAGTGTCTAGCATAATGAAGGCAATGGCTTGAGAGAGTTAGCGTCAACTTCACCTTTGTTCACAGGTGTGGGTGATGTTCGGTGAATGTGATGATTACTATGAATTTTACCTTTTTAGTGAGAGTTCATAATTAATTTTTAAAATATATTGGAAATGTTGGGGCAAATCTATTAATATAGAGATGGATTGTTTATAATAAAAAATTAGTCAGCTGGTATTTACGATAAAAATAAATACGGTCAAAAGTGTTAAAAGATAAAATTAATTGTCTTTAAAATATAAAATAAATGAGTTGTTATGCACATGTAGTGTTGGATGGAGGAGGTGGAATATCATCCTAAGGAGGTAAATGGCTCAAGAAGAGGACTCCCCTGATGGCAAATCTAGGGCCATGCAACCATCTTGAGTATTATCTTGCATAGTCCAAGGCACAAACACTCCCCACCCAAGTAACGAAGGAACAAGCATCCTAGCATTCGTATTGTCATGTGCAGGGGAAGACCAACGAGATAGCCAATTAGCAAATTTGTTACATGATTAAGGACTCCAACCTCTCCATTGAGGAGGAGGGGTAGAGAAATGACAAAGCGAGCAGTGTTGTCGCCATATGGGTGCTAGTGAAGGATAACCTTGCAATGGAATATTACGAGGCGGGGCAGGGGGGGCGTGGGGGTGGGGGCGGGCGGGGGCTCATAGTACAAGGAACACTTCCCAACTGATTAAGCAACTCTCACAATTGTTGAGGTTCCAAGACCACTTTCTCATAATGTGCCTAAATCTAAAAGAATGTAGATGTGATCACATAAACTTATTGCTAGTGGAAAGCTATTGTGAAATACCCTCATTATTGAAATTTGTAGAATTATTAGATTTCCAAAGTTGAAATAAAATTATAGCTCTAAAAATATTCAAATAAAAGCATTGTATATCGGCAATTGAGCATAGTCTCTAAACAAAAACATCTTCCAATTGATATGCTTTGAGTGAAAAGGCATAAAAAGGCTATGGATCCACTGCCAAGCCTTGTGGACTTGCAAGCAGGTCCAAAACAACACTTAAAAGTCTTAAGTCCAGTGCACGCAAAGTACTTAAGATAAGAAATTGCAATGTGAATGTTAAGAACCTCACAATTAATAAATAGAATAATTTAGTATATTAGATCAAACCCTTGAGGTAGGGAAACATCGTACAATGTTCCTTATTAGAAGAAGCCACTCCACACTCTATCTCTATATTGAGATAGCAACACATACCATAGATTGATTACATTGAGAAGGGTAACCCCCTATTTATAACAAGTGAATAGCTTGCCATACAAGCTACTTACATACTATTATGACAATATACAACGAATCTGCTAGTAGCTTCTAAAGTAGTCCATTTACCACCTACGACTACCACATCCCTATACATGAATAGGAAATTATTTTATTATAATTAACTAGTGATATAACTTGCAAAACATATATATGCACCCCAAGCCTTTATTTAGTAATCCTAATACACCATTAGATTGTATTCCTAGGCACATGAAATTATCTCCCCCTTAAAATGTTTCATCCACAAAACACGAGAAAAGCCAAATAGTAAAATTATGGCAATTTAGTATAAATATGATGCCATGTCTTATCATCTAACCATTCATACATGATATTGATGTGTGATAGCTCTCTAATGTGTCCTTGATTCTACTACACTAATATGATTCCATCCATAATCATATGTGTTCCTCTCTGGCTTCCAGCATAACCATAGTGATTATTCCTATGATTCTATGTTCCATATGTGTTGCTCCTTTGAGTTCATGTATATCTATGGTGATTATCCTTTTGATGCTTCCTGACATCCCTCAATTTTTGCCTCTCATGATGATGTGGGTGTTTATATGACTCAACCCTATTATCCTTTTCTATTACTTTGACATTGTCAACCCTTTCTTCGACTAGTGTCTTTGTCTCTTAAGTAGATGAAGTGTTACTTTGTTTGTGTTGGTTCTTCATATTTTTCTTGTTTTTATTTTGAATCTTTTTTGTTGGCAAAGTCTAGTCACCAATGGGCCAAGATGTCATACAAGTCTAACTCGGCACAGCTTGGGCCAGTTCCCACACTAGCATATCACGTAGGAATAAAAGCCCTACAAACTCACATGAGGTGTGAAAGAACAGAAGATCCAGGTTGGGGTCATGTTAGTTGTGTGTAATGGGAGAGTAGTGTTTGGTAGGAGTGGGAGAGGGAGATAAAAAAATAATTTGAGGAACACACACACAAATACTATCAGATAAACATGCAACAGACAAGTATCCAATATAATTTCCTTTATTAGATTCATTCTATGTTACATATAGGGGAACATATTATTATATACAACATACCAAGTGCTCTCATTCTACAATCTAGAACTCACTCACAACTCTTATCTCTCCATAATACAATCAAATAGCAGTACTCTACCCTGTTATACTCTACTTTAGCTCACTGGCTCTCACTCTTTGTTATCCATTATTCTTCTTCTCTACTTTTTCAACTAGGTCATGTTAGTTACGTGTAATGGGAGAGTAGTGTCCGGTAGGAGCGAGAGAGGGAGATAACCAAATAATTTGAGAAGCACACACACAAATACTATCAGATAAACATGCAATAGACAAGTCTTCGATATATTCTTTTTTATTAGATTCACTCTCTATTACATATAGGGGAACATATTATTATATACAACACACCAGGTTCTCTCATTCTACAATATGAAACTCACTCAAAACTCTTATCTCTCCCTAATACAATCAAATAACAGTGTTCTACCCTACTTTTCTCTACTCTGGCTTGTTGGCTCTCGCTCTCTGTTATCCATTATTCTTCTTCTCTACTTTTTTAGCTAGGTCATGTTAGTTGCATGTAATGGGAGAGTAGTGTCTGGCAGGAACAAGAAAGGGAGATAACCAAATAATTTGAGGAGAACACACACAAATAATATCAAATAAACATGTAGTAGACAAGTATTCAATATAATCTCTTTTATTAGATTCACTTTCTGTTATATATAGGGGAACATATTATTATATACAACACACGAGGTGATCTCACTCTACAATTTGGAACTCACTCACAACTCTTATCTCTCCCTAATACAATCAAATAGAAGTGTTCTACCCTACTTTACTCTACTCTAGCTCGTTGGCTCTCACTCTCTGTTGTCCATTGTTCTTCTTCACTACTTTTTTAGCTGGGTCATGTAAGTTGCATGTAACGGGAGAGTAGTGTCTAGTAGGAGTGGGAGAGGGATATAACCAAATAATTCAAGGGGCACACACACAAATAATATCAGATAAATATGGGACATAAAAGTATTCAATATAAGCTCTTTTATTAGATTCACTCTCTATTACATATAGGGGAATATATTATTATATACAACACACCAAATGCTCTCACTCTACAATCTAGAACTCACTCACAAATCTTATCTCTCCCTAATATAATTAAATAGTAGTACTCTACCATGTTCTACTCTACTCTAGCTCATTGGCTCTCGCTCTTTGCTGTCCATTATTCTTCTTCTCTACTTTTTTGGCTGGGTTCTCTTTTTTATAGTTGATAACTTATCTTTTTTCCTCGAGCTTCTCCACCTTTTCTTCTTGGGATTTTCCTGCCCAATCCCTTATTTGAAATGCCAACTTAGCTTGAGGGAAACTACCACGTTTCCCATTGTCATACCACTATAACTCTATATCATGATCTATACCAATTAATCCACCTATTGCTTTCCCCCACAATCTCCTCTATAGTTCTTGGGTCTACGTGGTTGCTTTCTTTGGGTCCTACCACTTTATCATGTATCACACATCAACACAATTATGAGAGCTAACATTTGCTTAGTTGGCAATATTGTTTAAGGTATGCATGCAAGTTGTGTGGTTTGGATTATGTGCACTTCTTAGATAGTAGCACTGAACTCACCTAAAAAGTGTAAGTGGGTACTTATTTGGTGTTTAGTTTATTACTGAGGTCAACATCACCCCACACTAAATTGGTTGTCCATCCTTGAACACTGAGTTTTTTTGTTTGCCTTCCTTGTGTAACCCACCTACCCTCAAAGCTTATTCATAAGCAATTACTTCGTATGGACTACATGGTTTTTTATGTGTGATTCCTCACAAGACACTTTCCTTCTCTTTGGTGACATATTTTCACGCCTTCCTATTTCTTCTCCCATCTAGTAGCTTTATTATCATCCTCTCATTTAGCTAAAGCCATTTTTCACCAAACAACATGACTGCTTAAGGCTTCCAATCTCATTCTCTTCACACCTAGGATATGAGTATTCCTTTGGTGTTGTCATCTTACTTCCCTATAGAGGGCCACTTCAGCTTGTTATTAAAGGTTATTTATCCCATCTATGTTGCATGCTATCTAATTTACTCTTCTTAACAACCTTTCTTTATACATCCTCCTGTGAAGGTTTATGTTGCCTTATGATTTTGAGCACTTAGATCTTGCTCCCAACATCCTTGGAGGGGGATCAATTACTTAGGGTACTAAGCATTTAAGTAGATAAATTCAGAGAGGGCAGATCATTTGCATGCATCTGAATGGGTGCATGTCCTTTATAGTGTGCCACTGGGGTTTCCTTGAGGATAGAGGAAAACTTTTTGTGGCTAACTCTCATTTTATCTCATCTGACCCTAGCCCCTGGGGACTTCCTTTCATCTTCCAACAAGTCTAGTTAAACACTACTTAGATTGGTAGTGTAGAGCCTTTTAGTCTTGTTTCCTTGCCTTGCCATTTTATCTTCTCTTCAAAGTCCTTGGTTCCTCTAATTTCATAACATCACTATGCACATCTTTGGGTCATGACATGAACAACTCTGTTGATGCACTTTTAGTTCTCCCTGTGTCACTAGGGAACAAAGGGGAAAGTAAGCAACTCAATTTAAAGTCCTAGAATGACTTGAGGCTTGAGTTGTTTATACAAATTTTGTTTGGGATGGCATAAATAATAGAGATGTGATCACCACTTCAAAGTCTGCAAGCAGACCCTCTTGTAGGGACAATAGATGTTATGTAGTGACGCATTTTATAGCTAATCTTTGTGAATTATTTTAATATTTTCTAATTAGTACCCAAAATGTAAATGAATAATGGATATATATAAAACATGATCTAAGCTTAAGGTGGTTCATAGGTGGATCCTAGAGAGAGTAGGGTAGGGTAGAAAAGAGGTTTTATTAAAGATGAATGAAGATGCCAAGTCTGCTAATTCATGAGACCAATACATGAAACTAACATCTACTAGCCCTAGCGTGATGCTCAAGGCTAAATAAATGCAGTTGAATCTGTTGAGTTGTGGAGCTAAAAGCTTCACTGAATGTGCAAATATGGAGGTTGTTGGGTTACATAGTAATTGACATCGGTCAGGCCAACCGACATCTGTTATCTCTAGCTACACAGTAACTGACATCAGTTAGGGATCGACCAACATCGGTCACCTTCAGATCGACATCGATCGTCTGTATGTTTCCAAAACTGTTCTAATTTTAGGAGAATAATTAGTTTGCATGTAAAGACTAATTTTAGTCTTGAGTCTGCATTTCTAATTATTATTTGGTTTGGGATCTATTTAAGAGACACATGGGGCTGTATTGTAATGTAAACAAGACTAATTAGATCTACAGGGTGCAAGATCAAAAAGATCTGCAGGGTGCAAGATCAAGAAGATCTGCTGAGAGAGTAGGCAACAATGGTTGAGTTGATTGTCACTTGGAAGGTAGGCAATAACAACCATTGGGTTGATTGTCACTAGAGGGAATAACAACTTGGTTATGGAGTTGGTTGTAATTGATTGAGAGAGAGAGAACTCTTGAGGGAGAATTATTGTACACCTAAGAGGTGTGGGAAGAAGAGATTTCTTCATTGTATTTCCTTCTGGAAGAGTGTAATACAAGATTGTATTGTTTCTCGTATCTCCTATTCTTTGTTGTTTTTGATTTCTAGTTACTTATTACTTCTGGTTTAATTTCATGTTTAGTTGCTTATACAAAGGTAATCAATTGTACTCTAAGGAGGATCCTGACAATTGGTATCAGAGCTATAATCACTAACAAGTGGTAGAGCGGGTTAGTGTTTGTTGATTACAGGTTCACTCTCAGGGGTTTCTGATTGAGTGGGAGTAAAGTAATGGCAGAAAAAAGTAAACTAAGAATGGAGAAATTCAATGACAAGAATGATCAATTATGGAGGATGCAGATAGAAGATTATCTGTATAAGAAAGATCTATACTTACCGTTGGGTGGGGTCTCAAGTAAGCCCACATATATGCAAGATGAAGAATGGAATGTTCTTGATAGAAAGGCTCTGGGATCTATAAAGTTGAGCCTGGCATCGTCTGTGATTTCCAACTTATCACAGGCAAAGACAACGATAGAGTTAATGGATACTTTGGCAAATTTATATGAAAAACCCTCAGCTTCAAATAAGGTATATCTTATGAAGTAATTATTTAATTTGCAAATGCAGGAAGGTGGATCGGTATATAGTCATCTTAGTGATTTCCATGGATTAATAAATCAGTTAAATTCAGTCAAAATAATTTTTGATGATGAAATTAAGGCTCTCTTAATCTTATGCTCTTTACCTGAAAGTTGGGATAGCTTGGTAATGGCAGTTAGTAATACTGTGTCCGCTTCAAATATCTTGAAAGTTGATGATGTTGTTAAAGTAATATTGAATGAAGAAATTTGCAGGAAAAGCACAAGGGAAACATCAGGGAATGCTTTAAGTGTTGAAAGTAGGGGAAAGCAAAGAGAGAAGATCGAGCAAGGGAAATCAAGGTCAAAAATAGGCAGTAGATCCAAATCCAGAAATGGAAGTATAACCTGCTGGAATTGTGGAAAGAAATGGCATGTAAAGAAAGATTGTTGGTTGGTAGAAGATCAACATGAAGAAAATAAAGAAGCAAATGATGCAGGTATTGTTGCATGGGATGCTCATATTTTCCTTGGATAAAGTAGAATCTTGGGTTTTAGATTCTAGTGCCTCTTTCCATGCAACCCCAAATAGAGAATTTTTCAATGATTATGTCCATGGAGACTTTGGAAAAATTTATTTAGGGGATGGTGAGCCTTGTCAAATTGTTAGCAAAGGAAAAGTGCAGCTGAAATTGTAGAATGGCAACACATGGGTGTTGAAGGATGTCATGCATGTACCCGTCCTGAAGCGGAATCTGATTTTTGTAGGAAAGTTGGGTGATAAGGGTTACACAGTAACTCTCACAGCTGAATCTTGAAAAGTTTCCAAGGGTGCACTTGTATTAGCTAGAGGTAAGAAAGTAAGTACACTTTATCTATCTACTTGTATTACTGATTCTCCTTCTGTTTTATCTACTTTAGTTGTAGATGCAAAGATGTGGCACTGTAGTCTTGGTCACATGAGTGAGAAGGGAATGGATGTCCTTAAGTCAAATGGTAAGCTTTCAGATTTGATAGATCTAGATTTTTGTGAGCATTGTATTTTTGGGAAACAGAGGAAAGTGAGGTTTCTCACAACTGGGTCAACAAAGAAGAAGCACAAGTTGGAGCTTGTTCACAAAGACGTGTAGGGATCAGCTCAGGGAGCTTCTATTGGAAGATCACAGTATTATGTTTCTTTCATTGATGATGCTACAAAAAAGGTATGGGTTTATTGCATAAAAAGGAAATCTGATATTTTTGACACATTTAAGAATTGGAAAGCCTTGATTTTCAATGAGAAGGTGATAGATAGTGATCAGCTAGAGAGGCTAAATAATTTTGAGCAAGGAAATGTTGATTTGGACAAGGCTATGATCCAAAATGAGCTCGCAGGTAAAAATCATCACTCACAAGAAAACACAGACACTGACATTAGTCAGGCAAAGACCGACATCGATCAGGCAGGAATCAACGTCGGTTCGGTGGAGACCAAAGTCAGTGATGTCGGGCAGGTGGAAACTGACATCGATCAGGTAAGAATCGACGTCGGTCAGGTTGATTAGGTGGAACCAACATCGGTCAGGTGCAGACCGAGAGATGACCGAGATTGGTCACTATTAAAACAAAATTTAGGCGGATAGCAAGCTGTCAATGAGTCTCAAACACCCATGAGGAGGTTTGAAAGGGTAAGTAAACCTCAAATTTGTTATTCCCCTTCTTTATACTACTTATTGCTCACTGATGGTGGAAAACCAAGAAGTTTTGAACATGCAATGTAGGTAGAATCCAGGAAATAGTGGGAGCATGGCATGAATGAGGAAATTAATTCCTTGGAAGAGAACCAAACGTGGGATTTGGTAGAGTTGCCAGCCGAAAAGAAAGCACTGAAAAATGAATGGATATATAGGTTAAAGAAAGGAGAGAATGGACAAGTGAGACATAAGGCTAGGTTATATGGTCTTGAGTAAGCTCCAAGACAGTGGTATTTGAGGTTTGATAGGTTTATGACAAAGCATGGATTTAGTCAATGTCAATGTGACCATTGTGTTTATTTTACCAGATTAGATAATAGTATCTACATTATCCTATTACTGTATGTAGTGTATATGCTTGTTGCAGGGTCACACATGCAGAGAATTACTAAGCTAAAGGTAAAATTAGCTCACACATTTGCCATGAAGGATTTAGGAGTGAAAATCCTTGGCATGAGCATTTCTAGAGACAGGAAAAATCACAGGTTGATTTTATCTCAAGAGGATTATGTGAATAAGGTAGTGGAGAGGTTTAATATGCAGGATGAAAAATCGGTAAGCACACCTATGGTTGGACAGTTCAAGCTGAGCAAAGAACAGTGTCCTAAATCACATGATGAGGTTGAGTACATGGTATGTACTAGACCTGATATTGCCCAAGCAGTGGGAGTTGTCAGCAAGTTTATGGCCAATCTAGGAAAAAAGCATTGGAAAGCAGTTCAGTGGATTCTCAGATATCTGAGAGGGACCAACAGTAGGAATTTATGCTATGGAGGGTCAAACACTTCTCTACATGGGTATGTAGATTCAGATATGGTAGGTGACTTGGATGGCAGGAGAAGCACCACAGGATATGTGTTCACTGTTGGTGGAATGGCGGTTAGCTAGATTTCATATTTGCAGAAGGTTGTTGCCCTGTCTACTATAGAGGTAGAATACATTGCAGTCATAGAGGCTAGCAAGGAAATGATATGGATGACTCAGTTCATGGAAGAGTTGGGAAAAGAGCAAGAGAATTTTAGATTGTATAGTGATAGTCAAAGAGCAATTCATTTGGCAAAGGATTCAGCCTTTCATTCAAGAACCAAACATATACAGCTTAGGTACCACTTCATTAGACAGGTATTGGAGGAGGGTCAATTGAAGCTGGAAAAGATCCATACAGATGAGAACTCTGGTGATATGTTAACAAAGCCGATAACAAAGGAGAAGTTAAATCTTCATTCAACTTTTGTTGGTCTTCAAGATTGAACTTGAAGATGGAGATACAAGCCAAAAATAGATTAGAGGATGTTGCTGTACAGGTATAGGTACAGGTGCAGTTGTTTATCTCCAAGTGGGAGATTGTTGAGTTGTGGAGCTAAAAGCTTCACTGAATGTGCAAATGTGGAGGTTACTGGGTTACACAGTAACCGACATCAGTCAGGCCAACCGACATTAGTTGTCTCCAGCTACATAGTAACCGACATCGGTTAGGGATTGACCGGCATCGGTCACCTTCAGACTGACATCGGTCATCTATGCATTTCTAGAACTGTTCTAATTTTAGGAGAATAGTTAGTTTGCATGTAAAGACTAGTTTTAGTCTTGAGTCTGCATTTCTAATTATTGTTTGGTTTAGGATCTATTTAAGAGACCCATGGGGCTATATTGTAATGTAAGCAAGATCAATTAGATTTGCAGGGTGCAAGATCAAGAAGATCTACAGGGTGCAAGATCAAGAAGATCTGCTGGGAGAGTAGGCAACAACGGTTGAGTTGATTGTCACTTGGAAGGTAGGCAATAACAATCATTGGGTTGATTGTCACTAGAGGGAATAACAACTCGGTTATGGAGTTGGTTGTAATTGATTGAGAGAGAGAGAACTCTTGAGGGAGAATTACTGTACACTCAAGAGGTGTGGGAAGAAGATATTTCTTCATTGTATTTCCTTCTGGAAGAGTGTAATACAAGATTGTATTGTTTCTCGTATCTCCTATTCTTTGCTATTTCTGATTTCTAGTTACTTATTACTTTTGGTTTAATTTCGTGTTTAGTTGCTTATACAAAGGTAATCAATTGTACTCTAATGAGGATCCTGACATAATCTTTAAGGGAAGAGAATTCATGTATTTAACATCATACTTTACATAAATGTAACTCACTTATAGTAAATTGCACAACACATCTAGTTGCAAATGAGAGAAAACCTTGCAAATATACTATCAAACTATTCAACCTAGTGTTAAGCTCAAAATAACAGATGCATGTATAAAATGTGATTACCAGATTAATTTGTAGAAAGGAAACAATTAGACATCAAAAGCTTGAGGAACAACAACACAAAAATAAATTGTTGTAGTTTATTTCATTGGTTTAGCTTTTGTGCTTGGTCATGCACTTAGCAGTCAAGCCAAGTTAGTTATATGCTTGGTATAGCTAGGCACGAGCATAATAGGGTCTAGTGCACAACATTTAATGCACTACTACATTGGTGTCAGTTTCACATAAGGTACAAGCCTTGTGTGCTCACACGAACTGTAATAGCAAAGGGACTGGACCCGCATTGGGCTAGTTAAAACATGGTGCAACTTTGGGTTCAAAGGGACTTAGTCATTGGCAAGATGAGTTCAAGTGGCTTGTCAGTACTAGGCTACTCTGGGGAAGCTCAATAAGCGTGAGCCTTCTCAAGGGCACATATCCTATGTGCAATTTTATGTCTACTAGATAGGGTTTTTTATGGTGCAAGTCATTGGAATAGGGGGTTAAGGGTCATTTAGGTGCTTTAGCTGAGTCATTGAAATGGCTTGGGTTCATGTGCTAATTCTTAGGATAGTGCTCTAGGCATGGGTTTTAGAGTCTTGACGCATCCAAGTCTAACACTTAGTCTAATTTATAGGTTGGTTGAAGTCACTATATGGCATAAAGATACCATTAACGACTAGGGATAAACCTTTATAGAATAATACATTCAAAGTAAATAAACTATATCATTGCTCATATACACTAAGTCATAAACATAACACTACGTAGACTATAATGCAAGAATCAACACTCTAGTGTTTCAACAACATTCTTTATTAACTTCATGGTTCAAAATACAAAGTTTAAGATATAAAAGCAAATCATATGCTCTTCCCTAACACTACTCATGCCCAATGACTCACAAGCAAGCTTAGTTTATACATTCTAAATACCTAATCTATTTTATGCAAATTACAAAACACTAATGTTGGCTCTCCATTTCAGTAGAGCTTCACTACATTAGGTGCCTCTTTCTATTCTTTAAATGCAATCCTTATTTTATAGGTAATTAGGCATCCCCTTGTCAGGTCAAATAGGCACGTGCCAAGTGATGAGCTATCATTGGGGGTTGCTAGTCTATTGGCTCCACTACATTGCCTAGGTTGGATGAGTGCATGTTGTATGCTAAGTTGTCACTGGGGAGTTGCTATCCCACCTACTCCACTCTTTTGAAAATCATACTTCTCAATCCACCACGTGCAAGTTCATACAAGGATGTCCTTTGAAGGTCAATGCCATGCAACCACCTGCGAGCTAGTGCAAGATCCTTGGGGATTCTGTTAAGACCCCATATGTAACAATATGGAAAATATAGGAAAATACTAAGTATATTACTGAATCATGGGCCACTTTGAGGGGGATACCTCCTTAGATCAAGGCTCTATTACAATTATTCTTAAATGCAATCCTTATTTTATAGGTAATTAGGCATCCCCTTGTCAGGTCAGATAGGCACGTGCCAAGTGATGAGCTATCATTGGGGGTTGCTAGTCTATTGGCTCCACTACATTGCCTAGGTTGGATGAGTGCATGTTGTATGCTAAGTTGTCACTGGGGAGTTGCTATCCCACCTACTCCACTCTTTTGAAAATCATACTTCTCAATCCACCACGTGCAAGTTCATACAAGGATGTCCTTTGAAGGTCGATGCCATGCAACCACCTGCGAGCTAGTGCAAGATCCTTGGGGATTCTGTTAAGACCCCATATGTAACAATATGGAAAATATAGGAAAATACTAAGTATATTACTGAATCATGGGCCACTTTGAGGGGGATACCTCCTTATTTCAAGGCTCTATTACAATTATTCTTAAATGCAATCCTTATTTTATAGGTAATTAGGCATCCCCTTGTCAGGTTAGATAGGCACGTGCCAAGTGATGAGCTATCATTGGGGGTTGCTAGTCTATTGGCTCCACTACATTGCCTAGGTTGGATGAGTGCATGTTGTATGCTAAGTTGTCATTGGGGAGTTGTTATCCCACCTACTCCACTCTTTTGAAAATCATACTTCTCAATCCACCACGTGCAAGTTCATACAAGGATGTCCTTTGAAGGTCGATGCCATGCAACCACCTGCGAGCTAGTGCAAGATCCTTGGGGATTCTGTTAAGACCCCATATGTAACAATATGGAAAATATAGGAAAATACTAAGTATATTACTGAATCATGGGCCACTTTGAGGGGGATACCTCCTTAGATCAAGGCTCTATTACAATTATTCTTAGATACTCTATAATGCCATATACCCCTATACTTATACTATTTCTTACCTGTCTCTCTCCATATGCTAAATCATGTGGGGTTATTCCCTATCCTATTATACCCCTCTAGGTACATTACATTCCATCCCCTTCAAATATGTTTTTCCCTCAAAACATGGTAAGAAATAGGAGGACCAATGAATACCAGACCAAAAATAAGGTGAAGACTAGATGGAAGCTCTACCATGCATGCATTTTTGCTTCCACTTCTTCTATCTGTGTTGTGATAGGAGCATGCAAAATAATAAGGTGAACATAAGCACTAAAATAGGAGGTGGATGTGCATAAATATGAATGCATGGACTAACCACAACTGAAATTTGGTAGTGAGAGTCAAGCAATGAAAGTTGCATCTTGATGATGATCATCTCAAATCTAGAACATGGGTGCACAAAATAGTTGTCCTTGTGAACCAAATAAGGGGATATGCCATCCCCCTTAGCATTGTTTCTTAAGGGAGGTGGAGCCTCAATTACCTACTTAGGATCAATGATTATCAACTTTGGTTTATTTGGGGTCTGCTTGAGCATAGTGGTTGCCTGGATGGATTTATTAGAGGAGTGATCAGGAGCTTTTGGTGCTTTTGTAGTTTGACAGAGCATGGGTTAGAGACATTGCTAGTTGATGTAGTATTTCATGATCTTGGCTAAGCCCACTGCTTCCATCATTGTCTGAGGGAGTCACATGTAAACCTCTGCTCAAATCACATCTTGAAGTCCGTTAATGAAGCAATGAATAAAGAATGTAATAGAGGTGCCATTGGTTAATGTCTTTAACTTAGTTTGATATTCCTATACTGTTCCAGTTTGTTGAAGCCAAGTCAATGCATCAGTTAAATAATTTCCTGAGAGAATGGGAAACCCCATGAGAACTAAAATATTGGACATCGATTTCGATTGAAAATGTGTCCTTACAACACCGTCATTTTTTTTATAAATTTTTTGACACTAACACCACATAAGACAAGATACTTGGTACAAAAAAAAAAGAAAAAAAGAAAATAAAGAAAGAAAGAGAAGTAGACAATTATGACTAATATTATTGTGTTGAACCAACATATGACAATATACAAAATACCACTTAAAACTAGTAATGAGATATAGAAGACGTAACAAATAACACTACAAGGACTATGAATATACTACAAAATGATAAAAATATAACCTTGAACTTTTAAACTAAAAAATAATGTCTATAAAGATATAGTAAGTGGAAACTATCATGAATACAACCAAACCTACGAATTTAACCACATTCACCATGAAAATGTAAAACCAATTTAGCTAAACTAGAATCCTAAACACTAATGAATCGAAACCTAAAACCAAAATATCAAAATAACCTTACACCACATACCATGAATGGTATGGAGAAACCCATGACAATCTAAACAAGTGGGTTTTCAGGAGTAGGGCTGAGCAATGGACTCAATATGCTGATGGACACCATGGAGTTGAGAAGGTAGGCTTTAGAATGGAGGTCAACCAAAGATTAGGAGCTAGAGAAAATACCTATTTTGAGCTTGATGTCAAGCCATGAAGGATTTATTAGATCTCATATGTGTGAGAAGCTAATGTTCTAGATGTAGCACAAGGTGTTGGCCATCAATGTATACAATGATAAGATTGAGCATCTACTAGAGTTGGGGCACCCATGGTCCAACTACATCAAGTTTCATAGAGTCACTATTAAACATAACCCTCACCTTAAAGGCATCATCAAGATGGTTGATCTAATGATAAATCAAGATACTATTTGTATACCAACATACTCCAATACTTGACCTATTGAGATAATTTACAATAGTACTGCTAAAACACAAACAAATGCTTGATTCATTTTTCTACATGTGAAGTTTACAGAAATACAATGGGAAGCTTTCTTCCAAAAGATCATCCTTTGTGACAAAAACCTAAGTTTTATGTCCTTAAATAGGACAAATCTCTGTGTTTTGTTGGTGTAATTAAGAAACAATGATGTTTTTATGCATGTGCTCAATATGAAATCAAGCTAGAAGAGGACATGTGCAAAATACCAAAGCCAAAATTGTTTACAAAACTCCACCAGTCTAAAATCTAAAATCTGAATTATATGCAAAGTGACGATGACTCATGATAGGAAAGGCAATCTCCATGATTGAGATAAGCCCCATGGCCTATCTATCTAGATGGAAAATTCATCCCAAAATTTTGGAACTGACCCGTACAATCCTATCTGTGTATTAGACCTTTGTAGAGATACCCACGTGTGAGTTATGTGGGTTTGATAGAGACAAATGCCAATGGGTAAGACAAGATCTATAGACAAATTAGGGCATATTTTATCCTTCCAGATGTTAGATCCGGAGAGAGACTACCAAGAGTTCTACACAATAAATATGGATCTACAACAAGTTGTCAAAAAATTTGGTCAAGTTGTTAGACTAGTGCAAAAATGGATCCAATGGAGTGAGGGGCCGAGAAAGTGCTATGCAAAATGAAGTCAACGCTTTGTGGAGTCACATTTGACAAGAAATAATATTGTGTGGGTAGTGATTTGAATATAACAATTAGATTTGAGATGCAATATGTTATCCCATAAGAGATAACTACAACTTATCTATAGAATAACTAATCAAATAGTTGGATCTCACAAATAACAAGTCTGTAAACTCACAATACTGTAAATGACTACAAAATCTCTCTCAAATCTCTCTTGTAATAGAAAAAAAATTTGGCAGCCTGGGAAAGTGCTCTGATACCAATGTTAAGACCCCATATGCAATAATATGGAAAATCCAAGAAAATACTACGTATATTATCAAATCATGGGCCACTTCAAGGGGGTTACCTCTTTAGAGAAAGGATCTATTACAATTATTCTTGGATACTCTATAACATTTTATACCCCTATACTTATACTATTTCTTACCTATCTCTCTCTATATGCTAAAGCATGTGGGATTATTCCCTATCCTATTATACCCCTCTAGGTACATTATAGATTCATCCAGTTGGCACAAAAAGGTTCAAAAAGGGAGAAATCAAACCAAATATTGCCTCACATCAAGATAGGTCAAGTTGGCATGGTCCACATAGTTGGTAGAAAAGGGGGCCCAACATTACCCCATACAAAATTGTTAGTCCACCCCAAACTAGTCTTTCAGTGCCTTTGGTGTGTAAAACTCGAATGCACCTTGATTTAAATCTACCTTGAATTTTTCAAAGCCCTATATAGTTCCCTTGATTTCTTCAATGGTGTCATCTAATTTAGTTAAGGCAGCCTCGAGGGCAAACACTTATGTGTTTTCCAGTTCTTTCTTGAAGGCCTCAAGCCTTTCTTTGGCTTGCCTTACCCTGTCATCTAAGATCCCCCCCTACTCACTAGCCTTTATTAGAAGGTGCAAAAGAGCACCTCTAAGTCTTGCTCTTGGGTCTTTAGCTAGGAATTCAAGGATTTGACTTTTTCCATCACTTGTATGTGCTCAGTTTTGCTCATCATGAAGGAGTGTTGGAATAAGGCATCTTTCTCCTCCTTTGCCTTTTTCAGGTGTGCATCAATGACCATAGCTTGGGTGGCAAAGTTGAAAAATATGGCATCTACTTCTTCCATTCCCTCTTCAAGTTTGGTGAATAGGTCTTCCACCACATCTAACTTCTTGTTTAACTCTCCTCTTAAGGTCTCACAGGGGTCCTTTTGCTCCTTTAGTGCTAACTTCATCTTAAGGAGCATCTGTTCTACAAGTGTGAAAACTTTATCAACTTATTTCATCCCTGAGGTATCCACACCATCCAAAAGGGATGGCTCTATGTATTTTACATGCTTAACTAGCTGTTTAAGTTTGAGCTTTGTTACCTCAAGCTCCTTCTTAGTCTCTTGCACTATTTTCTTTCAGCTATTTGTACATAAATCATTGATGATGTTCTTACACACTACTGAGGAGGCCATCTTGATCAGAGCATTAGCTAAGTGCATGGGGTTCATGTCTTGAGGATTGATGAGTTTATAGTCATGCCCTTCCTCCAGCTTCTTAGCACTCTAAATTGCTTTTGTTAGAACCTCAAACTTAGGCTTGTCTATATGGTAATCCAACACCCAAGAAACTTGGTGGCACGTCAGGTTCATTATAGTCTTTAGTGGCATGCACTCCATCGTATAGAAGTCTTCATCCTCTTTAAACTCCTATTGCACTCTTTCCCTATTACCTAGCTCATATTCCTCTCCCTCGCTCAACTCTTCTTCTTTGTTGGTATTTGTGCTTGTGCCAGTGGTTTCTTCTTCTTAGGGTTCTTCATCAAATTTCCCCCTTGTTCGCTTCTTATCTTTCTTAACCACTAGACCCACCATTGCATTCTTCTTGTAGGGGTTCTTTCATGGAATTTTCCCTTTTATCCATTTCCTCTTGTAGTGGCTCTTTGGTGTGAGCTTCCATTGCACCAACCTTCTTCTCTTCTCACCCTAACAAGTCCTTTGTCCCCTTTTTTATTTATTTCTCTAAGGCACTAATATCACCTTATTTATCTCTAGGTGCCCCTTTAGAGCTAGGGTTCACCTGTTATGCAGCTTCTTCTATTGTTGTGATGGAGGTGCTAGACACCTTCTTAGGTACTCTTTCCTCTCCCAGTTTTGTGCTAGAAACAACCTTTTTCTTTTATCATTCCTTTATCATCTTAGCCCTTTTTTCTTGGGCCACCTCTTCATCTCTTTCCTTTCTTTTGGCCTTCTCTTTCTTGGCCTTCCTTTCTACCTCCTCTTTCTTATCCTTTTCCTTTTCAACCATCTTCTGTGTGGTTTGTGCTTCACACTTCTTTTCTCTTATTTTTATTTCCTTGGCCTCTAACTGATCGATCTCAGCTTGGGACATGCCCCTGGCCCTCATGTCCTCATGCTTGTAGTGAAACCTTAGTGCCACATTAATATACCATTGGTCTAGGACCTTATCCTTCCATTGGCACTTCAATTCTTCTTCTATCAGTGTGCTTGAATGTGTTGGTTCCTCAAGTTCTTCTCTTGTTTCTCCTTCCTTCCTTCCTTCTCCCTTCACCTTCTACACAATTTGCTCTTCTTCTTTCCTTTGTTCTTCTACCTTAACCATTTTAATGACCTCTTTCATTATCTTGACCTTTAAAATTTCTTCCTTTTGCTCCTTTGACTCCTACACCCTCTACATTTAGGCTTCATTGAAGCCAAGTTTCCTCCATCTCCACCTTCGCTTTTCCAACTCAGTCTGAGGTGGTGGGGAAGGGGTCCATTCACTTGATGAGGACTCAACATCCTTGGGTATGATGTATGTGCCCCTCCAACTTTATTCTTCCTCCAACTCCTCTTTCTCCTCTTCTTATTTTTCCTCATCCATAATTATCCTTTGCACCATAGGAGGATCCTTCCCCTTCTTTTTCCCTGTGCTAGGGCAAGTCTTGAGTGCGTAGCACATGCACTTCAGTGCAGAGGTTGAAGGAGATGCTTCTCCTTCTGAAGTGATATTAAACCTTAGTTTTTCCTCTATTTCCTCCAAAGTCTCCCCCTTCTTTTTCTTTGGAGACATTTTCTTTTTAGTGGGCACTAGCATTCCTTCATCCCCGAACTGGACTGGGGGTCTTCCCTCTACTCAGTGTTGGAATCCTTATTTCATGGCTTCATCTCATAGTATAGTCTATGGATGAAGCCAAGGATGGTGAACTCTTGGACGGGATTGATGTTTGTGTAATCCAAGGTATCTTATTAATCTTTAGTAGCTTTTCCATCTACATGAGAAAATCAATGCCTCAATTTGTGATTTTTTGCATCTAATTCCTTCACTAGAATGTCCATATATTATGTATTAGGGATCCAGTACAGTGTGTCCCTGAAGTACCCTATTAAGAAGGTGAAGGGGAGATTCAACCATCCTACCCTATTCCTATCTTGCAGTGCCAAATGCAATATGAAATAATGCTACATTACAACAAAAGATGTCATCTTGAACATACTTTGGGGAAGCCCCAAAGGAATGCACCACTCCAATCCAAAGGCTTCTATATAATTTTTTAACCAATGCATTATGAATGTCTTGTACTTGGGGTTGAAGGTGGTGGGGTAAGTGTAGTCTTTGCACTTTTGTGTTAGGGATTCATGATGTTCTAGGAACACCCATAGATTATCTTCACTCTCATATGGGATCCTAATTTCCTCCATAATAATCAATATGAGGATTGATCCCCACTTAAAAGTGCTCTTGGTGCTATGGAATTCTATCACATTTTTCACTAAATCCTCTATGATGAAATTCATAATGTTGAATTGTACTCCCTATGCCATGTGATAGGTAGTACATAGGTACACCTTTGAAACAAGTCCACCGACTGCCTAGGCATAATTTGGAACTCATGAGGCATATCATTGCATTTATGTTAGGATCCTCACACTTATTGATGGGGAATGTGAAACCCCCATTGAAGTACTTGAGGAGATTTATGATGTGTTCCACTTCTTCATCATCATCCATTAGTTGATGGATGTCCTGTCTAACATCTGGTAGCCTAGTTATCTTCTTGATCAACTACATTGAAAGCTTCATGTGTCAGCCTGAAAAATAGATGTGGTCCTCATGGACATGTAAAAATAGGAACTAGATGAATTCATATGGATTCCCAAAATAAGACAACTCATAGAGATAATTTACATCAGAAGCTTTTAACTTGTCTCAAATTGAGATGTCAAAGAGGGCATCACCTTGTGCTGACTTGCACCCTGTGTCCACCACCCAATCCTGCATCAAGTCTTGCAAGTGACTTGATGTTTGATGGTTGTATTCCTTGATTTAGTAACTGTGTGCAAATGAGCACCAAATTTCCCCCACCTGAACCTCTGGGGGAAACTACATATACTAGTATGACACCTTTGTTAATGCCTCGATGTCTACCTCAGTGACACTAACTACTTCGATTAGCTACACCTTAGTCTTGGTAGCCATCATTTCCTCTATAATTTTCACCCACTTAGGTTCTTACTGTGCTTGCAAAAAGCTTGCTACTTTTATCTTCTTCACCATCTTGAATCTGCTTGTGTTAAACCTTGGTAAGTGTGGCTTGAATGGTGGTCAGTGCTTATGCAGTCACGAGATCCTTGATTATACCTTTGGCTCTGAGCTTTGCTAGCTATTAATGGAAGCTTGGGTGATAGCTACTCATTTTAACTCTATTTTTTGCCTAAATTTATCTCTCTAATCCTTAAACTTGGCCTTGCTATGAACATAATCTTTCTTAGTATGCTGCTATTCACTCTAGGTGCCAGAACTGCTCAAGTTTTTATTACAATAGGGTTCTTTCTCTTTGGCTCTCTGGTACTTGCTTAGGTTTGATCTAAGTCTGAGTTAGTTTAAGCTTTGTAACCTAAGTAAGTCAGTTTCTTGCTATTTTATACCCTTCATTCTCATATACCATCATTAATGTAGGATTAATGGCGTAGGTGTCTTAATTTCTTAGAAAATGTAAAAATTTGCAAAATCCTTAAAAATCTCTTATCCTTTACGCATTAAATGCGCATATTTATGCTACTACCACCACCTCGTTGAATTTTCCCAATGGCTTTTTTGGCGAAGTGACGTGTGGTTCAAATGGTCACTTCCCACTCATTATGGGTGAATGCCAACTATCTTTATATTATTTCCTTCTGTACTTATATACTTGGTGCAACCTTCACCTTCTTTTTGGTAACCTGGGTGCAATATCTCATATGCATGCAATTCAGCCTCCTCGATTCCACTTTTTCTTCTAGCTATGATCTTATTTCAAGTGTACTTTTCTTTCTTGGTAAATTTCTTATGTATCATCTTTCCTTGGCATGTGCCACCCCCTATAAATCCCTTGCATTGGCCCTCTAGTGCCTTGATTTTCTTTCAACTCTCTTGTACACTACTAGATGGTGCATATTTTCTTTATGTTTTATGTTCAACCATATTGAGCATCTTCACTTACCTCTTAGGTCTCTGGTGTAGGATCAATGGATGCACCCTCTTTTAACTTTGACACAAAGGTAGTGCCCAAGTGATTCATTGTTGCACCTTCAAGTTCCCTACACTATTCATCTTGTGCACATATTTATTTTAATTCTTTTGATTGCACCCATTAAGTTTCACAGGCCCACCACTTATATGTCTAGCCACATGTATTAAGAGGGTGAAAGTGTTTGACTCACCTGATTGGAATTATGCGTGAAGTGATAACACATAAGTTCTTGTAGCCATCGTGTACTACTTATTGCCTCTAAATGCTATACAAGGAATAAAACAAAAAGAAATGAATGGTTTGGCTTGTGCCAAACTTTATTCTGGTCAATTTAAATTCAAATTGACTAGTGACCAAGAAGTCAGAGTTTTCATTGTGTAGGCACTAACCTATTACCCATATGGCTTCAATTGGTTACCATTGAAATGTCTAGGGAACATTTGATCAGACAATGTGCATAACTTGCATGTAGTTGTTTCCAATATGTGGTGGATGATGTAGGGACCCATCCACTATAATTACAACTTACCTAAGTGCTTAAAGTACTTATAATCATAGAGCAATATCAATGCTCCTTTAATCAGCTCCTTGTGCTTGATATGCTTGTCATACTAACATTTTTGGTATGCCTTCTTGATCTACTGACTCCATTTCACTTGGACACACTTTTCATCCAAATGCTCCAAGTCTTCCAACCTTGTGCTTAAAGATTCTTGGTTGTTTAAGTGACCAATACATGCAATGCATAAGGAGGGCACCATGAATTCTATGGGTAGAATTGCTTCATTGTTAAACACTAGTTGAAATGGTGTAGCCTTGTTCAGGTATTTGTATGTTGTGTGGTACGCCCATAATACTACTAAAACATGATCATCTCAATCTTTGTGACTGACATTACATATATTTTTTAAGCTCATACCTAGGATCTTATTGAATGCTTTAGTTATGCCATTAGCTTGGGGATGATATGGGGTGGTCTTGTGGTACACCACCATGTACTCAGTCAAAAGGATGTGCACCATCTCATTGATGAAATGAATACCCCTGTCACTAGTCAGACTGAATGGGCACCCATACTAGCTTATGATGTTCTCCCATATGAAGTGTATGGCTATTGTAGTTGTGCAGTCTTTTGCCAGTGCAAATTTGGCTCACTTAGTGAAATAGTTAGTGGTTGCTAAAATATATCTTGCACTAGTGCATCATGCTATGGGAGTGATTGGCCCAACAAAGTCAATGGCCTAATTTTTGAATGGTACTTGGGCAAGAATGGGGATGAGAGGCATCTCATCTTAGTGGTTAGGTTGTCTAGTGTGCTAGTATATGTCACATGCCTTGGCATACTCCTTTGCATCTTAGAATAGGCTTGGCTACCACAAGCCTGATTACAATACCTTACATGCCATATTGTCTTTGATGTAATAGTCTCTTGTGGTTCCCTCATGTGCTTCTTATAGGATGGATTCCTGTTGATGTTACAAAACACACTAGTGTAATACTTCATCTCTACTTAGTTTGTATATCTCCCCCTCAATGAGCTAGAAGGGGGTGGTACAAACTACAAGTTATTTTTTCTCCTTAGTTGACAAGGTTTGGGGTGCAAATCTAGATGTTAAGAAAGTGGAAATATTTTCTAGATATTTAGGGATGTGCTAGACTCTATATAGCTACACATTCAACATGTTATCCTCAATTGGTGTCATTGTATCACCAAAATTGATGCAAGATAAATGGTCTGGCCCCAAGTTCTGCTTTCTAGGTTTAACAATAACAAAGAACTAGAATTCCTGGAATAGAAAAATCCATCTACATATGCACCCATGTAAAATAGGATTTTTCACAAAGTACTTAAATGCCTCGTGATCTATGAAAAAGATGAATGGGGTTGCCAATAGGTATTTCCTAAATTATTGTAAGGAATAAACCATTTCCATCACCTCATGCTTGGTGGTGGTGTAATTCTATTCAACCTACATCAATTTCCTACTTGTGAAAGAGATGGGGTGGTCCATCTTGCCCTCACTTGGTTGCACCAATATGGCACCAATAACAGAGTCAAAAGTATCAACATGGATGTGGAAAGGAGTAGTCCAGTCTAGAAATTGTAAAATTGGCACACTAGCCAACTTCAGCTTTAATGTTTCAAAAGCCTCCTGTTGCACCTCACCTTAATAGAACGGGTCATCTTTGCTTAAGAGCTCCTTTAGAGGTATTATAATCTTTGCATAGCTCTGTATAGACTTCTTGTAATAACCAAAATAGCCTAGAAAGGTATGAACATCTTGCTACATTAAAGGAGTCTAGAGCTAGATTACGATGGCTATCTTCATAGGATCAATAAGCAAACCATCCTTATAGATGATGTGCTTGATCAAAATCCTAAAGAGGGTTATAAAGACACACTTCTTTAGATTTAAGGATATTTGGAGCTACTATCACCTCTCAAACATGAGGCATAAATTATCACAGTGGTATTTTATAAGGCCATACACAGTCCAATCATCAAGATGAACTTGCAGGAACTTATGGATAAAGTCATTGAAGGTAGTGATCACTACCCTAGAGAATATAATTGGCATATTCTTGAGTGTAAAGGGCATCACATTGTAAGTGAAATAATCCCATTCAATCACAAAAGTTGTTTTGGGCTTATCCTCCTCCTTGATTTGCACTTGATGGTAGCTAGAAAAACCATTAGTAAAAATATATATTTCACAACTTATGAATCCATTCAGGACCTCATCAGTGAACAGGGTCAGGAATGGATCATTGACATAGGCAATATTCAAGAGCTTATAATTGATGCAGATCCATATGTGCCCATCATTTTTGATGCTAATGGCCATTGGGCTCACCCATTCATATTTTTGTATAAAGTAGGTGATGCCAGTGGCAAACATTTCATCAATCTCCATTTTCACCTTGGCATGAAGATTGAGATTCATTTGATATGGGTACTTCTTGACTAGCCTCATGCCATCCACTAGCTTGATGCTAATTTTTCCAAGGGAAGGGTGGGTGCCCTTTATGTCCTGATAGCTATGCAGGAACAAGTCCTAAAATTCCTTTAGGAGGTCTATGATTTGTTCCATCTCCACCTCATAATAGTAAGTGCCTATAGTGGTAATCTTTGGCTTACATTTTGCATTAATGTCTACTTTAGTGGTCTTGAGTGGCATACATGATAGGGCTCATTCTTCTCTTGATGAGAGTCTCAACTGTCCTTGTCCCCTTAGTTGTTCCAATTTGAAGTATGTAATAAATGATAACCTTCATTTTGGGGCATTGTCATCCCCATAAGTGCACACAAGTTTTTATCTTCCTATTAGAGCCTTCCAATTGCACTCTTTCTAGGTCTCATCATATTCCTCACTGGAGTCACTATTGAGCACCCCATCTTCAAAGAATGTTGAAAGTGCTAGTCCTTTCTCCTTGAACATTTCACTAAGGCACTCTTCTAGGATGTCAATGTCCTCAAACACTACCCTACAAATGAATTATAATGGCTCCAGTAGTTCTAAGTTCTATGAAGAAAAGGAGAAGGTGTGCATGAACCTCTCCTTGAGTATTTCATAGTTTCCTATCTTATAGTGCATATAATTTACAATGTACCACACTCATGCCCATGTCTTCAAGGTCCTATATAAGGCATGCACCCACAGGCCTTTTGGTATGTTTTTGCCATAGATAGTCTAAGTTTGTTCACACAATCGCACATGCATGATTGGGTTCAGAATCACCTGAGTAAGTGGGTATGTCCAAGTCCTCATTACTCTTTCCAAACCTAATGCATATTTTTGCCTTTACATCTTTCCATGTTGGCAAGTTAGGTCTTTGCACTACCCACCAATGAGTAGCTAGTGCACTTCAAGGTATGCATTAGTGTGCCCATTCTATATATTTCCTTGGGGATGCAAGCTTCAATATCATGGACATACCTCTCTATAGGCTAGCTCCTTTCATACTTTTAGGAGCACCAAAATATTCCCTTTACTTATCTATAACACCCTTTTTTTGCCTTCTTGGTATGGGAAACCCATCTCTTCTGATTATGCTCAATCCTAACCAGTCTTATTCTAGCTAGTCTTAGCTCAGTTATGCACACCAGGTGACACCTTTAGCTAGTGACCTCATAAGCCTCTTCTACCCATAATTCATAGGCTACATCAATTTATATCAAATAATAATCATCCATCCTCCCATTTGAGCATGCTTTGGTTACTAGGGTTGAGCTTCTTGATGCCCTACACCATGATGTTGTAAATGTGGTTGATCTCATCCTCGAGATCAATGCTTTCCACATATGGGGGCCCTTGATCACTTAATATAGGGATCACCACCCTCTCTTTACCATTTTCAAAATTCATGTAGAACTTATTAAAGCACATGTATACATTATTTCATGTAGTACCATGGCCTACCCAAGAGTGCTAGATAGTTGTCCTGCTCTACCAACTCGATGACCTTCAAAGTCAACTTGGAACTCAACACCCATGATATCTATAATGGTACCCTTAAAGATCCTAATAGGTTGCACTCAAGTTTTATTAGCCATAAATAACATGTGAGGTGAGGGTCTCAAGGGTGGCCATCCCATCTTCTCTCAGGTGTTTTGGTTAGAATATTAACCTTCAATGCTCGTGTCTACAAGTACTTCACAAATTGACCATCCATTTATGGTGGCATTGATCAATAACTCTTGATCATATTCTATGTTTATGAGTATGCCTTACTTCATGTGGCCACTTTATGTGGCATACACAATAACTTCAATCATTTGAGGCACAACCTCTTCTTTTAATTTCTTCCCTCCATGTGCTTCAACAACAAATCTTTTAGTAGGGGTAGCATCCCTTCAATTTGTAAGAGGCACAAGATCTCTATCAACTCTTATACTTTGACCTCCTAGTTGTCTTATCTTCTACGATGAAGTAGTGGCCTATGCCTCTAGATCTCTAGCTAGTTAGAGTTCACCTTAAAAATTCTATATCACTGCTCATGGCTTGTTGTAGGATGTCCTTCTATCATGCAAAGTTAGGATAAGGCAAAATTTTGGCTCAAGTCACACTATATGGTCAATGCAGCTTGATTCACCATACTCTAAGTGTAGTTCTTGGGTTGAAACAGTGGTTGACTGAGTGGTGAACCCACTTTGGGTTATGGCCTGCACTTTAGGTGGCTCCTTGTGAGTCTGTTATGGTTTGGGATCCCACCTTTCTTCTTTGGATTCATACCTAACCATTACATGGCACCCTTATCAGGCTGACCTTGAGTCAAAATTTTGTATAAGTATGGGCATTCCTCAACCACATGTGGTCTTCAAAAATACCCACATATTGGGTGTGCATGGGGAAGTCATGCTGATAATGCTTAATTGACCCATACTTGTAACATGATCATGGTGGGAATATTCCTCCACCACATCCTCCTCCTCACCCGCACGTGCACCTCACTGGTTCCCATAACCCATATTATACTTGACTATAGCCCTCATTTCCTTGACCCACCTAGCCTCTAGCTAATGTTGTCACCTACCTCATGCCTCTTTCTATGTTTTGGTGCATCTCATCAATGACTCTGATAGTTTATTATGGAGTGTGTATAGGCATTTCACATCTTGTAGTAAATGGTAGTGTTCACTTGACTAGCACACTACAATAGAGGATAATTCTGAGAGTCATGTGGCCCATGACAAAATTTATAGTTGAGAAGTAGGGCACAAACATTTCTTTATGCAAAATTATTCTTGTTATGCCCTGCCATCTCATAGTTGGTGCACCATAACCCATTGTGAGTGTCATGTGTCAAACCAATAGTTAGCTTCTATAGTTGGGAGGCTATTGAACAAATCTATACCTCCATGAATGGACCAATCTTGGTATTGGTGCTACCTACTGCCTCAGCCCATAGTGCAGCTTTAAGTGCTTTTTGGGGGTCTATAAAGGTCTTCATGGACAATGCTCTTTTGAAAGGTACTAACAACCCTTAACAAACCACTAGGTGTGTTGGGAAGGATGAATGTCATATGGAATCTTAGAGAGAAGAGTTTTAAACCATGCATCATATAGGCACACATTCTTGGATAAACCTTAGTTGATTTCTTTGAGCATCGTAATGTTCTACTGCTTAAATTTACAGATATTAAACTCTTTCAAAAAGGCTTCCTTCAGCATATTATAGTCAACCATAGCCTGGTTTAGATCAAATTTATGATACTAGGTATAGGCATGATCCAATAAGGTGTTCATGAATAGGGTCACCTTGTGCTTGAGCTGAGTGATGCTTCAAGCATTCCATTACAACTCATACTTAAGCACATGCTCTATGGAATTCTTGATGTCATGATACTCTAGAAATTGCATTCCCATCTCATAATAGATCTACTAAGGGGGTGGTGCTAGGTTTTGAGGTGTTTTTCCCCCTTGCATCTATGTTGAAGGTGGCCCTCCTGCACCTCCACTTGTAAGGTTGAGCATTGAACCTTATCAGAGTAGGTTACGTTATTGACCTTGTCGGCACAATATCACTTACTAGTGGCACCCTGCCACTTCTTATGGTATATTACCTAGTCGTCGATATAGCTGACTTCCTTTGCACAAGAATGCTTACACCTATGTTAATGGTTCCTAGGTTGGTGATTTCTAGGTTTGTCATATCTTCACTCAATTCCTCATAGGGAATCACTTGCTCAATAATAAACTCTTGATCCAAATATTGAATCCTATCAAAGTCAATGTTGATAATAGGTTTAGTTACCATTCTTCTATCTTCTAATGGTGAATAATCTAGTATATGAGCTTGCACTTTAGGTTTAAAGGGGATAGGTGCTTTTGGCACATCCTCAGTCACCACATCTTGTAGGAACCCACTGCATCCTATACCCAAACTATTGAGCCCAATCTCTTTCTTCTTCCTCTCTCTCTTGGCATTACTACAATTCAAGGGATCCTTCCCCATGCCCTTCTTACTCGCTATAGGTCCTTTTGGCACTTTTAGGTTCCAGATCCTCCATCAGCCTATGCCTTCACTTATTATAGTTCAACCTTTAGAGCTCTCAGGTGTTAAGTTTCTGGTCCTTTACCATCACACCTCACCTACACTTCCCCTTCTCACCTTTTATGCTTGCTCATATGTGCAAGGACTTTAGCCTTAGATTCTTATAGTTTCTATACCATAATCCAGTAGAAGCTTATTTAATTTGATGTTGAGCCCTTTTATGAATGTGCACATCTCTTGGTTCATAAAGAAACTCATACTCTACTTCTTTAGGGCATGAGAAGGTTGACACTGTGAACTCTAACATGTAGCTATTCAATGTGTCACTCCACCACTTATCTACAATGTGCGTCTAGATTTCATCTAGGATCTCAAGTCTCTCTATATGCTCTATTGTCCACTCAATACATTGGTCTGTATCTTCACCTTATATAGAGGTAGTATAGGTAACTAACCATCGAGTACACATGCTCAGGTAGCTCACAAAAGAACATCTCATATAGAGCATCATATAGGTTGGCTTGCACCCATTTTATCAACTCTTATCCTTTACATGTAGGATGATTCTATGTGAAACTATCTTCCACTTGCTCTATCCAGTGCTTGACGTTCTTGGGTAATAGTTAGAGAATCATTGCTATATTGCACCATTGTAGTAATAAAATTCAACATGTGTCTTAATAATGGAACCAAAATGTTGTAGTTTATTTCACTAGTTTAACTTTTATGCTTGGTCATGCACTTAAAAATCAAGCCAAGTTAGTTCTATGACTTGGTGTAGCTAGGCACAAGCATAATAAGGTCTAGTGCACAACATTTAACACACTATTATATTGGCATCAATTTCACACAAGGTGTAAGCCTTGTGTGCTCACTCGAAGCATAATAGTGAAGGGACTAAGCCTGCATTGGGTTAGTTGAAACATGGTACAACTTTGGGTTCAAAAGGACTTAGTTATTGGTAGGATGAGTTCAAGTGGCTTATCATGCTAGACTACTTTAGGGAAGCTCAATAGGCATGAACATTCTCAAGGGCACATATCCTATGTGTAAGTTCATATCTATTAGACAAGGCTCTTCATGGTATAAGCCATTAGAATAATAGGTTAAGGGTCATTCAGGTGCGTAGCCAAGTGATGGAAATGGCTTGGGTTCAATTTCTCATTTTTAATGTAGTGCTCTAGGCATGGGTCTTAAAGTCTTAGTACATCTAATTTCTAACACTTAGTCTAATTTATAGGTTGGTCAAAGTCACTATATGACACAAGGATGCCATTAGCGACTAGGGATAAACCTTTATAAAATGATACATTCAAAGTAAAGAAACTATATCATTGATCACATATACTGAGTCATAAACATAACACTACACAAACTATAATGAAAGAATCAACACTCTAGTTCTTCAACAACATTATTTATTAACTCACAATTCAATGTATAAAGTTCAAGATATAAAAGTAGAGCATATGTTCTTCCCTAACACTACTCATGCCCAATAACTCATAGGCAAGCTTAGGCTATACATTCTGAATACCTAATCTATTTTATATAGATTAAAAAACACTAATGTTGGCTCTTGATTTTAGTAGAGATTCACTACATTAGTTGCCTCCTCCTTTTCTTCAAATGTAAGCCTTCTTTTATAGGCAATTGGGCATCTCCTTGCCAGGTCAAATGGGCATGTGCTAAGTGATGAGCTGTCATTAGCGGTTGCTAGTCTATCAACTCCACTACAATGCCTAAGTTGGATGAGCGTATGTCATATGTTGAGCTATCACTAGAGGGTCACTATCCCACTTACTTCACTCTTTTGACACCCATACTTCTCAAGCTACCACATACAAGTTCTTGCAGGGATGTCCTTTGAAGGTTAGCACCACATAATTGCCTGTCAGCTGGCTCAGGATCCTTGAAGATTCTTCTAGTTGGCTCTAAAAGGTATAAAAAGGGAGAAATAAAACCAAATATTGCCTCATGCTGAGATAGGTTGAGTTGGCATGGTCCACGTAGTTGGTAAAAAAGGAGGCCCAACACAAATAATTAAGCACTATAGACAATCTCATTAATTCTTTAGCTCTCTTATATTGATTCTTACAAATAATTATTTTTTATTACAAAATGAGGAGAGGACCCCTACTTATAAGATTCAAAAAATTCCTAAGACCTATTCAAGTGGGCCCATAAATGATGCCCAAAGAAAACCAATTGGCTTAAACTACCACAATACAAAAGAATATTCTATATTTGAAATACAAAATATAACATAATATACTCTAAGGGGTGGGGGAATGTTATTGGCCAACTTGTTATTGTTGTTGTTATTTTTGCTTCTTCTCATTCTCCCCTTAGGTTCATACTTTATCACATGCTTGATAATCTTTGTCTATTGGGGTAAAATCCAAGATCATGGGCCTAAATAAATCAGGGATGTCCTAGATTAGCTTATCATGCTCTGTGAGTATAGGCTTGAGTGCCTCTTCTATTACCTCTACCCTCTATAGTCTCTAATTGGCAAACACCACAATGTCTATTATTTCTACATCTATCTTGGCACTTACTACATCTTACTAGAATTGTGTAATGAATAACTTTATCTGTGCCCTAAACTCTTGATCTTCTATGAAGGAGCAATCAGGATTGGTCATATTGGTGATCATGGAGTCCTTTAATAAGTTGGCTATTTTGAATTCAATTTTATCAAAATATGTGTTTGCATCCTTGAGTTGATCAAACCATGTCTTCAAAATTCTCTTCCTATTCATGAGGATGTTCTGCGTTAATACAATGTCTTCAAGAGGCAAGACTTTGAGATCAAGGAATTTGTTACTTCTTGCCACTCTTGCCAAGTTTACCAACTTAGTGTCATGATGGACAAGACTTTGGCCAAGCTTTGTGACCACCTTAGCTTGTTGGATCCCCTCTCCCTGTCTATTCTTCGTAACCTTATGGAAGTTGAAAACATTGATTACAACATTGATTATTGAAATCAAAGTGTTGTATGGCACTATAGGTAGTGTTTACTCTTTTAGCCTTTACAACTCTTATTTCATTCCTTTCATTATAGCAATGGTGGATTTTGCTTGTGATTGTACTATGGATATTGTGTCCTCAGTATACTCTTGCACTTCTCTAGGACTTAATTTTCTTTTCTTAGTCAATGTGAAGAGTGGTTCTTCACTTTCATATATCATAGCCGAGATGGATTGTGGTTATTCTACTTGTCTCTAAATTACCCTCTTTATAGTGCCATTGGTGGGGTCAAACCTCATCCCAATTTGGGTTGGAGTTTGTCTCACCTGAGGCCTCCCCTACATTATTATCTACATCATGCTTCTCACCCAATTTGGGGTGGTTGGATAAATGGGAGATGGTTGAAATGGGAGTGCTTGGGAAGAGGAATAAGCTAAGGCCATAGTTGGGATATACAAATTATTTGGGTCTAATTACCCTAATGGATTAAATAATGACTTTGTAGGGCCCATGTAGAGCACAAATGAGGGTAGTGTTTGGGGGCCAATAATTTGGGTTATTATGGTGAGGCAAAGTGGATTCTGTTAGGTGAATGATTTTGGAATGGGTTTGAGTGTCTTGGTAGATGGAATAGAGCCAAGGGTGAGTGATGCATTGGTAGTGGTGGCTTGAGAAGGGGTAGAACCCATAACTTGGCCAACACTAGTACTTTAGGAGCTTGGTGGAGGTGTAAAATTGGTAGTGGCATGAAAGATGAATTGGGGAATGGTGCCTCTAAAGGAACCAATGGTGGGAGAGGTGAACAAGGGGTGGTGAGTAGATATAAAAGTAAGAGCAGTTAAAAAGGTAGCAATGTCTGAAAAAGAAGACAATGGTGGATTACTTAGAGAAGGAGATTGGGAGGCTAATGTAGGGGACACTACTCTCATTGTGGCTCTTGGATAATTCTTCCTTATGTATACTTTCTCAACGGTTCTCCTAGATAGTTCTTGGAGTCCCTCCAATATGATCTCAACTTTTCACTATTCTTCCTCAAGATCAGTGATAGTGGGACTTATCTGGACCAAGCTTCTAATGGTATCTTATTTAGTAGATATAGTGGATATTGTAGGTTATTATAAGGGGATATGTTGGCTACCTAACTCTCCTTGCTCATAGTTCAAAGACACATCTTTCCCACTTAGAGTAGCCTGAAGTGGGGGGTCTACAGGGCTTAATTTTGGTAAGAGAAACATTATCCTCTTCTTCTTCTTCCTTCTCTTCATAATATACAATGAACATGCTCCCATGAGTTGGTGGGAGCCGAGGCCTTGTTATATCCTCTTTTTTCCTTTCTTGATTTACCTTCATCTTGATTGGTATATTCTTCTATGTAGTGCTTCTCAAGACTACCTCATCATTAATTATATTAAGGTATATCTAGTCATGCACCTCATCCTACTACTTGTACTCTAAAATCACATCTCTTTTTAATTTAGTGAGGTTCTTGACAATGACCTAGTTTAGATCTCAAATTTTGAGGTCATCCTTGGGTAACTGGTATGAATCCCTATGTCATGCAACCACTATTACATCTTGTAATTGCTTTACCTTGGTTTTCCCCAACTGATAAGGAGCTTTGGGGGGTGTATTTTTCTTCCTATTAAAGAGGCCTTTAATTCCATGGAGCATTTGGTATGATATCTCCTCTTCTGCCAACTTCATTGGCACATTCCTTGGTAGCCTAAGGGGAGATACCATTACCCCTTCTACTCGAATGACTATACAATTAGGGTGGAGCTAGAAGTTGCTTATATCTCTTAGTACTTTCCTAGATTCTAATGGTACTCTTTGAATTTCACATTATGTGATTGATTTATAGACTAGGGGATAAAAATCCTCTACTATTATTTTGATATTCCACTTGAAGTAGTGGATGTGCAATGTAAATAATCAGGGCACAACTTCCTACCTATTAGGAGAGATGTGTTTGGCCTTAGCTATGCAGTCACACATATGACATCTAATAAATAGATCATCATATAAAATAGAGCCCCATTATTGCATGTGTCATTTATGGTAGTAAGCAAATTCTCACTAATAATGTCCCCAAGTGGGTGAATCTGTTGATCCTCTAGAATATTTTGTAATTGTGGGATAGTTCTTATATTTGCATATCTAATATATGCATTGCCAAATACCCTATTTATTAAGGCCAAGCTAATCCTTACTCCTTTTCTAAACTTTTAGATAGGAGGATCCCCCTAGTCATTCATGTAGACACTCCCCTTTGGGTCATTTACCCATGAGGTTAGGATCTTGTCTAAAGAGTGTACCTCATACCTGCTTTGGATGGTACTCTGGTTATATTCCATCTATGGTAGAGGTAGGTCATAATACATTTTGAAACTTGGACCAACAATGAAGGGAATTGGGAACCCCTAATTTAGGGACTTAAGCATCCCATCTTCACATTTTGACATTCTGAAGATGTCATATACCAGGTCAGTGTATGCATGACTTTTGGTTTTGCTACTACTTTATGGAGACCCATAATTTAGATTACTAGGATGTTAGAGGTGAGATGAATGATGTGAGGCATGGTTTTAGAATCATCAAGGTTCTTGGCTTCATCAAAATTGTAATATACATTACTATAATGTCTATCTCCTGTGTTTATGGCATCAGGGAAGAACTCTATGTCTTTAAAAACTACTGAATTGCCATATTGAAATAAAAAATCATAATTTCCAAATGAAATTCCCTTACCATAAGAAGAAGGTATTGTATATGCCATTTTAGTAGTGTTCTGGGTAATAATTGATGCTTTCTTTTTTTCTACAACTTTAGAGTTCTAACAATGGTAGCTTGGGTACAATCTGTGAAGAGACCAAGATTGGTTGGACTTTAAGAATGAAGATAGCAATGAGAGCAAATACTTAGGGATTTCAAATGCAAGTGTAGGTAGTAATAATTAAGTTGGGGAGCCTTTTGTAGATTTCTTTGATTAATGCAAGGTTTGATGGCGATCCTAGTTTGTGCCACATTAATGGTGAACTCATCACCTTTGCATTCAAAACACTCTAAACTATTGATTTTAGCATTTAATTACCTTAGAATTCAAATTTAGCATTGATTTTCTTTTTATTTTCCATCAATTTAAGATTTGAATCTAAAGTTTGCCACCTTATGACATGTGGCATGGAAATTGGGATCTATCTAGGTGCTTATGGGGCCTAAAAGTAACTTGGTTGCTCTATCAGCTCAAATATGGACACATGGTACTTTTAGATTAATCTTGGGTTATCTAGATACAACTTAATGTGGTGAGTCACTTTTACCCTACCACATGGCATATTTTGAATTATAACAAGCTTTGGGTGAGGCCCTTTGATTTGGTCAGCTCTGAGAGTGCCACTTATCATTTTTGAAATCAATCAAGATCTTGTTTGGATAGGTGTCACTCTCATGAGTAGTCTTGAATTTTTTTGGACATGTCTCACCTCTTGATTTGTCTTAGTAGTTGTGGGAAATTCTATGTTAAACATGTGGCTCAAGAGGAGCCATGCATTACTCTCTAAGGTAATATGTTGATCTTGGATGTAGTCTTGCAAGGATGACACTTGACATCATTTCATGGGTCTAGTGGGGACATGCATCATTCTTACAAACCTTTGGAGGTGATCAAGTGGTTATTTAGATAGGATCAATATGAACATGATAAGTTTCATAATTTCATGGGTTTGAGTGAGATACACATCATTCTCATAAGCTCCTCTTCATCCTTTTTCCACTTATCACTCTCAGAGGGGTCTTGGACAACTGGATACCATCAAACCTTGATTAGATGGATTAGGTGCATCCACGTGTTCATTTAATGGGCCCTCATGAGATTTGGATTAGATGCAACATGATGTTGACACACATCAGTCTTGGATGAACCTTTAGGGACACATGTCACTTTAGAAGGCTGCTCAAATTTGGATGGTTACGTTTGGGACACGTGATAGTATCTTGTGAGGTTTTTCATTTTAAAAAGATGCATGGTGGTTTAGATCAATCAGATTTCCTTGAATGGACTAGGATATTGACATGTATCTTATGGATGGAATTCCAATGGCTAACTCTTTTATGAGCTCTTGGGATGGTGCCACATGGATCATGAGCTTTGCAAATTCATTCCAAGTGTCATGTGTGAAGCGATAAGTTACTGAGGCATCATGGAGGTTGGTGAGGTGGATGTCTATCCTCTTTAGGTTGTAATATTAAATTTGACATCCCATAAGATGTCTCAAACTTCCAGTTTAACTTTGACATCCTGTGAAGTCATGTGAGAAGTTAAATTAGACTTTGAGAAATGTCAAATGCCCATTATAAGCAAAATGAAGTCAAATTAAAGAAAAACTTCATAAGTAAATGTTTTAAATAAAATGTAGGGTCATTCTACTAGGCTTTGGCAAGGGCTATCATGTTCATGCCCATTCAAAAACTAGGTAGAACATTTTTGATGAAGACCTGTCTACACTTATTGAATCAATTTATGGTTAATTATTCATTAAAACTTGGAGAAAACTTGAAGTAACTTGCAATAATTTAGATATTTCCAACTGCTAGTCTATTTTACAAAATGAATATTTAACCAATAATTTGTTAAGAAGTATTAAATCACTTTTTTATGTGAATAAGTGGCTTAACAAACTTGGCTTTTAGGCATTTTTGAAAAATTAAAATAAGAGGGTCCCCATTCTAGGAATAGGGGTTAGTTGAGCATCAATAAACTCTCCTTGTCATGCATTTGACCTCACCAAATTTAATCCATCATCTCCATTTCTTTGGATCAACTTCATGTGTGGCCTCTTCCTTAGACATCCACATCTTCTTTGACATTATCTAGCCTCTACCCATGCATATGTGATGGAGGCCCATGAATCTGTCCTGAGTCATCTTCCCTTCAGCTTTTCCCTTTAGTTGATGGGCTAGTTTTCCTTCCTCCTAATACCTAAAAGTCTCTAATTTTCATATAATATCTTGATAAAAAGGGGATCTTCCATTCCATATCCTTTTAAAATCAACCGCACCATATCCATAAGGCAGTTTGGTATCTTTAACTTCTTATCTCTGGCTCCTCATGTCTCTAGTTCCTCATATCCAAACTCTAGAGCTTAGACCCTAATGGTCTGATTTCCTCCCTCTTCCTATTACTTAAAAATTTTATTCTATCTCTATAGAAAAAGCCTCTCAAGACTACCTTTTTAAGTTCTCAACGATCTCTTCCACTTTTGTTCCTAATTTGGCAAGTTATACAATGGGCCATCTTTCCACTCATATATATAGGTACAAAAGGAGTGACTGGCTAATCCAATTGATAGCTTGATAGTTATCCACACTTCCACCTATTTATACCTATGTACCTAATAACATGTCTAAGTTATGCTTTATATTTTGAAACTTTGAAAAGTAGAAAATCTTTTACATGCCTTGATCCTTCTCATGCTTGTCCTTCCCTTGATAAGTCACTTCCCTCATCACTCAACTTTAAAATTAATAAATTTTTATCAAGCCTAATATAATGTGATCAAAAACTCAAAAGCTTTGGTTAAAACATAATTTAAGAAATAAGAATAACATAATAACAATAATGCTATCTCTGAGAAGAGATGTTTTATTCATCTAGTTTGCAGACCCAAACATATGCCTATCTCTGAGAAGAGATGTCTGATTTCCATTTTGGGTTACATCTTCATTTATACACATTTTGAAGGTAGGAGGAGAATGTGAAAGGTACCCAATCTTGAGGGAGATTAAGTGGTTTGACTTCCATGATTTACAATAATACATAATTTGAGGAATTACTATTTTTAGACTACACTACTAAAATTGAAATTTGGGGAACTTCCATTGGGTTTTAGGGGTCTAAAATCCTGAAAAAATATCTATTACATCTCATTTCATTCTCCTCATTCTTAGCTTTCCAATAGTTCAAACGGGGAGTCAAACAGAGGTATGGTGTAAAAGTTATGGCTCCCAGAAGTCCTACCACCAATTGAGGTAGAACCATCACCCGAATTATCACCTGGAATGTTGCCCAGATCATTCCTCCCTCTTTAAGAATTAATGGTCCCCATTACATCAATATTTTTCATCAAGTGTGGTAGTTGTGTTTGATTTGATTCCTGATGCATACTTGGAATGGACTGTGCTTTGTGGAGCTATACTTTATGGAGTTATGTAGGGCCCGATTGTTCACCATTTCTATTTAACCATTAATATATAGATGGGAGCACATGAAATTATTTAGCTTATTATTTATTGTCTACTATTGTATTATTTGTGTATTTAAGGTTGCAACATCAGCTCTTTTGGATTCCTATGGCTTGACCACCATGAGAATAAATTTCTTGGCACTAATCAGAGAGAGATGTGGAAGGTGGTACCTCTAGTACCTTGTAGCACCATGTTCCAAGAGTGAGGGTGATCCTTCAAGTTCTTGATTCATATATTCCATATCAATCATACATGAATGGCTGACCAAAGAGTACATCGCAAACATCCAAATTGACCACATCACATAAGACCTCATCTTGGAAAGGTTTTATTGCATATGAGAGAAGACATTGGTGGGTGACATGAAGGTTTCTCCCTATACTCAACCATCCAATACTTTATGGCTTTGGGTGAGGCTTCATAGACAAATTTAGGATTTTCACAACATTAGCAGAGATTAAATTCTTTTGACTCCCACTATCAAGAATGAAATGTAGAGGCATACCTTTCACCCACAACTTAGAATGAAACAACCTTTCCTTGTCATCTAGCCACTCTTCATGGATCTGTGATGAAGCAACTATAACATCAGGCTCAACATCTACAATTTATTCTTCATCCTCTTTAACTATAGGTTGTGTATGGGGTAGAATAGTAGATGTTGAGGATCGTGACTTAAAAAGCAGGGACTTGATGGCTTGACATTCTTCTTTGGAGTGAGTTCCAGATTTGTGATAATCACATCATTTCCTAGTCTTTCCTTCTATTTGCTTCTAATTTTGGCCTCATGTTTGACTTTCTTTATTACTTTTCCATTTTGAAGGCTGACTCTTCATATTCATTCTTCCATGCTTCTAGTCAATCTTCACTGTGAACTTGTACACCTCATTGAGGGTTGCCAAATTAAAGAGTTCCATTTCTCCACATATATACCATTGTAGTCCACCACGATATTTGAGAATTTTATGTTTCTCACTTTCTTGGATGCCCAATCTCACAGATAGAGAATGAAAAATGTCAGTGTAATCTTAAACAAACTATTTTTTACCTTGGCAAAGTTGTTGCCACTCTATATATAGATTGTCATATGCTCCAATGGGGTAGTATTCTTCCTTTATAGCTTCTATGAAATAATCCCATGTAGGTTCCACCTCCAGGCCAATATAATCTGCACTAAATCTCTTTTTGTACACTTCCCACAATTTTTTGACAGGCAATGATGCTTTCAAAAGAGCAAAAGTGATATTCTCTTTATCAGTGAATTTATTTATATAAAAATAAGATGATAATTGATCCAACCAATTTTATACTACATCAACATTGATTTTGCCTTCAAATGTAGGGATATCAAAATTCACCTGAACCTTGAAGGGTGATGGGGCACTAAAAAGATATGGGGTTGTAGATGAGGAGCCAAAATTTCCCATCAAATTTTTTTATAAAATTTGTTTGAATTGTTGTAGCATCTATGATTATTCCTACTAGAGGGCTTCATTCACCATTTCCTTGAAAGGATTGGATGTCATAGTGTTGTCCACCATTTGAAGTTGTTTGGAGTGAATAAGTGGATAGTCTGCCATTTGAAGTATCTGACCTCATCCTCGAGATCATACACTCTAAAGATAAACTACTCTAATACCACTGATCCAAAACTCAAAAGCTTTGGTTGAAAGATAATTTAAGAAACAAGAACAACATAATAACAATAATGCTATCTCTAAAAAGAGATGTTTTATTCATCTGGTTTGTAGATCCAAACATATGCCTATCTCTGAGAAGAGATGTCTAATTTATATTTCAAGTTACATCTTCATTTATATATATTTTGAAGGTAGGAAGAGGATGTGGAAGGTCACCAATTTCAAGGGAGATTAAGTGGTTCAACTTCCATGATTTACAACAATACAAAATTTGAGGAATTACTATTTTTAGAGTGCACTACTAAAATTGAAATTTGAGGCACTTCTATTGGGTTTTGGGGGGTCAAAATCCATTGAGTATATCTCTAAGCCATCTCATCACATTATCCTCATTCTTATATTTCCAATGGTTCAAATGAGGAGTTAAACAGAGCTATGGTGCAAAAGTTATGGCTCGTGGGAGTCCTGCCACCAATTGGGGTAGACCATCACCCAAATTATCACCTGAAATGTTACACAGATCATTCCTCCCTCCTTGAGAAGCAATGGTCCCCATTGCATCAATACTTGTCATCAAGTGTGGCAGTTGTGTTTTGATTTGATTCTTGATGCCTACTTGGAATGGATTGTGCTTTATGGAGCTATACTTTGTGGAGTTGTGTAGGGCTCGATTATTCACCATTTTTTTGACCATTAATCTATGGATGGGAGGTCACGAACTTCTTTAGCTTGTTATTTATTAGCTTCTGTTGTAGTATTGTTTATGTATTCAAGGCTACAACAACAACCCTTTTAGATTCTTATGGCTTGACCACCATGAGAGCAAATTTTTTCGCACTAATCAGAGAGAGAAAGATGTGGAAGGTGGTACCTCTGGTACCCTGTAGCACCATATTACAAGAGTGAGGGTGATCCTTTGAGTTATTAATTAATAAATGCCATATCGAGTTATTAATTCATAGAGAATAAAAAATATTAGTGTAATCTTAAACAGACTGTTCCTTACCTTGGTAAAGTTGTTGCCACTCTATAAACAAATCTTCATATGCTCCAATGGGGTAGTATTATTCCTTTACAGCTTCTATGAAATCATCCTAGGTAGGTTGCACCTCAAGGCCAATATCATCTGCACTGAATCTCTTTTTGTACACTTCCCACCAATTTTTGATAGGTAATAATGATTTCAAAGAGTAAAAGTGATCTCTTTATCAGTGAATTTATTTACAAAAAAATAAGATGAAAATTGATCTAACCAATTTTCTATTGCATCAGCATTGATTTTGCATTCAAATATAGGGATATAAAAATTCACCTAAACCTTGAAGGGTGTTGGGGCACTGAAAGGATGTGGGGTTGGAGATGAGGAGCCAAAATTTCCCATCAAAATTTGTTAGAGAATTTGGACAAATAGTTGTAGCATTTGCACTTATTATTATTAGAGGGCTTCATTCACCATTTCCTTGAAAGGATCAAATTTCTCAGTGTTGTCTACCATTTGAAGTCATTTGGATCGAATAGGTGGATAGTCTACTGGTTTTATTTTCCACCCAAGCTTCTTGTAATCTGACCTCATCCTTAGGATTATACACTATAAAGACAAACCACTCTGATATCACTGATCTAAAACTCAAAAGCTTTAGTTGAAAGATAATTTAAGAAACAAGAACAATACAATAACAATAATTCTATCTCTGAGAAGAGATGTTTTATTCATCTAATTTTTAGACCTAAACATATGCTTATCTCTGAGAAGAGATGTCTAATTTCCATTTTGGGTTACATCTTTATTTATACACATTTTGATGGTAGAAGGAGGATGTGGAAGGTCACCAATATCGAGGTAGATTAAGTGGTTTGACTTCCACAATTTACAAAAATATAGAATTCAAGGAATTACTAGTTTTAGATTGCACTTCTAAAATTAATTTTTTGAGAACTTCTATTGAGTTTTAGGAGGTCAAAATCCATATAGCAAAGCTCCATGCCATATCATCATGTTATCCTCATTCTTAGCTTTCCAACAGTTCAAATAGAGAGTCAAATGGAGCTATGGTGCAAAAGTTATGGCTCCTAGTAGTCCTACCACCAATTGAGGTAGAACTATCACATGAATTGTCTCCTAGAATGTTGCCTGGGTCGTTCCTCCCTCTTTTAGAAGTAATGATCCCCATTGCATCAATTTTTTATATCAAGTGTGGTAATTATGTTTTGATTTGATTCCTGATGCATACTTGGAATGGACTGTGCTTTGTGGAGCTATACTTTGTGGCGCTATGTAGGGCCTGATTATTCACCATTTCTATCTGACTATTAATTTGTGGATGGGAGGCCATGAAATTCTTCAACTTGTTATTTATTAACTTCTGTTATTGTATTATTTATGTATTCAAGGCTGCAACATTAGCTCTATTGGATTCCTATGGCTTGACCATCATGAGAATAAATTTCTTGGCACTAATCAGAGAGAGAGATGTGGAAGGTGGTACCTCTGGTACCCTATAACGCTGTGTTCCAAGAGTGAGGGTGATCCTTTGAGTTATTTATTCATAGATTCCATGTAGATCATACATGAATGGATGACTAAAGAGTACATCACAAACATCCAGATTGACCATATCACATAAGACCTCATATTGAAAAGGTTTTATTGCATATGAGAGAAGACATTGGTGGGTGACATAGAGGTTTCTCCTTGGACTCAACCATCTAATACTATATGGATTTGGATGAGGCTTCATGGACAAATTTAGGCTTTTCACAAAATTAGCAGAGATTAAATTCTTTTGACTCCCACTATCAAGAATAAAATGAGGAGGCTTACCTTTCACCCATAACTTAGAATGAAACAACCTTTCCTTGTCATCTGGCTGCTCCTCATGGATCTATGATGAAGCAACTATGGCATTAGGCTCAACATCTACAATCTCTTCTTTATCCTCTTCAACTGTAGGTTATGTATGAGGCAGAGTAGTAGAAGTTGAGGATTGTGACTCAAAAAGTATGGACTTGATGGCTCGACATTCTTCTTTGGAGTGAGTTATAGATTTGTGACAATCACACAATTTCCTAGTATTTCCTTCCTTTTGCTTCTAATTTTGGCCTCATGTTTGACCTTCTTTATCACTTTTCCATTTTGAAGGTTGACTCTTCGTATTCATTCTTCCATGCTTTTGCTCAATCTTCACTGCGAACTTGTACACCTCACTAAAGTTTTACAAATTAAAGAGTTCTATTTCTCCCCATATATACCATTGTAGTCCACCATGATATTTGAGAACTTTGTGTTTCTCACTTTCTTGGATGCCCAATCTTGTAGATAGAGAATAAAAAATGTCAGTGTAATCTTGAAAAGACTATTCCTTACCTTGGCAAAGTTGTTTCCACTCTATATACATATTATTATATGCTCCAATGGGTTAGTATTCTTCCTTTATAGCTTCTATGAAATCATCCTATGTAGGTTCTACCTCAAGGCCAATATCATATGCACTGACTCTCTTTTTGTACACTTTTCACCAATTTTTGACAGGTAATGATGCTTTCAAAAGAGAAAAAGTGATCTTCTTTTTATTGGTGAACTTATTTATAGAAAAATAAGATGATAATTGATCCAACCAATTTTTTACTACATCAGCATTGATTTTGCCTTCAAATGTAGGGATATCAAAATTCACTTGAACCTTGAAGGGTGTTGGGGCACTGAAAGGATGTGGGGTTGCAGATGAGGAGCCAAAATTTCCTATCAGAATTTATTGGAGTATTTGGGCTAATTGTTTTAGCATCTATGCTTGTTGTTGTTGGAGGGATTCATTCACCATTTACTTGAAAGGATCAGATGTCTTAGTGTTCTCTGCCATTTGAAGTCATTTGGAGCGAATAGGTGGATAGACTATTGGTTCTATTTTCCACCCAAGCTTCTTGTAATCTAACCTCATCCTCAGGATTATACACTTTAAAGACAAACCGATCTGATACCACTGATCCAAAACTAAAAATATTTGGTTGAAAGATAATTTAAGAAACAAGAACAACAAAATAACAATAATGCTATTCTGACAAGAGATGTTTTATTCATCTAGTTTATAGACCCAAACATATGCCTATCTCTGAGAAGATATGTCTAATTTTCATTTCAAGTTATATATTTATTTATAAAAATTTTGAAGGTAGGAGGAGTATGTGGAAGGTCACCAATCTCAAGGGAGATTAAGTGGTTTGACTTTCATGATTTACAACAATACATAATTTAAAAAATTACTATGTTTAGACTGCACTATTAAAATTAAAATTTTGAGCACTTCTATTGGGTTTTATGGGGTCAAAATATATCAAGTAGATATCCATGCCATCTCATCATATATTCCTCATTCTTATCCTTTTAATGGTTCAAATGGGGAGTCAAACAGAGCTATGGTGTAAAAGTTATGGCTCCTGAAAGTCCTACCACCAATTGGAGTAGAACCATCACTCGAATTGTCACCTGAAATGTTGCCTAGATCATTCCTCCCTCCTTGAGAAGTAATGGTCCCCATTACATAAAGATTTTTTATCAAGTGGGGTAATTGTATTTTGATTTAATTCCTGATGCATACTTGGAATGGACTATGCTTTGTGGAGCTGTACTTTGTGGCGCTGTGTAGGGCCTGATTATTCACCATTTCTATTTGACCATTAATCTATAGATGGGAGGCCATGAACTTATTTAGTTTATTATTTATTGGCTTCTATTGTTGTATTGTTTGTATATTCAAGGCTGTAACATCAGCCCTTTTGGATTCCTATGGTTTGACCACCATAAGAACAAATTTCTTGGCACTAATCCGAGAGAGATGTGGAAGGTTGTACCTTTGGTACCCTGTAGTGTCATTTTCTAAGAGTGAGGGTGATCCTTCAAGTTCTTGATTCATATATGCCATGTAGATCATACATGAATGGTTGACCAAAGAGTATATCTTAAACATCCAAATTGACCACATCACATAAGACCTCATCTTGGAAAGGCTTTATTGCATATGAGAGAATACATTGGTGGGTGACATGGAGGTTTCTCCCTGGACTCAACCATCCAATATTTTATGGATTTGGGTGAGGTTTCATAGAAAAATTTAGGCTTTTCACAACATTAGCAGAGATTAAATTCTTTTGACTCCCACTATCAATAATGAAATGCAGAGGCTTACGTTTCACCCATAACTTAGAATGAAACAACCTTTCCTTGTCATCTAGCCACTCCTCATGGGTCTATGAGGATTATGACTCAGAAAGTAGGGACTTGATGGCTTGACATTATTCTTTGGAGGGAGTTCTAGATTTTTGATAATCACACCATTTCCCAGTCTTTCCTTCCTTTTGCTTTTAATTGTAGCCTCATGTTTGACCTTTTTTGTCACTTTTCCATTTTGAAGGCTGACTCTTTGTATTCATTCTTCCATGCTTCTGCTCAATATTCACTACAAACTTGTATGCCTCACTGAGGGTTTCCAAATTAAAGAGTTTCATTTCTCCCCATATATACCATTGTAGTCTGCCATGATATTTGAGAACTTTGTGTTTCTCACTTTCTTGGATGCACAATCTCATAGACAGAGAATAAAAAATGTCAATGTAATCTTGAATAGATTATTCCTTACCTTGGAAAAGTTGTTGCAACTTTATATACAGATCATCATATGCTCCAATGGGGTAGTATTCTTCCTTTACAACTTCTATGAAATCATCCCAGGTAGGTTCTGCCTCAAGGCCAATATCATATGCTTTGAATCTCTTTTTGTACACTTCCCATTAATTTTTGATAGGCAATGATGCTTTCAAAAAAGCAAAAGTGATTTTCTCTTTATTGGTGAATTTATTTATAGAAAAATAAGATGACAATTGATCCAACCAATTTTCTAATACATCAACATTGATTTTGCCTTCAAATGTAGGGATATCAAAATTCATCTAAATCTTGAAGGGTGTTGGGGCACTGAAAGGATGTGGGGTTGGAGATGAGGAGCTAGAATTTCCCATCAAGATTTATTGAAAATTTGGGTGAATTATTGTAGAATCTATTATTATTGTTGCTAGAGGGTTTCATTCACCATTTCCTTGATAGGATCAAATTTCTCAGTGTTGTCTACCATTTGAAGTCATTTGGAGTGAATAGGTAGATAGTCTGTTAATTCTATTTTCCACCCAAGCTTCCTATAATCTGACCTCATCCTCGAGATCATACACTCTAAAGACAAAGCAATCTGATACCACTTACCCAAAACTCAAAAGCTTTGGTTGAAAGATAATTTAAGAAATAATAACAACACAATAACAATAATGCTATCTTTGAGAAGAGATGTTTTATTCATCTAGTTTGCAGACCCAAATATATGCCTATATTTGAGAAGAGATGTCTAATTTCTATTTTGGATTACATATTAATTTATAAACATTTTAAAGGTAGGAGGAGGATGTGAAAGGTCACTAATCTCAAGTGAGATTAAGTGGTTTGACTTCCACAATTTACAATAATACAAAATTTGAGGAATTACAATTTTTAGATTGCACTACTAAAATTAAAATTTGGGGCACTTATATATAGTTTTATGTGGTAAAAATACATCCAATAAAGCTCCATGTCATCTCATCACATTCTCCTCATTCTTATCTTTCCAATGGTTCAAATGGGGAGTCAAACGGAGCTATGGTGCAAAAGTTATGGCTCTTGGAAGTCTTACAACTAATTAGGGTAGAACCATCACCTGAATTGTTGCCTGGAATGTTGCCCAGATCATTCCTCCCACCTTGAGAAGCAATGGTCCCCATTTCATCAAGATTTTTCATCAAATTTGGTATTTGTGTTTTTATTTGATTCTTGATGCATACTTGGAATGGACTGTGCTTTGTGGAGCTATACTTTGTGGAGATGTGTAGGGCTCAATTGTTCACCATTTCTATCTGACCATTAATCTATGGATGGGAGGCCATGAAATTATTTAGCTTGTTATTTATTCTCTTCTATTGTTGTATTGTTTATGTATTAAAGGCTGCAATATCAGCCCTATTATATTCCTATGGCTTGACCACCATGAGATTAATTTTCTTGGCACTAATCAGAGAGAGATGTGGAAGGTGGTACCTCTAGAACCTTGTAGCACCATGTTCTAAGAGTGAGGGTGATCATTTAATTTCATGATTCATATATTCCATGTTGATCATACATGAATGGCTAACTAAAGAGTACATCGCAAACATCCAGATTGACCACATCATAAAATACCTCATCTTGGAAAGGTTTTATTGCATATGAGAGAAGACATTGGTGTGTGACACGGAGGTTTCTCCCTGGACTCAACCATCCAATATTGTATGGCTTTGGGTGAGGATTCATGGACAAATTTAGACTTTTCACAACATTAGTAGAGATTAATTTTTTTTCACTCCCACTATAAAGAATAAAATGCAGAGGCTTACCTTTCACCCATAACTTATAATGAAATAACCTTTCCTTGTCATCTAGCCACTCCTCATGGGTTTGTGATGAAGCAGTTATTGCATTAGGCTCAACATCTATAATCTCTTCTTCATCCTCTTCAATTGTAGGTTGTGTATGAGGTAGAGTAGTATATTTTGAGGATTTTGACTCAGAAAGCAAGGACTTGATGGCTCGACATTCTTCTTTGGAGTGAATTCTAGATTTGTGATAATCACACCATTTACCAGTCTTTCCTTCCTTTTGCTTCCAATTTTGGCCTCGTGTTTGACCTTCTTTATCACTTTTCCATTTTGAAGGCTGACTCTTTATATTCATTTTTCCATGCTTCTCCTCAATCTTCACTGTGAACTTGTATGCCTCATTGAGGGTTTCCAAATTGAAGAGTTCGATTTCTCTCTGTATATACCATTATAGTCCACCATGATATTTGAGAACTTTATGTTTATCACTTTCTTGGATTCCCAATCTCACAGATAGAGAGTAAAAATGTCAGTGTAATCTTGAACAAACTGTTCCTTACCTTGATGAAGTTGTTGCCACTCTATATATAGATCATCATATGCTCCAATGGGGTAGTATTCTTCCTTTATAGCTTCTATGAAATCATCCCAGGTAGGTTTCACATCAAGGCTAATATCATCTGCATTGAATCTCTTTTTGTACACTTCCCACTAATTTTTGATAGGCAATGATGCTTTCAAAAGAGCAAAAGTGATCTTCTCTTTATCAGTGAATTTATTTATAGAAAAATATGATGACAATTGATCCAACCAATTTTCTAATACATCAGCATTGATTTTGCCTTCAAATGTAGGGATATCAAAATTCACCTGTACCTTGAAAGGTGTGGGGGAACTAAATGGATGTGGGGTTGCAGATGAGGAGCTAAAATTTCCCATCAAAATTTGTTGGAGAATTTGGGTGAATTATTATAGCATCTACACTTGTTGTTTCTTGAGGGCTTCATTCCCCATTTCCTTGAAAGGATCAGATGTCTCAGTGTTGTCTACCATTTGAAGTCATTTGAAGTGAATAGGTGGATAATCTGCTAGTTCTAGTTTCTAACCAAGCTTCCTGTAATCTAACCTCATCCTTGAGATCATACACTCTAAAGACAAACCACTCTGATACCATTGATCCAAAACTCAAAAGCTTTGGTTGAAATATAATTTAAGAAATAAGAACAATATAATAACAATAATGCTATCTCTTAGAAGAGATGTTTTATTCATTTAGTTTGTAGACCCAAACATATGCCTATATCTGAGAAGAGATGTCTGATTTCCATTTTGGGTTAAATCTTCATTTATACACATTTTTAAGGTAGGAGGAGGATGTGGAAGGTCACCAATCTTGAGGGAGATTAAGTGGTTTGACTTCCATGATTTACAACAATATAAAATTTGAGGAATTACTATTTTTACACTGCACTACTAAAATTAAAATTTGGGGCACTTTCATTATGTTTTAGGAGGTCAAAATATATTGAGCAAAGCTCCATGCCATCTCATCATGTTCTACTCATTCTTAGATTTCCAATGGTTAAAATGGGGAGTCAAACAGAGCTATGGTGCAAAAGTTATGGCTCCTAGAAGTCCTGCCACCAATTGGGGTAGAACCATCACCCGAATTATCACCTAAAATGTTGCCTAGAGTATCATGTTAGTCCTTGTGTATGTCAACTTAGTTGATATCATTCTTGTCTCCATCAAGTTGGCTACCTATTCATACCTTGTTCCTTGTGTACTAACATGACACTTGTCATTTATTATTCATCTCTTTGACTTGATCAACATGCCAACTCTTTCTACGTGTTGTTCCTCCTTCTGTGTGCTTCCAAAATTATCCTCCTATGCACTTCTGTATGTATTCATTAGACTCCTTTCTTCTCCTCTTCTCAGCACCATCTCCTACCCCACACTAAAATTTGTGTTTGGTCCTCTGACATAGTGTTATGTTGAGATGTGTTTGTTTGGATGCCGATGCAAACTCTATTTTTGGTGGCATGGACACATCTTTTTTGATTTTATGGTGCCCCCAACCTCATTAGATATACTTAGACCCTTGACATGGTGGCTTTCTAAAGAAATCCCCCATTCGAGTTGCCTAGCTGGATATTAAGAGGTGAGTTCATCTTATTACTCAAAAATAACTTCTATTACCAAGTAAAATGGAAAAAAGAATGGCTAAGGAATCCTTATTACACAATGGTGTTGAATGCCTTATTACACAATATATCTAGGGTCTCCCAAGAACCAAGTTTATGAAAGTTGATAACTTATGAGGTATCAATAGGTGAGGGGCCTAACTTTGTACTATTGAGTGATTGTCAAGACATCAAGGATATCCTATCTAATTCATCAGTTAGACTACCTCTTCATATAAGCAACAACTTTAGCTAGCCCTTCTTTTGTGATTTGAGGCACCTTTCTCACCCTAGGTGTGCACAATGACTCATGCATCTCCGGTCTCACAATCCTGATTGAAGGGACAAAAATAGGAATGAGGTTAATTGGCGGGGTAAAACTTCATTGCTTTTGGAGTAGTTTTGAAATACGGGGTGTCATCTTGTTCTTTAGGATTTTTGTCCCTATGACTCCATGAATGATACCATCTAATACTGATGGTTTTCTCAGGGTTTGAACTAAATCATCCATAATGTCAAGATTAAGGGGGAAGCTAAAGCACACCATAATATATCCACAATTAGATTCCTCATGGGATTCTCATACCCAAGGGGCGCATTTTATTTTAGCCACTACTAATGTAGGTCAAATATTGCCTACATATTGAGTAAGGCCAATGGAAGGTGTCACTTGCTTTGTGGTGCTTAGCATGAAATCCTTCTTCAGGGCACAATTCTTTCCTAGGTTTTTATTACTCATGCATGGGGAACTTGTTCTGAGTCTTACATGAGCACATACTCATGGGAACTCAACCTTAACCAGTTTAGGCTTTACAAACTTTTGAGCACATTTATCATAGGGAACATCTATTGATGTTATCATCTTCTAGAGTTTCACCTAAATTATATATTCTTTCCCCTGGGCTAATTAGATCTCACTTCACAAGGCCTAGAGGAACCATACAACCTCATGTAATGCCTTTAACTATTTCTTTTGGTTATAAGGGTTGGTCTATGAGCATGGATTAGTTTACATTGTGCTCACATATTTCTTGGGATGAGATGCACAATACACCCTAAGTTTCTTCAAGGATTTATATGTGTGGTATGACTTCCTAGCCATATTACCCAACTTCATATTTTAAGCTTAACATAGAGGTCAGGACAATCATCGACATTATGTCCTTTTCAAAAATAGGTGTAAAAGGAGGGGTTAGGCAATCATGTCATAAATTATCTAGTGATATGCACTTATATAATGAATGTAGATGGGGTGGTTATCCTCTTTGACCCTATGCCCAAGTGGATTTTCTAGGAGAATGCCTCTTGGCAGTTTGCAACACTACTTATCCCTACTTTTATCTGTTATGACATAGAATTATTGCACTTTTACCAATCTTGTACTTATGGATGTGTAGGAATCTACATGCTCCACATCTACTTGGGCCACCATCCTTATCCCCTATTTTGATCATTTGCATAGTTGAAACTTGATGAAACTAGTACCTCATCATTATAACCTTTGTTTCTAAGCTTGATCAAGTTTCTTCATCCATCTCATGCATGAATTCAACTCTAATCACAACCTCTAATGCCTATTAGGGCTTAGAGAACTCAACCATGGATAAAGTACATCGGATAAGGGGGATCATACCACTAACAAACTATTGAGTGTGCTTGAATGGATGGAGGGCATGTGGGAGCCTCAAGACCAAGGTCTTAAACCTTACATCATAGGCACATAACATCTCTAAATCCTTCTATTTAATGTCCTTGAATGTAATAACATCAAGATATTCCACCTTTAAGACATCAAACACCCTTAGAAATATGGCCTTGAGGAGGGTGAAGTTTGTGATTATCTAAATTAGATCAGTCTTTTGATACCAGGTCTACACTCATCCTTATAGAGTGGTAGCAAATTTATATGCCTTCTACTATAAATGGATAATCCCTTGATCCCTCAAAATGAGCTTGTACTTATACACATGGTCTGAAGCATCTTCCATCCCATAGTAATCTGAAAGGTTTAGATCTATGGCACAATAGATCTATTGGACTAGTATGATCATAGTCTGCATCAAAGGGGTGTTTCCTTGAGGAACACATGGGGGTTGGCCTTCTCTTATAGTGGTTAATCTTTCAATACATTCTACTACAACATATCCTATCCTAAACCTCCTTGATAGTTGCATCATGCATACTAGCTATGTTATTTATGGTTTAAGTGGGGGTCATGAAACACTAGCTTAGATGAAGTCCCTACTTTTGCCTCCTCAACTTCCACTCCTGGTGGATCTTGAAATATCTCCTCTAATATTAATAGGGATATATGGTCTTGTGTTCTAGGATAAGGGAAGTCAAGTGTTACTCTACTTATCTCTTGGCCCCTAGTCCTCACTTCAGCTCTTCCTAGATGTTGTTCCAACTCCATGGCATGTTTAATCCTTTATTTAGAGTGTACTCTCTATGTAAGAGTAAGTCTCATGCCCATCCCCTCCTTTAAGGGTCCTCAAAACATTTCCAAATGTGAACTCTTCCATTTTTATAGGGTCCTACTTGGCCATTACTATCTATTGATTCCCATCATATTTATGCCTCTTGAGTTCTCACTTATCTAGTGCTTCCATGTTGAACTCTGATCTACTCATTGTAAAACTCATAGGTGTAGATCTCTAACTGATGATTCTTAAACATGTCACATGACCTTATACTATCACAATGATGAAAGACAACTCAGTCCTAATAACAAAACCAAAAATATTGGCAAAGTCTAGTCACCAAGGGGCCAAGATGTCATATGACTCTAGCTTGAGGCAGCTTGGGCCAGTTCCCACACCAATATATCATGCAGGGAATAAACCCTAAAAGCTCACTCAAGGTGTGAATGAATGAAGGATTCAAGTTAGGGTCATCTTAGTTGTATGTAATGAGATAATAGTGTTTGTAGGAGTGAGAGAGGGAGATAACTAGATAACTCAGGGAACACACACATAAATACTATCAAGTAAACATATAATAGACAAGTATTAAATATAATCTCTTTTATTAGATTCACTTTTTGTTACATATAGGGGAATGAATTATTATATATAACACACTAGGTTCCCTCACTCTACAATCCAGATCTCACTCATAGCTCTTATCTCTCCTTAATATAATCTAATAACAATGTTCTACCTTTATTTACTCTATTATGGCTTGTTGGCTCTTTCTCTCTACTTTCCTCCTTTCTTCTTCTCTAATTTTTTGACTAGGTTATTTTTTTAAGTTGATAGCTTCTCCTCTTTTCTCCTCAAGCCTCTCCACCTTTTCTTCTTGGGCTTTTCTTGCCCAATCCCATATTTGAAATTTCAACTTAGCCCAAGGCTAACTACCATGTCATTTGATATCGTATCACCATAATTCCATGTCAGGACCCATAGCTAGCCAATCCACTTATCACTTTCCCTTGTAAGCTACTATACGGTTCTTGGGTCCACATGGCTATTTTGCCCTAGGTCCTACCACTTTATCATGTAGCACAAGTCAGTACAATTATAATACTTGACATCTACTTTCCTGGTAATTTTGTTTAAGGTAGATTCATAAGTTGTGTGGTTTGGATTGTGTGCACCTCTCAGCTAGTGGTGATGAAATCACCTAAAGCATGCAAGCATGTGATTTTATAGTACTTAACTAATTTTTGGGGTCAACATTTTTTATGCTCTTATTCACCATCTTCATGCTCTACCTTGACCTTTCTTTGTTACTCACTAATTGTGATATCCTACAAGGTCACCTTTTTATTTCTATACCAAAGCTTCATGAAATTATTTTATACATTAATGTTCATCATTCCCAAAATTTCTAACCGAATATAGTCAATAATATTATCTAATATATCCATATCCAAAGCATATAAATTCGAGTGTAAAACATAATTGTTTATTTTGAGCTTCATGTCTTCAAATTTTAAACATGCTTACCCTCTATTTGAGTGCCCTTGATATGCTTTGTTTGAACCTATAGCTGATTTGTTTAAGTCTATGCTAATAAATCTATATCTAATGCTTGTGTTTATAAATATAATAACCTTATTTTTTTGAATGAATCCATGAAATTGAATATATTAAAGCTTCCTTCTTTGAGGTTAAACCATTTGAACCCTTACCCTTTATCTCCCTTTCTTTTGCTTCTTTATCTTGCTCATCATTGGTATCAACACCCTTATTTTCTTATTTTTATACCTTATACCTTTTTCCCCTCTTTTTCCTTATCCTTATTTGCTTCCTTAATGGCCCATTGATCTATGAAAATTTATTCCATTTCTTCACATGAAAAGGTCATCTTCTTCTTTTTAATTCTAAATAAATGAACTCAATGCAAAACCCTTGAAATGAAGGGACAAACCTAATTTATAAAATTTTAATGAAAGATATCTCTCATTTATTAGAACTATCATTATCTAGCATCAATATCATCATCTCTAGAGAAACATTGTAACCCCATGATCCATAATTTATTAAAACTAAGGTTTTGAAGTTGAAAATAAATGAGAGATTACATAGTCTTATTTACATCAATACTTAATAAAAATGAGAAAAATACCCCTAGATTAAAGCCTTAAAACTACTTTTTAAAATAAAAAATGGCATATTAATTGGACACTTGACCTAAAATATATGCACATATAAATGCACAAGTTTATAAATTACTATTTTTTTGGGTGATCCCAAAATAACTTGTGATTAAGACATCTCCCTCAATAATGATCCAAAGTTGATGAAATTGTACTCGTTGGAAGTGGCTTGCATGTTAATTTCCAACACAAAACAAATTACCTAAATTTAATACCCAAGTAGAAATTTATTGCATATTTACTACATGGTCTATTTTCTACCTTGTAGATCAAACATGGTTAACTTAAAAAAAACATATCTCCTTCAATACTGCTCCAAATTCTTTGTACATGCACTTTTTTGAAATGTCTCAACAAGATATTTATAACCACACAAAAATAACCTAAAACTAAGCTTTATGTGAGGATTACAATCCTCTGTAATAAATTAATCCCAAATTTACAAAAAATAGTAAGATCCTTAGTGTTGTCACTTTTGTTACCACTTTTTAATCACCAAGATCCTGATCGAGTGAGGTGAGAGCATAAAGTAGATAGTTGTAGAAAGATATAAACTTTTGAATTTGATATAGAACACATCTCTAGAAAGTGATCTGATACCATATGTTAATAAACTCACAAATAATAAATACAATAATTCAATATAATATAATCAAATCCTTGAGGTAGGGCAACATTGTACAATGTTCCTTATTGGAATAAGCCACTCCACATTATATCTTTATATTGAGATACCAACACACACCATAGATTGATTACATTGAAAAGTGTAAACCCTTATTTATAACAAGTGAATATCTTGCCATGCAAGCTACTTACATACCATAATGACTAGATATAATAAATCTACTAGTAGCTTATAAAGTAATCCACTTACCACTACCACTTCCCTATACACGAGAAATAAATAATTTTATTATAATTAACTAGCAAGATGTATTACAAAACATATAAACCCTAAACCTTTATTTATTAATTATGAATACACAATCATATCATATTCCTCAGTGTATGATGTTAAATCACTTTCTCTCCTAGTGAAAAGCTTCCTTAGTAGACTAAACACAACAAAAAATGAACAAGATTAACTTCAACCTTAAAATCCCAAATCCAATTAAGATGGTAAAGCCAAGTCTAAGGTAAAAAATTAAAAATTTACCAACTATTTAAATTTCTAAGATCCAAAGAGAAGGGACTCATAATGTGGTATAACTAACATGGGGATTAGTGTTAAATGGTGTGTCACAATTCTAACACCAATATTTCCACCATGCTAATGGCAACTGAAGCCCTAACATGTTCATCATAAAATATGATATAATATCTTATATATGCATATTATAATTTAAAAACATGTACTTTATTTTAAAAATGGGTCATGGATTCTAATCTCAAGAGGAGATAATATCTCACATAATACAAATGCATTTTTTGAAAAGTTAGAGATTTAATACCAAAACTTTCAGCAAGTGAAAATTTATTGTTGGTAATAATGGGAGATCATAAGATGTTATGGTAATTAAAATAAAGACCATATCTAAATCCATCACTTGCATATTTAAGAAATTGTTTAAACATCTGAAAAGATTCTAAATACTCTAAGTAACAAAATACCACTCAATCTTGATGGGGGCAAAGGTAATGAGTAAAATAAATAAACCAATATGCTTTTAACTAGTTTTTATATGAGCCTGTATAAATGCAATGTCAAAGTAAAAATTTACAAGCTTTAGGTTATTTAATTATGTGAACAACCCATTTGGAACACAAAACAATGCTTTGTCTATATACATCAAAAATTTCCATGCCTCCTTTGTCATTGGTAGACAACAAACTTCTTAGGCCACTCAATGAAAGTTTCAAGTTTGTTCAGAATTGGACAATAGGAAGTCTCTGAGCAACTTTTCAAGTTTTTAATAGGACACTTTAGAAGGTATCCAACATGAAGACTAGTGCACATGTGGCTATGAAAATATTTTAGTAAATTTGGAATTTACCTGCCAAAGACAAGGGATTTGTAAAACAATTTTTTCTTTTCAACTCTATATAGAACATAATGAAGTTCTAAATGAGAGCTTTCAAAGGCAAATGGGATGCCTAAACATTCAAACATGTCTCATTTTTTGATCCATTTTTGATGATTTTTTTTAACTAATCAGGCCTCGACATCATACTTTAGTGATAACATCAAGTTTTTGACCAATGCATACTCAAAATAGAGGATTTACATGAAGTGTCAATGCAAGCTAGATACTCGTAAAAAGAATATTCATTCTTAGAGAGAGTGAGAAAGGAGTAACTAGTATAATTATAATTACTAAGCTTGATCTTCCTATTTAGAAACATGATTCCTCAAATAAGACCTCATTCAACTTTGAGATCTTGAAATAACCACTAGCCAAAACATAAAGTGTAGGAGTTAATAGGAAACCTTTTTTGATAGACTAAAAAAGGGAAAAATTCTTAGAATTAGGACCATTAATAGTTAAACAAGTCATTGTATCAAATAAGAGGGTTTGTATAGTAGAGACAAAAAATATCCAAACTTAATGATTTCAATATGGAAATAATTAAAGGTCATTCAATACGATCATAATCATTTTCAAAATATAGTTTAATAAAGAAAGTTAGATGTCAAGAGGCATACGCCCATTCCATCCCTTCCCACACAACAATGACATTATCCAAGATGTACCAATTTTTAATAAAAACTTATTTCTTCTAGTTTGAAAATTATAAAAATAATGTGTCACATATAGAGCATCAAAGCTTTAGTAAGAATTTTGAAAGAGACATCAAACAAGGTAATGATTCTCCAACTAGTTATTAGATTTAACATCTCCAACTTTATGGATAAAATTAACATTTCATTGATTGATCATTTTCCTTGGTAAATTTGTATGGAGAGCTTCATGATAAACCTAAGGAAAGTCTTTCCCAACAAAATTCCTTATGGATTTTTAGAACTCAAAAGGGACCCCATCAACTTCTAATGCTTTATCACTAGCCATGTTCTGAACTATTACATAAATCTCATTGATAGATTGTGGTGCATTATAAATCTATTGATTAGATAAGTTAAGCTTGTGATGAATGACATCGATAAATTCTTGTAAAACTTGAGAATATTCCAAAGAGTTCTTCTAGGCCTAAAAAACTAATTCATAGTGGTGCAACAAGGACAATGATATCTCAACATTATTTGTGAGGCAACCCTGGCAAAATTTAATAACTTTAATATTCTCTCTAACTTGATTGTCCCTTAAAGATTTAAAAAAATATTTCAATGCTTGATCTCCCACTTCATGCCAATGTACATGGGTATGGATTTGGGAACCTTTGACAACATGGATTTTTTCAAGATTAAGTTTGTTTTTGAGATGAGTGGCCATTGCTTATAACTTAATATAAAATGGGATACGCTTGAGTTTCATTATGACCCTTGGAAATTATTTTTCTAGGGCAATATCAACTTGCTATTAAACCTTCATCACTTCCCTTATGTGGTGTCTGATAAATGTGGTGGTGTGAGTGATCATTTCATTTCACCACTCATTCTTATTAGTATAAAATGGTGGATGTGGCATAAGGTTTATCACTTGGGAAATGATTTAGATGATATTCTCATGAGCAAAGAGTGATGTGTTCAAAATGAACTAAGTATTGGGGATATTCTGTAGGCCACTTTCCAATTTTAAATAAAAACTGATGGAACTATGGTTGAAAAGGGTAATCTATAGGGGGATGGTGATAGATTTCATACAAGTGTTTTTAAACATGAACATGTGTTTCTCAAAAAGTATAGCATGATCTAGTCTTGTAAGAACATGATTAAGGGATGTATAGTAGTTAAAACACATAAACAAATAATTAGAATATCATACCACCAATGAAATAGTGTGTTTGATAGTCTCAAACATTTTTTAGTTTAAAAGGATTCACACTCTCTAACACATTATTGCATTGATAAAACACCTTATAAGTCTTGGGGGGTCTTGATCATATTAAAGTTTTCGTAGATAAACTAGTATAAAAGAGACAACTTTTTTTATTGGTTAAAGAGAGTTATGTGGTCCCTCACCCCTTTCATTAATTGAAAATAGTTCTTATGATAAACACTAGTCGACCAAAAAATCAAGACCAAAGTTACCTCAATGGTAATATGTAAACAAAAACAAAAAACCAATTTTCTTAAAAAGTTTACAAAAAACCCCAAACCATTTATGTAGCCAAAATCCTAAACTATCATCTACATAAAAAACCCATATCATTTGCAACAAATATAGCTTCTTTGTAGAAAAAATCTTCTACAATGTACAACTACTTCTGTAGCCACAACACTAAATTATCTTTCATAGAAAAAAACCAGATCTTCCATAATAGAGACCAAAACACACAAAAAACTCCAAAGAGTGAAACAAAAAGCATTGAACAATCCTTAAGAAAAGACAATCTAACATCCAAAATTAAATCCAGATAGTCACTGAAGAAGCTTACTTCTACATCCAAAGGTCAACTATTTTTGCAACTAAAGGTGAACAACTTCCACAACCATAAATCTAAATCTTTTATAGTATTGCATAAAAGTGTCCATGGTCACCAAAATCAATCTCTATCCCTCTTAATATGAGACCTTTAACAACATATTGTATGAAACATTGTATTTGGATTAAAATTTCTTATTTTTGATCAAATTCCATTCATTTGAATTGGGCAAGGAAGAAGAAATATCATTTAAAGGATGAACCAATACATCATCCTAAACAAGCTGAATAGTTGGTCTATTATCCACAAGTGAGGAACTTTGGGAATTATAAAAATAATGCTAGGAGCTGACCATACCAAGAATATTAGAATACAAAGTCTTGTAATAACTCTAATCCACCACCATCAGATATCCATAGTTAAAAAAAGATAAATAGGATTTGTTTAAAATATGTTGGGAAATTTCCAACTCTTTAGACATAAAATTTATCACCTTTTGAGCCTCATAATCAAAATAAACATGTTGATGAACAAAATCAAAACCTTTCTACCACTTTGGCTTCCTACCCTTATTTGTAAAAGTGGAAATATTTTTTTGAAAAGATTTTGCTAAAAGATTCATCATAAAGCAAGATCTACATTTGAATATTATCTTCTCAAACTCCAATCATTGTACCCAAATATGATCCTTAATCTTCAACACCATCTCTTTTGATAATGTTCTAGATAAATCCATTCCCACCCAAATACAGGAAAATTTAAATTGAGTGTGATACCTTATTTCTAGGGGGACAAAAAGACACTTCCCTAAATAATCTCCAATTGCTTTAAGGTAAGAATTACCCCTGAAGTGCAAGGGAATGTTGGGAAATCTCACCCAAGTTGAATCCACCAAAAAATTATGAGTTAAGGAGTTAAACTCTGGGAACCAAAGCTTCAAGAAGAGAATATCCAAACCCACCTTAAAACTAAGGGCATAAATTTAGAATCACCTCTCTATCCTCCTCTAAATTGCCTATGATAGTAAAAAAACCCCTAGCACAAGGGTAAATACAGAGATCAATTCAAAAAAGTAGTTGCCATTTTATATAAATCTTGGTATGAATATTAGGAAGGAATTACCAAAACTTTTAAAATTTACAAATGATCTAGTACTTTGAATAATTCTCTTTAATTTCTAGCACCTTGTCTAAAATAAACTCATCTAAATCAAACACCAAGGTCAAAATGTACACCTTAAAGGATGTAGGAGAGGAAGGTGAAATTATTTTATCAATCTTAGATGGAGAAGGATATAAGGTAGATGCATATTTAGAATTTTGAAGACACACGTTTGGAGAAATAGAAAAAGTATCAAATTCCAAAAAAACCTTACACTGAGGTGAAATTGATTTCAGATTTGAAATCAAAGTAGAGGCTACCAAGACTTCATCCTTTAGTAAGTCCATGCCTATAAAGTACATATCCTTGGTTATAGACCTTGACCCAACACTTTATTTATAAAAATATTTTGTACCCCATCTAAATAGTACCTTACAATCATTAATTATTTTTTTAGATGAAACAAGAGGATGAGGGAGGAAGGAAGATGTAGGGGTAGGAGGGATGAACACAATAGGAGAGGAATAAATCATGAGACCATCATCAAAAGGGAATGTAATGTATATTCCACCTTTAAAACCACCCTTAAACTTTTTTTCAAAAACTATGACTTGACATGTAATCACTTTGCCACCTTTGAGATTAAATTTTTGGTTTTGATCCTAGGATCTATGGATTATTGATCCACTCTATTGTCTTCTACTACAAACATAATTCCCTCTTATAACCTTTCTAAGCAGTACTAAATATCACCTTACCCAAAGATGAGTTTCTATTCCCAGTTCCTTGTCTTATTATGTATAATCATGATACATCTTAAAAAGTGTATAATATTCTAAAAACCCACCTTGTAAATACAAGGCAATATTATGCGAGTGAACATCCTTATACAATTGTAAGGTTAAGCATTGCACTTTATTGATACTGAAATATAAACAAACCAGTAATAAAATTACTACTAAAATGGTTAGAGTGTTCAACTCTTTTTGAAATGGGATCATACCCCATACTTTTCCTAGAGATCATACTCACCTTACCCTAATGATTGAGTAAATGATTCAAAACAATGTGTTCTATTAATATAGTACAACCATACATCTACTTTTATGGACTAGTTTTTTTCCTCATTATTTTTAATTAGGAGAATTTGTAGCCAAACATCTAGAAAAAAAATTCCATGTATGACCAATAATGCCTTTTCAATATATATCAATGTCTCTATTCTTAGGACATAAAATATTAAACAAGAACCCTTTCATTTCATGATTAGACCCACATACTTTATTAATAGTAGTTTCAGATATGTTCACCAAGGAATGTCACTAAGACAAAAAGGGCTTAAATAACACATTCAACCAAGTACAATCTAATATGGAAACTATTATAAGAGTTCAAAGGTTATAAAGTGATTTCCTTACACTTGAAGGCTATTTGTGAGTATATCTAGAGAACAAATCAACTCATATCCAACAATCACAAAACTTATCAACACCACCTTCTTAAATGCCATTTTTCATTATATGGCTTGAAATTTAGATGCATAAGAAAAAAAAGCATGGTTACTTAGTATACTAAACCAAAATGATTGTAAAAGTGGGAGATAATGCCTTAGATTCTTAATATACCTAAAATAAGGCAGTATTAGAAAACTCCATCAACGTTAAAATAAACATTATAACAAGATAATTACAACCATTATGTAGTGGGGCAAAAATACTTATTACTGAATTATTAACTCATGGACATAGACCAAATATGAATAATTTTCCCATAATAGTGGAATGTACTATTCTAGTATTAATTAGATTTAAAGAACAAATATTCAAACAACCAACAAAGTGTTTACACAAGTTAACTAATATCATAACATAGAACTTAGGGCCATCTAAATCAAACCCTAGATTGATAACCCTTATCTATGATTCCATATACTCATGTGCAAGCAACAACAATTTCATTATAGTCTAGATAGGCAGATCACAAAGAATTTAAGACTATGTACAATCATTGTTCTTACTACATGATTACATAACATCATAATATTAAATACTCATATTACTTTATTCAAAATAAATTTCCTATAGAAGGCAAAGTATCCTTTTTATATCTACAACTTACAAAGTTGTCATGTATCTTGATCTAAAAATGCTTTACTATACCCAGTTTTTTTTATAACAAATTTAGTTCTATACAACATTTTCAAGTAGGCCACTCACTAAAATAGAATATAGGTACTATACAAGACTTTCCTCCACTTAGGTTTTTAGGAGTTACATCATCAAATAAACATATATTTATATTTTCATTACTAGGTTTAAAAACTGATAGAGTCCTAAAATTTATTATCAAGTTGTTAGTTTTACCTCATAAACTATAACAAGGTATAAGACTTACACCTATAAGTCTGAATTCTAAGTTATTAAAGACAAATTCTTAACCTTGAACATTAGGCATGAAAAAATTCAACTTTAAAAATTGAGTCTACAAGGGATAAGTGACTTAAAATTAATCCTTAAAATGAACAAGATTATAATACAATTATATCTGATGGTCACTAACTTCCTTTAGTATGGTTATTGCTATAATAAGTCATAGGTCATAGTATAGTTACATTCCAAGAGTTTAACATGGAATAGGGGATATTTTCACATATCTCAATTACTTTCCTATTTAGTCATATCACAAAATCTATAAGGCTTACAAGGCTAAATTGGGCAAAAGGTTCATTTAAAAATTATAATATTCAATAGAAAGGTAGTTTCAAACTTATGTCCTTATGAAAACTCAAAATGATGTACATTTCATTACCTTTGTTAACATGATCAGAGTGAAAAAATAGGAATCATAGTACTATGTTAGATATAGGGTTACATTTTCATAACTTAGTAATGTCCACAATCAACTCAGATGGTACTATAATAGGCCATATGGGCCCAACATACCCACTTGTAGAGCTTGCTAAGGAATATTTCACATTCTATGAGGTATGAGCTTCAATCACCCACATTAGTTTAACATGATAAAAGTATATGATCAATAATCATAACCTTAAAACATAATTTCAATTTAGTGTATAGGCTTAAGCCTGATTCTAATCCTTTTCACTATTCCCATAACTATTTACTCATAACATTTAAAATAATCATATTCAAGAAATAAAATGACAAAATCAAGAAGTTTTTAAGGATGCATAGTCTAGGAAGATGGACAAGTGGAATTTCATACAAAAATACTAGTTATGACCAATATAAGGGTAATATGTAAGTTGAAGATGAGCATTCAACATTTATATCTTAAACACAACTAAGGAATCAACTATTTAATATTAGGCTATTCTATTTATCTGTGTTTTGCTATGTTTTTGGCTAGAGTTTAGCTTGGGACTTATGGTGTTTTAACAAAATTTTGGCATAAGTTTATTTGCTTCTTAGTCTAATTCAGAGGACTAGCCTGTCTTGATTTATTAATATATTATGCATCTTGTATACATTTTGAACTTTTACTGGTTACAAGATCTATTTAAAACATGTAATTTTACTCTTTCAAATAAAAAATATATTAAGCACAACTAGCCTTTCAAGCAACTAGGCTCCATTGAAAGACTACAACATGGAATTTTCAATGTAGTTTAATTTAAAAAGCAATAGTCTCAATTTATTAATCATATAAATTTATTCCTCTGCTTGATCTTGTACATGATACACTTTCTTCTACTTCCACCATTAACCAAATATGTTAAATTGGAGTTAACTAAGTTTCAACGTAATAAGTTTTAATTATCTTAGTTGTCATAACCATAAATGACTCTAGATCCTCATCTTAATAGACACATATGCCATTTACTTATTAGGAAACATTTTAAGCCATTCAATAACACCTTATTAGCTATATGAATTAGTGCATATAAAATCTTGGGAGTATTACAAACTTAAATGAATACTTTATTGCATTTCAAATATTTATTTTACTTTTCCCATCACACATAGTAAAATAATTGGTATTTCTAGTTTATATAAAAGAAAACATTTAAAGCTATTTCTAGTACAATAAAAATTGAACTTTAATTACTACAAAATTTTTAGTTTTTCCCTCTTATACACATGTTGCTATAGCAAGACAACAACAATAATAATCAATACATTATTGGCCCTAGAATTATTACAATTTTTTTTAATGGAACTTTACAAGATTTTACATCCACACATAAGATTTTATCTTGAATTATCATGAAATATAAGGTTAACATAATGTTGGCATGCCTTCCCATTAACAAATCAGATTACACAAGAGCAAGACTCATTCTTTACAATACTTATAAAAATTCATCTGAGTTAGACAATACAATAAACAACATCAATTGTAAATTTTTGCCAACAGTAAGAGATAAACATATCTAGATGCTAATAAATAGACCTTTATCTCAAAGAAAGATTAAAACAACCATTTTCCATTTTTGAAGTCCATACCATTAATGTTCAAAGTTGACCAACATGTTATAAAACATTCATATGCTTATACACCTCCATGCCTATGTTATTTCATTGGCATATGTATATATACCCACATAACATAGAAATAACATCTAGTGAAAAACATTCACAACCTTTTCAATTTCCAATAGATATGATTCAGATAAATAGAGAAAATAGAAAACAAGCTCATCTATGATCTTGAAAAAGGGAAAGGAAGGCATGCTTGGATAAGGAAACACATTGACCATGGCATTAGATTACGTTGTAGCCCAAAATATCCAACTACATGCCTGGAATCTTACCTTAACACACACACACACATATTTATAAATCATCAAGGCATGACTAGGGTTTCCACTATATCAGTTATTACGACCTTAGATAAACAAAATGTAAGTAAAACTTAAGTTAACTACTTTATAATAATTCCTTCTCTCATTATTATCATTTATTCTCAACTATCTATTACTATTATAGAGGTCACACAAGGGATTCTATACATCTTGGCATGCTTGCATGGAGTATCTTATTGACATGCAAAAATGCATGATTCCTCAATCAATGCCATAAAGGCCATGCAACTGACTACTCAACCATAACTTCTCTTCCTTATCCTCAATATTCTATCTCTAACTTCCATTCATAGTTTCATAATTCCCTAACTAGGGTTTTGAACTTTTATTATGTTTCTAAACCATATTTTCAACCATAGGTACCATTAAATCAAATGTGTTGGATTTGATATACCATCGAGTTTAAAACCCTTTGGAATTTATATTTATTCAACATATATTTTACCACTTAATACCTTATCTAGGTCTAGGAATTTTATAAACTTTATATTAAACAAGTTGAGACTTCAAGATGCATCGACCCTAATGGGTCTTGTAATATAGTTCAAAACATGAATCAATATTTTAATATAGTGTCTAGTTCTTTCCATAATGTTTATTGACTTAGGATCCACTTTAAGTTTTGATCCCATTCTTTACCACTTCTTTCCCTTGGTTAGGGATTATAACATTATTTTATTATTACTAGGCTCATTTAAACCTAGGTTTATCCAATCTTAACCCTATTTTAGTTTTCATATATTTAAGATAATACTACATCCATTGTAGACCTCTAATACCAGGTTTATATTTTCTTATGGTAAACATGAATCCCAAGAAACATTCAAAGGCCAATATCCCTTTTATGCCTCTCAAGAATAAACATAATAATAATGCATAACCCTAGCCTTATAAGACATTTTTACTCATAACCCTTGCAATAATAGTGGTACAATATAATCAAGGCCCTCAATTAAGCTTATAATGCCCACTAAACAATGATTTAAACTATAAATATTAATTATTCCAAGTATAAGATGAAATGAGTGTATTAATTCATTTGTGATTTAATACAATGCCCATATCTACCAGGGAATGAGTCCATGACCTAACAACCAAGTCCTTCCTTTTCAACAAAACATGATGTCACAAACTATAGTAACCTAAATTTGGTTATGAATACTTGATCATTCCTATTTTTTTATTTTTTACCATTAATTGATAGGTGTACTTAATTGACACCTATTTCATCAATTTGACCTATCCTAATTTCATCACAAGGCCATCTATTATCACTTATATAAATGAATTTACTACTAAAAACACTTTTATGCATATGTATTCCCTAACTTAACCCCAAACTTAACACCTTTTCTAAAGGGGACATGAACTCCCACCATTCTTGTACCTGTTTATCATTTCTATCCTTTAGTCAAAAGATTTAAAATTTCAAAAAGGAATGTATCCTTACGGTCAGACTTTAAATTTATAAACTCTCTAATGGGTATTTTTCCTGCTTGGACCACTATAAAATAACATTCAATTCATCCATTTTGAGGATCTTGACAAGCTTATCAATTCTATTACAAGAGCTTATCTACACAAGTGCATATTAATAAAAAAATCTATATTTTTCCTAAATTATTTTCCAAGCACTTCAAGTAGTAATGATCCAAGTCCAAATTTAGTTTTATGCAACCTAGCCAATCATGATCAAGTATTAAAGCCAAATCTAGATGCATTTATGTAGTCAAATGAGCAAAATTTCCCAAATCACTTAGGTTGGAGAAGTACATGAAGGTTTGATCTCTCTTTAGAGTATTGGTATGTAGGTAACACCTATCATAGTGGGGTGTTGAGGTCTAACACAAATCCAACTACTAATCCATTTTTAATACTTCACATCCATCTATCTCTTGGTGGCACAAAGCTAGGGTTTTTAATTTCTAATGGCATATACATGTATCCTTACACTTTATGAATACAAAATTAGCACAAGAAGACCTAATTTTCACTACCACACCTGCCTATTCCAAAAATTCTAGTTTTTTATAGGGACAATATCAACAAATAGGGATAATAATGGTAATCACTCATGTCCTCTACTGGGTGCTCTTATCCTTGAGGGTATTTAGGATCAACATATAAAATATTTTTAGGTTTCCTGCATCTTGTCTATTGCTACATTTTATTTTCCTATTTAGTTAATTGACAACTCAAAAATCTAAATTCATCTCTCTTTTTCATAGTTTAGACTTATTCATTTCTATTTTGCTTTGTCTATTTCAGTTTTTTATCTTCAGTTCATTATTTAGAACTAAATTTATAACACTTTGATTTATTCTATTAAATTTATTAAATTTAGCATTAATTATAACATTAATTAAATTTCAAATAAAACATTTGGTGAACCCATTTATTATTTTAAATTTGTTTAACCCTAGGTCTTCCTTAGTGTTTTAGCTTTCTAGGATTTCAATTTTTCCTTTGTTTAACCCTAGGTCCTCCTTGCATTAGAATTTGTAAATTTTTTACCTTTTATCTTTAGTATTGTTAATTCCTCTTCTTTTTTGCACTTATATATCTATCATAGATGCTAAATCAATTAAATATATGATCCTTTGATAGAAATATTATGGCCATGGAAAGTGATGAAACCAATGAGTCTAAAGTTCTAAAAAGTGGTCCTGATAATATAGATGCCAAAGAGTTTAGTCATTACCTTGATATCCATATAATTGACATTGAATCCTTATCATTTGTAGCATGATAAGAGTAATAAAGACATGAAAATATAACTACATCTCAAGAACCAAATGATTCTGTTGAGTAACCCTTTGTAAATCCTACTACAGGTGTGGCCACTACTAGTGTTGATACTACTTTCCCATCCACATATTTAGGTTTGGTGACAACACATGATTTACAATATATTTCTATGCATATGCCTATCCAAGTAATCCATTCCAATACTTTGGTAGTTATGCATACTATAAAACATACCTCATCTAATGTACAATCCCACAAAAAAGCAATTATATTTTTGCAAGCAAATGTGTTGTAATTAGAGCAAGGTGTATCAAAAGCTAGCCAATCATTAGAATCCCATGATCTACTTCATAATATTGTATCATATGATATTTCATCCTATACTTTACCCACTATATTTATAGCTCCTAAGCTTCCTTTATATGAGGGAAAAAGAGATCCTAACCAACATCTTAGATCTTTTCATGCAACATGTTTGGATTATGAATTTAACGATAAATTGCTAGTTAAATTTTTTACAAGGAGCTTTAAATACTATGCTTTGCATTGATTTTATGACTTACTTGCTCAATATATGAAAGAATTTTATTATTTAGCATATTTATTTCTCAAACACTTTTCTAGAAGCATTGATGAGAAGTTTTTGTATTCATAAATTTGTAATCTTAAATTAGGAAATAATGAACCCATCAATGTTTATGTGATTTGATACAAGACTATGTTGGCTAAAATGACTAATATGTTAGTAGACAATGAACTACAATATATATTCAAACAAAGTTTGCTTTCAATATTATATGAGTCAATTATCTTTAAGAATTTTAAATCATTTGAAGAGCTTTATCATATTATAAGACATAGAGAATTCAAACTTCTTCTTTCGAACATGTTTAAGTAAAAATATACATCTACTATAAATGCTATAATGAAGTGTCAAAGTAAACCATATTACAAAGCTAAATGCATGATGTTAAAGTAGATGCAAAGATACAAGTCAATGATATTTATCAACATACCAACAAACTTGTTTTATCACATCAAGCATGTAGGCAATTTTATATTATTATCACAACCACCATATACAATGCTACAAAGGTTACTTTAATGTCACTTAATCACTTTGCCTCATCCATATGAAGTTGACATGAATAATCCTCAAAGTAAATTATTTGATAATAATGCATATTATGATTATCATCAATGTAATGGTCAATCTACAAACATGTGTTATAAAATCATGCATCCCATTCAAGATCTTATTGACAATAATATCATAGAGGTAGACACTCCCATAGAGGAAGTAAAGCCTCAAAAAATTAACAATGCTAAACTTAAAAGTTTCAATGATCCATTTCTTAATCATGATACCAACAAGGATACTTCAAATGTGCATCATACTTATATTTCTTATCCACCTCTTGCATCATATGATCATCCTTTGGATGGCATTATTGGTATAATTACTCCAAGTGTTACACGATGTCTTATGATTAATTTTGGTGATAGTAAAATAGTTGATGATGATTTTGATTTCCATGCTTTGTGTATAAAAGCTCATGTTGATCAACAATCTATTCATAGTGTGATATTTGATAATGGCTCAAGTGAAAATGCATGTATAATTACCTTGATTAATTATTTGGTATATACAAAAAGTGACATATAAGAAACTACTAAAGGTGTTAAGTCTTTCAATGGTAAGCAACAAACCACTTTGGGACATATTGTGTTACCTCTTGAAGTTGGCCTTGCTAACCATCTACATATTTTTTGTTTTACCTCAAAATGGAATTTTTGATATGATATTGGGATGACCATGGTTGGAAAACAATTATGTTGTACCTTATACCATAAATGTTTGAACTATATTTATTGAAATCAAGTTGTTACAATTTTGGGCATTAAATATGAGTATCCTATACATTACACGATACCTCCTCCTCCCCATCCACCACCATAGTTTATTGATACATCGATGCATAATAAAAATATGATTTTGGAATTTAAGTAAAAGGTTCATAATAAGGTGGTGCAAAAGGTTCAAGCATAAACAAATCAAAAGTAAGTTTATAGAAAAGAAGTATATCCTTTGCAACAATCATACACACATACAACATCTCTTGAGCATGTATCTTGAGAGGTCCAATAACCAAAAAAATATTATACATCATCTCATGAGATTTTAGGTAGTCTTAGAAATACTATATCCACATCTTCTCCTCAATATCACATGAATAGTCATTCAGATACTTTTATCACCAAATATGATGCATGTCTTGATTTTGATATTGATATGCTAGATAGTTTTTACTCAGCTAAGGTAAGACATTTACAACTCATCATGAATTGTTTAGATTCCTATCTTAATGGAATTATTGGATAGCTTGTGCATTGATATAAATACAAAAATATTCAATTAAAATTCTTAAAAAATAACACAAATATGATTTTACATAACTTCTAATTTCTTACATCTTATTCTTCTATATTACATGTATGTGTGATCAATTGATCATTTTTTCCATACCCTTAGATTTAATTAAATTATTGGCATATTTGCCCTTTTATTTTTACCTTATAGGTTTAGATATTCTAAAACTAGTGCTCAATTTCACTAATAATGACAATCATTTACCTGCATGCACTTTTTTTTTCCAAAATTCTATCATTTTTATTTTAGAATAGAATCAACCAGAACATGATAGAAAGATCCACTGCTATTGTCCTAGTTGGTAGATTCTACCATTTATATTTATCTACCTAAATTTATATAACATAGATCTCTAATTATATCAATTTATATATTATTCATGTAGTACCAATATGCAATTTCCTATCTCTCATGCAAAATCTCTTGCTTTAAAGCTCAATTGTTCCATCTATGCTACATCTTTTGACAAGTGTATATTTGATGAAATTAGAATGTAAATCCAATTATTTACATACATTTTTCAGTCTCCTACATATGTAATAATTCCAATTCACATTCCATAGGGGCAAATTCCTCCTATTGAGCCATTCAAACCCTTGCTATTGCATATTTTTCATTGACACTTGTTATAAACTATCTAGATTTGTCTCCTTTATTATATTTTAGACACCTTAATTTATTTCCAATAACTATTATTGTTTTCCATATTGAAAAATATAGAAAATATCATATATTCTAAAAAAAATGTAAAAACATTCAAATATTGTCAAAAAATCCAAAATCAGGACCTAAGCATGATTAACAATCTAGTTTACATCTTTACAATATGTTAGTTATCTCGTGAATAGTATAAATCACACTCTTTATATATCACACATTAATTTCATGGGTATCTATGAAGTGTTGTGTAGGACATACAAACATTTCTACATATTAATATGTTTGACTTTCCTCTACCCATTGACCTCACTAAGTTGGGGGCATCTTATTCACAACTGATAATATATAGGTGTTATCATTTCATAAAACCTATATTTTTGAAATTTTAATTGTTTACAAATGTTTTTATAAAATTTATATCTTACATAGTGTACATGAACATGTTATTTGATAGGATATGATCACATGACATACGCACAACTTAGACTACTTTTATTAATTCTATGTTCCATTGATGTTGTTTACTTATACATAGAAGATTACAAATTTGATTTTATATTGTGTTGGACCTTGGAACTTGTGTGTAATGTTTGATTGATACATATCTATGAGATATTATATGTTGTGTGTGACATTTTAACATGTCCTTGCTTTGGCCCTTTGCCCTGTGTGTGTATGCCATTTGAATGTGTCCTTATTTTGGCCCTTGGTCCTATGTGTGCATGAAAATTGAACATGTCCCTTGTTTTTAACATTCCTCATATGTTTGTGACATTTAAATATGCCCTTATTATTTCCCTTATCCCTGTGTGTGTGTGATATTTTAACATGTCCATGTTTTGGTCTTTGGCCCTGTGTGTGTACAAAATTTGAGTATGTCTTTGTTTTGGCCCTTGGACCTATGTGTGAGCATGTCCTATCAGACATTTTAACATGCTATTACTATCAGCCTTTGGCCTATAGATGTATGCTTTCTATTCTTTCTAATTGTTTTATGTGTGCTTGTTGAGCTTGTTGAGTTTAATTAGTGCCATGATCTATATCATGCACTCTTAACATACTAAAAACTAACATAATAATTCCATGAGCTTAAATAATACATTTTATAGGCATGTCATATTAAGTTCTATGCAAAATTCAAAATCTACTATGTTAACACACCTTTTCCATATTCTATAATTTTCAATGATAAATTCTTTACTACACATATTCAAGTTAAAAATTCAAAATCTACTATGTTAACACACCTTTTCCATATTCTATAATTTTCAATGATAAAATATTTACTACACATATTCAAGTTAACCTTTCTTTTGAGATGAGTGAATTTTTAGGAGCAAATTACCTCAACTCAAAAGTGGGAATTTTCAGTGGGATTCTCATGCATGAGATAAGCCATTTTAGAAAATAAAAAATTAGTTATTCACACATAGCATGGGGGCATATGCCATTGTATACACACTCCTATTTTAGTTTCAAAAATCAAATTCATAGTTTCAAATTTATCAAACAAAAGTTACAAAGATCATTCACCTATAATTTCAAATTCTACAATTACAATGGGGGTATGATACAATTTCATGCCGCTTTTATTATATTTCACTAGTTGTGAACATGGTAGGAGCATGGGTATACTCCATTCTCTTGTGATCATTCTTTAAAAAATAAGACTATTCTAGACTATATTATAATATTTCAATTGAATCTACAAGCTATTTGCAATGGTTGATTTAGTTTAGGTGCATATTGCATGACTTGGGGTTCATTTTGCACTTCAACATTATGTGTGTGAATCCATTAGTATTTCAACTCATTTCACATCTTGGGGATATAAATATTAGCAAAATTATGAAGATCAACATCCATAAATGAGTGTTATTCCATTTCAAAAGAGAAAATTCAAGTTGGGGTTTGATCACACCTAATTTTCTCTAATGGTTTAGCTAAGGAACCATCTTCTCCAAGTGATTCATGGGAGGCACCAAGCACCAATTATACAATGCTTCAAGAAAGCATCATCACCAAGAAAAGTAAAAAAAAAATAGTATTGATGTCACGTATATATGTGTATTCATTCCATACTCTCATTTCAATTTTCAAATTAGTCAAATACAAATAATTTTTAATTTAGCAAAGTTAATATTAAATTAAAAATTGTCAAAGTTCAAGTAAAGTTTCAAATGTTCAAGTTCAAGTTTTAAAATTTCAATTTTCAAAGGAGCAAAATAACTACTTCATGTGTTTTTTTAAGGTTTTCCAAAGTGTATGGTGCCTTGCAAGATTGAAGTATGCAACTCAAAGATAAAGTGTGTCTTACATATTAAGGTATGTCTTTCCTTTAATCTATTAATTTCATTTATAAACTAAAGTGGGGGGGAAGTATATGTAGGAACCTAAATTTGGTTATGAATACTTGATCACGCCTATTTTAACTCTTTTTACCATTAATTGAAATGCACACTTAATTGACACCTATTTCATCAATTTGACTTATCCTAAATGTAAGAGGAGGTCTAATTTCATCACAAGGCCATATATTATCACCTACACAAATGAGATTACTATTGAAAACACTTCTATGCATATGTATTCCCTGACTCATACCCCAAACTCAATGCCTTTCTTGAAGGGACACAAATGCCCAACCAAACAAGATATTCCACCATTCCCATCCTTGTCTATCATTTCTATCCTTCCATCAAAATAATCAAAATTTCAACAAGTATCCTTAGGGTTGGCATTTAAATTTATAAACTATCAAACATGTTTTTTCCTACTTGAACCATTATACAAGAACATTAAATTCATTTGTTTCAATTATCTTGAAAAGATTATCAATTATAATATAAGTGCATATTTACAAAAGTAACATTAAAAAAAAGTTACCTATTCTTCTCAAATTAGTTTCCAAGCTCTTCAACTAGTCATGAGCTAAGTCTGAATTTAGTTTTTTGCATCCCAACTAAACATGATCAAGTATTCAAAACAAATCTAGATTTATTCATATAGTCAAAGGAGCATAATTGCACAAATCACTTAAGTGGAATAACTACACAAAGGTTTGATCCATCTTTGGAGTAATGGTATGTAGGTAGTGCTCAGCACAATGGGGTGTTTAAGTCTAACACAACTCTAACGATTAACCCATTTTTACTCATTCACATCCATTTATCTCCTTGTGACACAAATCTAGGGTTTTCAACTTCAATAATTCACATATAGGTCTTCACACACTTTTTGAAGATGAAATCAGTGGATGAAGATGTAATTTTAGTATTACACCCAACTATTCTAGTAGTTCCAGTTTTATGTTAAAAGACAAATAAGACAATAGGGACAATAATGAAAATCACTCATGTTTTCTACTGGGTTTTTATGTCCTTAAGGGAACTCAGTCTCAATATCTGGAAGATTAATAGGTTTCCTACATTCTATCTATTCATGTATTCTATTTTCTTATTCAATCAACTTATGACTCAAAAAGCAAAGTTTGTCTCTCTTTTGCATTAGTTAGCCTTGTTCATTTTTGCTTTGTCTATTTTAGTCATTTATCTTCAATTAATTGATTATAATTTAATGTAAAACACCCTAATTTATTCTATTCTATTTATCTAATTTATGATTAATTATAACATTAATTCAATTTCATGTAAAACATAAATAACAAAGTTAGTAAGGCTCATAATCAACTTGCTCATCCACTAGAAATCATAGGGCCAAAAACAATGAATGTTACATCCTACCCAATTAAAGAGGTGTTGTATTAGTGCCTTATATAATAATTATAGGAATGTGGCTGATTAGGCCAACTTCTTTCAGGCATATCTACCTTCTACATGAGGGCTAGTTCTTATACAAAACAAAAATTTCATTAACTTATAGGTTTTTTTAGTTGGAATGAGAGATAACACTTTAAGAATTTGAAAAAATTATATTATTAAACCTACTTTTGTATAGAATTATCACTATTTACACATTCTAGAACCTTACAACAATCATTTTAATATAATTTTAGAGCATGCTAAGGCTTATTTTGCCTCAAAAGAATGAGTTTAGACTATAAAAAAGAGTACTCCAACCATATTTATTCTAGACGTAATATGTTAAGTTTCCTTAAGTCTATATAATTTTAGATTAGACTAACTAGAAACCCAAGGAACTTACCTTTTTATTTCTATAATTTCATGCACAACTTATATTTCAGCTTAACAATCAAGTATTTACCCTATAAATTTGTTATCCTTGCCTAAAAGTTTGATAGGTTTTTCCATAATAGGTATTACATTTCTACGTGTTCGTCTAATAGTCTTTGCCAAATTAGGTCTTTATTTTATACTCTCTACTTGTTGGTCTTACATTCTCTGCCAATCAAGTCTTACTTCTAGGGACTATTCAAGCTGTTTACAATCTTAAACCCATTGTTTCCCTTTTGAATTTGAACTGTATGTTCATATTTTTATCAAGGTGTTTACACTAATGCAAGTTAATTTGATGCATATAGGAATTATTATCCTTGATAAATAGGACTTACATTTTACTTACTAGAATATATTACTTACAACCTTTACTTGATGCCTTTTTCCTATTTCATCAATACTCAAACTTTGTAATGTTAGCCAAATTTAGCTAAACATTCTAGAAAACTCTTATCTTTGCCTATTGGTCTTATAATTTTTACCATTGTAGGACTTATAGTTGAAATTAGTGAGATAAGTTGTTTACAACGTAAACATTTATCTTGAATCAATCAAAACTTAAATCCACTTTGCCTACTTTGGTCTTATCTGCCTTGACTATAGGTTATAATATATTTTCCCATTTGGTTCTTATCATATATGCATATAGGGCACAATATTAGTTTAATATAAGTACACCCATTGATTCTATATTAAGGTTTTCTAGAGATCTAGTTGTTTATTTTTACCTTTAGGAAAACAATCATTTCCACAACAATGATTATGCATAAATTTATTTATTTCTTATCTGAGAGACCCATAGTGTTGTAAACCTAGGCTCTATTACTAAATTCATAGTCTATCTCTGAAACCACTCTTAATTTTATTTAAACCATGGCTTGACATGTAGCCACCTTGAAACATTGTCAACCTTGATAATCTTCTCAAGGTAGAGTTACTATGTCAACCTTCCAACTTAGATTTAAAATTATGATCCTAAAATCTATGGGTTATGGATCCATTCTATTATCTTTTACTACTAACATAATTCCCTTTTACAAAATTAATACTAAATATCACCATACCCATGGAATAGTTTATATTCCTTGTTCCTTGTCTTATTGCATAACACATCTTAACAAGTTTGTAGTATTACTAAGAATCATCTTCTTAGATAATAGGCAATCTTATACGAGTGAACATCCTTATGCCATCATAAGATAAAACATTATATTATGTTGGTACTAGAATATGAATAAACTAATAGTCATAATACTACTAGAATGGTTAGAGTGTTCAACTATTTTTGAAATGGGGTCTTACCCTAAAATTTTCATAGAGCTCATAATAACCTCACCCTAATAACTAAGGAAGTGTTTCAAAACTTTGTATTTTGATAGTATATAAAAACCCACATCTACTTTACGAAATAGTTTCATTCCTTATTATTTTTAGTCAAGAGAAGTTGTAGCCAAACATCTAGAAATAAAACCCATCCATTTATGATTAGTGCTATATTTTTAGTATAAATCAAAGACTATATTCTTTGGAAATAAGATTTTAAATAAGAACCCTTTCATTTCATGAGTAGCTCTGCATAATTTCCTAATAGTAGTTTTAGATGTGTTAACCAAGGATGCCACTAAAATAAAAATGTCTTAAGTAGCACATTTGACCAATCACAATCCAATATGGGAACTAATGCAAGAGTTAAAAGGATATAAAGTGTTTTCATAACAATTGAATGTTATTTTTGAGTATATTTAGAGAATAAAGCAACTCATATACAACAAAAACAAAACTTGTTAGCATCACCTTCTTAAATTCCTATTTTCATGATATGGCTTTTAGAGGAAAAACATGGTTATCCAGTCCATTAAACTAGAATGAATGTAAAAGTGTGATAGAATATCTTATATTATTAATACACTCATAAAAAATTAGTCTTAGAGTACTCTATTGATCTTCAAATAAACATTATAACAAGGGAATCATAATCATTATGTAGTGGAGGAACAATAGTTATCATTGAACTATTAACCATGTGGACATAGACTAGATCTAAGTTCTTTTCCCATAGAAACAAAAATTATTGTTCTAAGAATTGATTAGAGTTAAAGAATAAATCTTTAAACAACTAGAACTATGTTTACACAAGTCAACTAATACCATAACATATGATTCAATGTAGTCTAGAACATACCATATATTGATAACCCTTACCAATGATTCAATATGCACATGTGAAAAAACTACCATTTCATTACAGTCTAGATAGTAAGATCATAAATAATTTAATACTATGTAAATTCATTGCTCGTACTACATGCTTTCATAACATTATCTTAAATATGTAGTGAGTGCTTCTACATATAACCATTTAATTGTTTTTGGATTGACATTTTGGATCACACTCAGTGATCCATCATTAGAAAGACAATAAAATGATTGATGATTGCATATTTTGGTCACTTTATATATATAGAAGATGTTAGGATGAGGAGAGAAAGGGAATAATTAATTTTAAGTATAAGATAATAGAAAACTTATAGCTAAGATTATGATAAAATAAAAATAAAAATAAAAATACAAAGTTTAAATATATTATGTTAATTTTATTAGCATAAACAAATCATGAACATTAAGATAGAAGGAAATATTACCATTAAAAAAAATTATAATAAAAATGAAAATTCATAATAAATTTAAAAATAAAATCAAAATTAAATATAAATAATTTAGCTTTATAATGAAAGATGGAGGGCTCACTGGAAGGAGGCTTGAAAAACTATGTAAGGCTCTGCATTCATCAGAGAAGGTGGGGACTACTAATTTTGATAAAAAACATGAGAGTAAGGGTATGATGGCCCATGATGGGACCCATTAGATCTAGGTACTCACTTGGACCCCATAGATCAGATAAAATTTTGGAAAAGAAAATGATTCCTTTGACTAGATTTAAAAGGGGGAAAAAAATGGTGCTTCCTTTGACAACATTGGGAGGAATGAACATAAATATTGGGTGGATATTTTCAAAGGTAAGGCTCCTTCACAATAATATTTTTTTTACTAAGATTTAACCTTTAAATCAGAATGAGGGACTTCTTTTTAGAATCATTTGTTAGGAACTTAGAGTACAATTGATTACTTTTATATAAGCAACTAAACATGGAATTGAAACCAGAAGTAATAAGTAACTAGAAATCAAAAACAACAAATAATAGGAGATACAAGAAACAACCAATCTTGTATTAAAATCTTCCAGAAGGAAATACAATGAAGAAATCTCTCTCTCCTCACACCTCGAAGATGTACAATAATTCTCCCTCAAGAGTTCTCTCTCTCTCAATCAATTACAATCAACTCAATTACTGAATTGTATTCTAGCAATCATGTAACAAGATTTTAATAATCTTCTTGATTCTTGCAGATCTTCTTGATCTTGCTTATCTTTCTCAAATTACAATACTGCCCCATGGGTATCTTAAATAGAATTGAAAAGCAAAAAATAATTAGAAAAATAGACTCAAGACTAATTTTAGTCTTTACATGCAAACTAACTGTTCTCCGAAAAATAGCAATTTTGGAAATGCACAGAAGTCAGTGTCGGTCTGAAGATTACCGATGTTAGCTGACCCCTAATCGATGTCAGTTGGTTTTGACCAATTTTGCTGATGTCAGTCGACCCCTAACTAATGTCGGTTGGTTCTGACCGATGCTGATTAATGTGTAAGCCCATCAACCTCCACATTAGCTCATTAGTGAAGCTTTTAGCTCCATAACTCAACAATCTCCCACTTGGAGATAAAAAAATACACTTGTACCTATACAGAAACATCCTCTAAACATCTCGGGCTTGGTTCTCCCTCTTTAAGTTCAATCTTGAAGACCAACAAAAGTTGAATGAATATTCAACTTCTCTTTTGTTACTGGCTTTGTTAACATATCAGCAGGGTTCATATCCGTATGGATCTTTTTCAACTTCAACTGTCCCTCCTCCAATACCTGTCTAATGAAGTGGTACCTAAGCTATATATGTTTGGTTCTTGAATGAAAGGCTGAATTCTTTGCCAAATGAATTGCACTTTGACTATCACTGTACAATCTGCAACTCTCTTGCTCCTTTCCCAATTCTTCTATGAATCGAGTCATCCAAATCATTTCCTTGCTAGCCTCTGTGACTACAATGTATTTTGCCTCTGTAGTAGACAAGGCAACAACCTTCTACAACTTTGAAATCCAGCTAACCGCTGTTCCACCAACAGTGAACACATATCCTGTGGTGCTTCTCCTACCAACCAAGTCACCTGCCATATCTGAATCTACATACCCATGTAGAGAAGTGTTTGACCCTCCATAGTGTAAATGCCTACTGCTGGTCCCTCTCAGATATCTAAGAATCCACTGAACTACTTTCTAGTGTTCCTTTCTTGGATTGGCCATAAACTTGCTAACAACTCCCACTGCTTGGGTAATATCTGGTCTAGTACATACCATTGCATACATCAAGCTCCCAACTACTGAAGCATATAGAACTCTACTCATGTACTCAACCTCATCATGTGATTTAGGACACTGTTCTTTGCTCAACTTGAAGTGTTTAGCCATAGGTGTGCTTACTAGTTTTGCATCCTGCATATTGAACCTCTCCAACACCTTATTCACATAATCCTCTTGAGACAAAATCAAATTGTGATTTTTCCTATCTCTCTTAATACTCATGCCAATGATTTTATTTGCTACTCCTAAATCCTTCATGGCAAATGTGTGAGCTAATTTTACCTTAAGCTCAGTAATTTCTTGCATGTGTGAACCTAAAACAAGCATATCATCTACATACAGTAACAAAATAATATAACTACCATTATCCAATCTGTTAAAATAAACACAATGGTTAGATTGGCATTTACTAAATCCATGCTCTGTCATAAACCTGTCAAACCTCAAATACCATTGTCTTGGAGCTTGCTTAAGACCATATAAGCTTTTCTTCAACCTGCACACAAGTTTCTCCTTACCTTTGACCTCAAAACCTTTCGGCTGATCCATATATATCTATTCATCCAAATATCCATGAAGAAATACTGTCTTAACATCAAGCTACTCAAGATGCAAATCCTTAATAGTAACTAAAGACAATACAGTCCGAATAGAAGTCATCTTTACTATAGGATAAAAAATTTCACCAAAATCAATACCTAGTTTTTTGTGCGAATCCCTTTACTACCAACCTGGCCTTATGTCTCATTTGTCCATTCTCTCCTTCCTTTAACCTATATACCCATTTGTTTTTTAGTGCTTTTTTCTTGGCTGGCAACTCAACTAAATCCCACGTATGGTTCTCTTCCAAGGAATCAATTTCCTCATTCATGCCATGCTCCCACTATTTCCTAGATTCTACCTGCATTACCTCATCAAAAATTTCTGGTTCTCCACCATCGGTGAGCAATAAGTAGTATAAAGAAGGGAAATAATGAATTGGAGGTTTACTTACCCTTTCAAACCTCCTTTTGGGTGTTTGAGACTCATTTATAGCTTGCTGTCTGCCCAAATTTTCTTTTGACAGTGATCGATCCTGGTCATCTCTGATCGATGTCAGTCTGCACCCAACTGATGTCTATTCTTCCTGATTGATGCTGATTTCCACCTGACCGACATTGGTTTCCACTTGATCGACATTAATTTCCACCTGACCGACGTTGGTCTCTTTGTTTTTCTGTGAGTGATGATTTTTACCCGTGAGCTCATTTTGGATCATAACCTCTTCCAAATCAAGATTGCCCTGCTCAGAATTATTCAACCTCTTGAGCTGGTCATTGTACATCACCTTCTCATTGAAAAATACATCATGGCTTCTAATAATTTTTTTAGTTTCTAAATTCCATAACTAAAATCCAAAATCTCCAAAACCATAACCAATGAAAGTGCACCGCATAGATTTAACATCCAGCTTCTTTCTATTTTCTTTATCAATGTGCACAAAAGCTTCAAAACCAAAAAACTCTGAGAAATGAAAGATCTACCTTTTTACCTATCCAAGCCTCTTCTAGAATTTCACCATCCAGTGTAGTAGAAGGTCCTCTGTTAATCAGTTAAATTATAGTATCTATAACTTCTACCCAAAACTGTAAGGGCAAACCAACATGCAACTTCATACTCCGTGCATGCTCCATTATTGTTCTATTCATCCTTTTAGCAACTCTATTTTGCTGAGGTGTCCTTGGAACTATCCTTTCCCTATGTATTCCACTCATAGAACAGTAACTGTTGAATTTATTGCTGCAGTACTCACCACCATTGTCAGATCTAAGGCACATCAATCTCAAACCTGTTTCATTCTCAACCAAATCTTTCTATTTCTTAAATGTGTCAAAAACATCAAATTTCCTCTTTATGCAATAATCCCATACCTTTCTTGTAGCATCATCAATGAAAGAAACATAATACTGTGATCCTCCAATAGAAGCTACTTGAGCTGGTCCCCACACGTCTGTGTGAATAAGCTCCAACTTGTGCTTCTTCTTTGTTGACCCAATTTTGAGAAACCTCACTTTCTTCTATTTCCCAAAAATACAATGCTCACAGAAATCTAGATCTATGCTTTTCAAATATGAAAGATTACCTTTTGACTTAAGAAAATTTAATCCCTTCTCACTCATGTGACCAAGCCTACAGTGCCACAACTTTGCATCTACATCTGAAGTAAATAAAATAGAAGGAGAATAATCAATAATACAAGTAGATAGATAAAGTGTACCTACTCTCTTACCCATTTCTAATACAAGTGCACCCTAGGAAACTTTCCAAGATTTAGCTGTGAAAATTACTGTGCAACCCTCATCACCCAACTTTCCTATAAAAATTAGATTCCTCTTCAGGATGGGTACATGCATGACATCCTTCAACACCCATGTGTTGCCATTCTACAATTTCAGCTGCACCTTTCCTTTGCCAATAATTTTTCAAGGCTCATCATCCCCTAAATAAACTTTTCCAAAATCTCCATGGACATAATCATTGAAAAATTCTCTATTTGGGGTTGCATGGAAAGAGGCACCAGAATCTAAAACCCATGATTCTACTTTATTATTCAAAGAAAATATAAGAGCATCCTGTGCAACAATACCTGCAACTTTTGCTTCTTTATTACCTTCATGCTAATTTTCTTTGTTATCCTTCAACCAAAAATCTTTCTTTGCATGCCCTTTCTTTCCAGCAGGTTATTCTTCCATTTCTGGATTTGGATCTACTTCCCATCTTTGACCTTGATTTTCCTTGCTTACCCTTCTCTCTTTGCCTTCCCCTAATTTCAACACTTAAAGCATTACCTAATGTTTCCCTTGTGCTTTTCCTACAAATTTCTTCATTCAATATTACACTAAGAACATCATCAACTTTCAAGATATTTGAAGTAGATGCAGTATTACTAACTGCCATTACCAAACTATGCCAACTTTCAGGTAAAGAGCATAAGATTAAGAGATCCTTAATTTTATCATCAAAAATTATTTTGACTGAATTTAACTAATTTACTATTGTATGGAAATCATTAAGATGACTAGATATAGATCCACCTTCCTGCATTTACAAATTAAATAATTGCTTCATAAGATATACCTTATTCAAAGCTGAGGGTTTTTCATATAAATTTGCCAAAGTATCCATTAACTCTACCATTCTGTGATAAGTTGGAAAACACAGAAGCTGCCAGGCTCAACCTTATAGATCCAAGAGCCTTTCTATTAAGAACATTCCATTCTTCATCTTCCATATCTGTGGGCTTCCTTGAAACCCCTCCCAATGGTAAATACAGATCTTTCTGATATAGATAATCTTCAATCTACATCCTCCATAATTGATAATTCTTGCCATTGAATTTCTCCATTCTTAGTTTACTTTCTTCTGCCTTTGCTTTGCTCCCACTCAATCAAAAACCCCTGTGAGTGAATTCTGTAATAAAAAAACACTAACACGCTCTGATACCAGGGGGAAAAAAATGGTGCTTCCTTTGACAACATTGGGAGGAATGAACATAAATATTGGGTGGATATTTTCAAAGGTAAGGCTCCTTCACAATAATATTTTTTTTACTGAGATTTAACCTTTAAATCACAATGAGGGACTTCTTTTTAGAATCATTGACTCTGTGGTAGATAGATCTTCTAGTAGACTAGTAATTTCTTTCATAAGTAAATTTGCTAGTACTAGACCCAACATCAATGTGGTTAGAAGCTGGGCCCAACATAAATGGAAACCAAAAGATTGTATTGAGATATTTGTATTAACTAAAGGTTTTTTTCTTGATTCATAATGACTACATTAAAATCATTCTAGATGAGTCTTATTTCCTTGGTAAAATAAGGATTTTCTTGAGCAAATGGAAATTGGTTTCAATCCAGATAAGAAATAAATTAGTGAAATTCCTATATTGGTCAGAATTTTAGGAATGCCTCTTTAATTTTGGGAGGATGAATTTTTTAAGGGCATCGCCAAAATTTTTGGACAACTAATCACTATTGATGCAATTACTAAATAAAAATAGGTTAATTTATGTAAGATTTTGTGTGAATCTCAGATCTGGTAAGGATATTCCTACTTGCATCATTTTAACCTCCAAGTACGGTATTTAGAATTAGAAAATAGAAATTAAGAGTACTTCCATTTTGTGCCCCAATTATCATAAATCGGGGCATATGGATCAAAATTGTCCTATAAATAAAAGCATCCAATGAACATGGAAAATATGGAGAATCCCATTTTAAATGAGGCTTAGGAAGAAAGTGCAAAGCCAAAAATTGACTAGAATAAGGTGGTATAAAATAATCATATAAATACATAGGCTGAGACTAAAAAGAATAACTCTGGTAACTTGTCAGGTTTGAGCTCTATCCCAAGTAAAGGTATGATGGTAGTTTTTACTCTGAAATTTATAGGTAATAAAGATCCACTTATTAAAGAGATAGAAAGCAGTGAATGGAAGTTATGAGATTTATCACATGAGAGAAATATAAGAAGGAGAAATCATAGGGAGATCTTAAACAAAGGATTTTTTTAGTAGGAAATAAACTAATAACCTCTCTAGTAGAAGAAAAAGTAAAACATTCAAGAAGAAGAGGAAAGGAATCTTTGTTATTTCTTACTTCTCCCATAAACACTAAGAAAAAACATCTAATACCTTATGGAAGCTATAAGGAGGAACCATTTGAGACTAAGTAAAACTAATTGAAGAGTAATTTTTTTTATGCACTCTTGATGTTCAATATAAGAGGGACACACACTCAAAGGAGGAAAACTCATAAGAGATAGAGGAAGGTGATTTATAAATAATTGGTAAGCACAACTTTATTTCTTCCCTTAGCTTATATTCTTTAGATTTAAGTCTTTCCAAAGAGGAAGATGAAAGACCTAAACCCATAGGGCATACTAGGGTATCAAATACAAAGAAGGATTTCATTTTGGGTTTGAAGGAGATGATACCTTATTCTCTGAATCAGTCCTAGGGATAAGGCTTTATCTCTCCCTCAATTGGAAAGGGGTTTAATTTCAATCAACTATGTGATAAAATAATGAGTGATAATAAATTAGAGAAGTTAAACATGGAAACTAATAAGGGTAGGCCAAACTAGAAGGAACTATGAAATAGGGAACTAGGAAAGAAGTGGCAAATGGAAACTAGAACACCTTAGAGATAAAGGGATCTAAGGGTTAAGTTGAACCCAATAATGAAGTAATATCTTTGAATTTTTGGGGGATGAATTTCAATATTCATCTCTTTAAATTTTTTCTTTTGTTTGTCATTTGTTTGTTGTTTTTGTAGTTGTTCTACAACTTTATGACATTCCAGATTTGTTGCTATTGTATGTCTATTTTTTTACTATTGAAGAACTGTGGTTTTTTAGTTGGGGCTATAGTTAGCCTTGTTGTGATTTTGGATTCATTTTATTTTACTCCATTATATTATCTTATTATTTAAATTGTTTAAGATTTGGACCCTTTCAAAAACCCACCTTTTTATCTAGTTCATAGCTTTAGTTAAAAGCATCTTCCCATAATAATAAAAGGAATTAAGATTTAAAAATAAAAAAATAAAAAAAAATAAAAAATTTGAGATTAAAAAAAGATCAACGTTCCTAAAAAAAATTCTTAAATTAATGTAAATGACTAGTTATAAATTGAATGCCAAGGAAAGTCACAAGAAATTGAAAATTCAAAATTATGACAAAAGATTAATCCTTGACTAGGAAGTTGTAAAAAATAAATAAATGACCGGGAGGAAAGATTATGGAGTCCACATAATTAAACAATAGAAAAAAATAAAAAAATAATTAACTTCCACAAGTTAATTTTGTAAGAATTAACACGTAACAACATATAATTCAAACCAATAAATAAATACCAAATTATTTATTGATCAAACTTGGAATAAAATAATAAGAAATAATATAAAAGATATGAAAATTACATTGGAATTATGAAATAAAATAATAAGAACATAACAAAATGCTAGGAAGAAATTAAAAACCTAATCCTGTTAAAAACAAGGCACAAACCATAAAACCTAAATCTATAAAAATGTTGAAAGAATTAACAAAATGTAATGAGATCAAAGTGATAACAAAAATAATAAATTTGAAATTGCTATAATAATTTTAAAGAACTGAACTAAAACACCACTTTATAAAGTTATTAGAACAAAAGATTGTAATTTTTTTTACCATGGATACAATTTTAACTAGATTTAACTAGTACTAAGGAATTGTAAAGAACTAGACCAGACGACAAACGAAAAGAGAAAAAAAGGAAAGGAGGAAACCAAATTAAAAACTGATAAACCCAAATCTCTAGTGCTAGGGGAATGAAATGAAAATTATTTGTGTTGAATAAGAAACACTAAAAAGAAAAGAAATTATTTTATGGTATGCGATTCATTTTTAACAGGATTAGGTTTTTAATTTCTTCCTAGTATGTTATTATGTTCATTATTATTTTATTTCATAATTCTAATGTAATTTTTATATATTTTATATTATTTAATTTTATATTTGATCAAAATATAATTAAGTATTTATTTTTTTGTTTGAATTATATGTTTTTTTTATAGTTACTAGTTTTGGTAGGATCCTTATCTTATATGTTTTTGAGCAGAGATCCAACCAATTTGGGACACAATCAAGGGCCTAGATCCCCAAGTGATCATCAATCACAAGTACCAAAATTACCAACAATGGCCATAACTGGCCCAATAATACCAACAAATAACTATAATTGGCCCAAAAGTCACAACCGGCCCAAGAATACCAATGATCGGCCATAACCAACCTCTGATACCAAACTAAGATTTGAACTTGGGTGATGCTTGAAGTAACCAAGTCACTTTACCAACTCAACCACATCTCATCGATCTAAATTATATGTTATTACATATTAATACTTACAAAATTAATTCATGGAAGTTAATTTATTTATTTTGTAAATTCTAAAGAAACCATAAATTTTCCTCCCTTTCATTTATTTATAATTTACAACTTCCTGGTCAAGGATTAATCTTTCATCATAATTTTCAATTTTTTCATGACTTTCCTCGACATTCAATTTAATAACTAGTCATTAATATTAATTTAAGAATTTGTTTTTAGTAATGTTGATTCTTTTTAATCTCTAATTTGTAGTTTTTAATTTTTAAGTCTTAATTAATTATTTTTTATTTAATTTAATTTTTATTGTTATTTTTATTTTAATTTTAATTTTTAATAGTATTATTTCCTCCTTTCTCAATAATCATGATTTATTTTTGATGATAAAATTAATATAATATATTTAGACTTTGTATTTGCATTTGCATTTTATTTTTATTTTATCATAGTTTAATTTCATATATAAGTTTTCAATTATCTTATACTTAAAATAAGTACTCACTTTTTCTTATCATTCCGACATCTTTTATATTTATAAAGTAACTTAACTCTATAATTATCAATTATTCTATTTTCTTCATGTTAGTGGATCATTGATTGTGATTCAAAATATCAATAAAAAAATACTTACACAATGGTATTCAAAAGCACTCACTACATTCTACATAGACTATGGAAATAATATTGCTCTTATAATATTAAATACTCATATTATCTTTTTCAAAACAAAGTTCCTACAGAAGGCATGAAAAACATGTTATATATAGGTACATAATTGCCATGTATCTTGATCTAAACAAGCTTTACCATACCCATATGTATTTTATAACAAATTAAGTACCGTATAATATCTAAAAATTGGCCACCCACTAAAATAGAATAGAGGTATTGTTAAAGAATTTCCTCCACTTAGTATTTAAGGAGTTTCATCATCAGATAAACATATATTATATTTTCTTTATTAGACTTAAAACTTGGTAGAGTCCTAAAAGTTATTTCCAAGTTATTAGTCTTACAACATAATATACAACAAGGTGAAAGACTTACACCTATAAGTATGAATTATGAGTTATTCATGACAAGTTATTAAACTTGAACGTTAGGCACATGAAGCTTCAGTTTTATCACCCAAGTTTATAGGTGATGTGTGACTTAGAACCAGCCAATGAATCGAACATGGTTTTAATACCATTTCATCAAGTGGTCACTATCTTTATTAAGTATGGTTACTATTTTAAAGGTCATAGATCACAATATAGTTACATTTCAAGAGTCTAATATGAAACATGGGATACTTTCCCATATCTCAATTTCATTCTTATTTAGTCTTATACAAATTATATGGGCCATATAAAGCTAAATTTGGGTAGAATATCCATTTTATAGTTACAGTACTCAATAGAAAGGTAGTTTCAACATCCAGTCCTTATTAAAATATAGAATGTTATACATCCCATTGTCTTTATGATGTAGGGATTAAGGAAGATCAACTTGTAACTCGCATATGAGAAATGATTAGGTCTATTATCCTTCTTGACTATAAATTTTAACTAAACATGGAATATTTATGATTCTAAATAATTTTACACATTCATTTAATATTTTATCAACTCAATATATTAATTTATACCTTTATCCAAACTTGGAAATTCAAGAAAACACAAAATAAGATTTTCTAGGCCTAAGAATTAGGCCTATAGACTGAGTTATTAGGATAACTTTAGTTAAAAATGCCAAATCACTCTAAAAACACTTTAAAAACTTTTTAAAAATTCTCATACACCTTTATACCAAGTTTCATGATTTTTTAAGGGTTAGTTTTAAAGATATAGTGATTTTTTTCCTCTAAACCTTAGCAGGCATGTACATAGGCTGAGAACACTGAATAATGGATAATTTAAATTTTATGACATGTTTTTAATTTTTTATAATTGGATATGGTTTGAACCACTATTATACTCCTATTTCAATCACTTATAAACATTTAACAATCTTTAAAAGTGATAAAAATATAATTTTGCTTGACTGTAGATGTACCTTTCAAGACTTTGTATAGGCAACAAGCATAAAATAAACATAACTTCAAATTATTAAGATATTTTTGGAATATTTTTGATGGAAATAGACTTTCCACACATATACCCTACTCTATAATTAACCTTGGAATCTAGAGATGAAATAGTTTAGCACCAAGAACACACAAGCCTAGATCTAGTTGAAACACCATAAACCACAAATACAAGCTTCAATGAATGCCAATAACACACTCAATTGGATATTACAATAAAAAATCAAGTATATGATATTATCACACTATCTATTACATCTTGATTTCACCCTATGACTTATAAACCTTTAATCTATTGATTAATATGTCTAATATCTTATTACTATTGCTTTGATTTGAGCATTATGACATATACTATAATGAGACAGTGATATTGATGATTAAAGTATATGATGTGATAATTATATATTAAAATTTGTACATTATGGATATGTATTTTTTTATCTATTTCATCATTAGTGATATTTATTATGACTCAGACTAACTACCTACTTATTTCGAGGTGGATGCATGATAGATCCTACCCTCAGAGCTTGATGAGGGAGAGCATCATCGAAGAGGATCGACTAGATGGAATGATTGGGGAAAAATTAGTAGAAATTGCTAGTGACCCTACACACACACGCATTAGTTTTTAAATGTTATGCATAAATGTTAGTGCATAATTGAGAAATATTACTTATGATAATATTTGTGTGTGTGGAATTAGTTTTAATATGCATTAGATCTCTTTTATAATTAACTTGATTTTTGAGTTTAAAATATAGTAAATAAATATATTAATTTTTATAAAGGTATTAATATTGTAGATATGATTGTCTGACAATAAAAATAATTAATGACTAATTAACTATTAGTTAAATAGATAATTATCTTAGTAATGATTATGTACATGGAATTAGAAATATCTTAATATTCTAAAGTAAAGTTAATGCAATCATGAATATACATGCAAAAATTTACTTTAAAACTAGGAAAATAGATTATTGAGTCAACTTAAGTGAATATTGAGAGAATAATGGGAAAGATGGCGTAGAAATTTAAAATTGCATGTTTTAAATATGATGAAGATAAATTTAGAAGATTAGATTGACATGCATAGGATAAATCAAAATAGTGAGTCTTCATGCAAGGGTAAAGCACAAAAATTAGAAGGAGAGTGAATTTTATAAATAAAGGTGAATTTTTGGAAAGAAAACAAATGAAGAGTCACAAAAGAAAGCAAAATAATTTGGAATAAGGAATTTGGAGGAAAAGAAGAGATAGAAAAAGTCTTCAAAAAATATCCAGGTTAGTTTTGTTATTATTTTTTTTGTGTGTGTGTGTCAAATAAGATGATCAGTTTATGTGTATTAATACTTTGAGCATGCTATGGTGTCAATATTTTATATAATCCTGTATATCAAATTAGAGACTGTGTCTTAATCTATTTAGCTGAGTACCTAATTGCAAAAGGGTTTGCATCTTATTTTTTATTGGTTGTGTTCCAATATGTATGACAACATTTCACTTCAGACCTACATACCATATTTATAGATGCATTTCATCTTATTCTTAAAACTATAATGTGTTTATAGCCTACATAATTGAATTGTAGTGCTGCATTCCAAAGTATAAGTCTGTGTTTTATAGGTTAGTGTCTCTTTTTATTTGTTGAATATTTAGGCCTATGGAGTAATTTTGTAAAAGCTCCATTGCGACTATTTTATCCAACATGTTATTAAGAGATAACTCTGAGTTTTGAAATTTAGACCTGCGCTCCCTTCCTCATAAACCCAATGCTCCAATATTGGTTTGTATTATATACTTAGCAGTACATTTTGTTTTTTATTGGATGGTTGCATTGCATTTATGAAAGACTGTGTATTCAATTAGTGGTTATGTCTTATTTTATAAATGGACTGCATACTAATCCCTTTCAAACCTGAATGATATCCTTAGTAGACCTATGTTTACCTTATTGAAGCCTGCATTATGGTTTATTTAGCCTATGTAGTGACTATTATAGTGTTGTATCCTCATTTTTTAAGCATGTGATTCTAAATGATGAGCATAATTTTGTTTATGAGACTGCATTCTATTTTATAACTTGCACTACTTAATAAAATCTAAGTTTTTATTTTACTTTGGTCTACCTTGCAATCTGGCCAAGTATCCTGAGTTTTGACTAAATAAATTACGTTAAAATTATTTATTACATCTGTTTTTATATGGACACTGAGTATTATTTAAGACCAAGTCTTAATTAGAAGGCATGCATTTTATTTCATTGAAGACTATGCATTTAAATTAAGTGGATGCACTTATTATTGGCGGCATTGAGTTTTATGTAAACTTTTATTTGAATTTAAATAAGACTAAGTCTTATTCTAATAAGTATTCATCCCATGTATTAGCCAGTGTAAACTATTGAAGCACCAAGCTATGTGTTGAAACACCTTGGCAAAGATGGGAAAACCTTAGCTAAATTTAGAAGGTTGCATGCTAAATTAAAAGGGGAGTAATTAAAATTGAATTATTAAGTTTAGGTATAATATTATTTTTATATTATGTAAAAGGTCTATTTTTATGTTTATATATATATATATATATATATATATAAGAATGTATATTGTATAAAAAGTGTTTATATAAATATGTTTAGACCTTTGAGATAAACCTCATTAGGCAAAATGACTGATTATGTTAAAGATATACTTGTAGACAAATTTATTAAATTAAATGTTTAAGTTGTTGTGAACCTGGTAAAAGAAAATTACTCTTGATGATTATTTGTTTTCACATTAGTGAGTACCAGTATAAATATAGTTATATTTAGGATCAAGAATGATTATCTGTGAAAAACTAGTACATTACCTATATTAAAATAGGTATTATGATCCATGATTAAAGCATATCTGGATGGTATGAATGCTTGAAAACTATGTTTGGCTATATATGGTTATGTATGTTATATTAACATGCTTGTAGGTTCATGACACATTTGATGAAATAAAATGAATGTTCAAGATTGTTCTATTCCTAGTATAAGAGAAATTTTTATGAATCTTGGAAATATATACTATGTTATATATGTTTATTTTAAAAACTATATTGATGATGCTAATAAGTAGTGAGATGGATTCTACTTGCCTAGGTAATACCACCAATAGATAGTCTGATCAAGTGGTGTGTGATGAAATTAACTGATCTAGATGATCATATGTTATTTAAAAACTTTGGCCAAAGTCATGTTAAAATTACATTGTCATTTCATATGTTTGATTTGCATGTTGTGCGATATCATGTTTGAAACATATTTTATTTATGATACATGCCATATAGTAGTAAATATTATAAGCACATAGGGTACTAGCATGTCTCACTAGATTTTCATTCCATTCTATCTACCTATACATGAAATGAGGGCCATTCTCTAATAGGGAATTATGTGGGGGATTATTGGTCCATGGTTGGAGTGGAAAAGTGTTTGGATGATGCTCTCCCTCCCCACTACAGTACTTACCCAGAGATGACATTTGTGATTACTAGTGATACATGAGTTAGATCCATTCAAGATCTGGAGAGCTTGGTATCTATTTATTTTATAAGGATATATGCTTGAAGGAATGTAATTATATTATGTATTTGATATACTTGAATAACAGGTGCTGTATTATGAGACCAGTCATAACTGTGTCCTATTGTATTTAATTTCCTTGGAGTTGTATAAGATTAAATTGTATGTAGTATTTGAATTAGAATTTATTTTTTTCTTAGTTATAATTTAGATATGTTGTATTATTTAATTCTATGATTTGAATGTTAAGTTAATTATTTAAAAAAAAATATTGCATTTTCTTAAGTACAACTTGAGAGGTTGTAACACTATCTTCATATCTCCATTTAGGAATGCACACCAAGAGTGCATCTTAAATACATAAATTCAGGTAATATAATAACCTTAGTGGAGATTAAAATAATAGGTATCCCTACCACTAGGTAAGTGGTTTGGCCTTTGTCTTCAACTAAGGACAAAGGGGTGTGGCCATTGTCTCCCACTGAGGTAGGATAGTGGCCCATGAGCACTAAGTCATGTACACACCCTAAGCAAGCTTAATTAAGGTAATTAAGCTACATTAATTATTCTAAAACCCTCCCTAAAGTAATGATTAGGGAGTGCACAAACAACACAAATGGGTCCCAGCTACTAGGCCTACTAAGGTACCCATGTACAAATAATAAAAAGGAAGGAGGGAATTCATAGAGAATACCCCCAAGGATATTTTCCTTCACCCTAAAAATATATCACAACTATATATCTTACTTAGATTTAAGGAACCACCTGCATGTGTGGTAACATAATCCCATGTAAAAAATCCAAGTGTTCTTTTTGTAGGATGAATTGCTAATTGTGGTATGTGATCCTAAAAAAGTGAGTGATAGACCTCATGCAAAACAATGTCCCAAACTAGTTTGCCAAATGTTGTAGAAAATAGAACTAAAGGATCCAAAACATCATGGCATAAAGAATCCATACCAAAAATGTGAGAGCATGTGCTAGGAAGAACAAAATAATCACCAACAAAATTAGCCAATGACAGAGTATAAGATGCCCTGTTAAGCATGGACTGATAGGAGTAGTAGTAATGTGTGAAGGAGGTGGATTTACCTCATCCATGTCACCACCAAAGAACAAATCTATAATAATAATAGAAGGAAGAGGTGGTGGAGGTACCTGATCTAAGTCATCCATAATAGATGGTGTAGGTGTCTCATCCATAATAAATGGTGGTGGTGTCTCATCTAAAAGAAATATGTCCTCATCAACAAAAGAAGGAGAAGGGAGATATAAAATTTCCTCATCAAAATCACCTTCAAGTATCAAATCCTCACTAGGAAGAGGAGGTGATAGAGGAACATCAACAATCTCATCGATAAGGAGATCCTCACTAACAAAGGAGGATGATGAGGAACAGTAGAAAACACCACTTCCAAATCACCATGAAGAATTACATCCTCACTAAGAGGAGTAGGTGATAGAGGAATATAATCTATATCACCAACAAATAAATCCTCATTAATAGAAGGAGGAGTCAATGGATGAATAACAATAACATCACCAATAAATATATCCTCATTAATAAAGGGAGTCAGTGGATGAATAACAATAACGTCATCAAAAAATATATCCTCACTAACAAGAGGAGGACAATGAGTAGTAAAAAACACCACATCCAAATCACCATCAAAAATTACTTTAAACACTATAATTTTATACCCCTAGGGATGATTATTAGGGTGTCATAGGTCATGTTATATTTAAATTCCTAAATAAAATCTTATCCTAAAGTTTGGAGTATTTACTATTTACCTGCTTAGTAAACATTTCTTACTTTTATCCTTTTACCATTCCCAACCCCCTAAAACCAATAATAGCCTAGAATCTACTCATATAACCACTTCATCCCATGTGGAAACATTATAAATGAATGCCACCCATTCTGGACCTATTCTCATCCACGATTGCAATGAAGGCTCCATTTGGGGTGAATCGATGATGATTCACCTGAGATCGGTACCAATTCTCTAGATCAACATCAATCCATAAATATGTAGCATGTGTCTGCATTCTGGATGAAATGAGAACATTGAGAGCCTCAAATAGCTATTCATTTTCATTTCAACTTTGATGACATTTATATCAGAACTCTACTAAATGTGTAGCTCATTCAGTCATATCTTTTGCTCAACTAGAACTACTTCTTGTGCTCATGGAAGGAAACCATTCTACTCATGATCAATCAAAAGGTAAGTATTACATTTTAATTTCATCATCTTTTAATTATCATTAGTTTAAATATCCATTAAATTTATTAAACATCATTAGTAGTCCCTATTATCTATCAAACCATTTCTTTTATCAAATTTGTCCCATATCTTGTTTTCTATTTATTAAATTTAGACACAAAGAATCAATGCTAATTCACTTTGAATTGGCATCGATTCTGCTAATCAACATCAATCTTGTCAAGATCAACATCAATTTTCTATGTTTAATACGTAGGATTGAAAACTATATCTTAATCTTCTAATCTCAAATCCTCTACTGATTACTTTTTAAACATGGATTTATCCCTATAGATGACCTTACCTAGTGTAGCCCATGATGTAACTAGCATACTTCATCTTCTTATAGTCTCTCAACCTTTATTTAAAGATCAGAACAACATTGCTTTTGAATTAGCCCTCTGTGCTATCATCTGGTTAGCCACCCATGAATCTTGGGAAGAATCATTAGTTATAATTTAGGATGATATAGATTTTGATTTTGATTAATGGGAAGAATACTTTATTTACATTATCAAATTAATCAAGGAGGAAAATCAAGATTAATATCATTATCACATCATTTATCTATTTTGTAATTTCTTATGTTTTTATTTTGCTTAATTACTTAATAGTGGATTAACATCCATCTAAGGGAGTGTACCACTTCTTGGAACCGATCCCTGATTAGGCAGTCCACCCATCTCTCTATTAATCTATTTTTGTCAAGTTTCCATATGTGTGCAGGTTAGCCTTCCCTACCAAAAAGGATTTCTCACTATCACTAGATACAAGCAGTATGCAAACATCTTCGAATCAATAAGTAACATCATAAACCCTATTATTTCAAGTTTTTAGTGAATCATATTTCAATTTAAAGAAATAGAAAATTACTTCAACATTATGGCATGGCTGGTGGGACCATAAGGTCTCACTCTTTTTGTTAAAATTCAATTTTGAATTTGTTTATCTTTTTCCCTCTCTTCTGTATGTTGAATTCATCTAAGAAAATCAAAATTTACATTTTTCCTTTTTAAAGATTAAATAATTTGCATCTATTTTCCATGTTTAATTTGATCACATAAAATAATCTAAGTGATAAATTTATCATAATCATCAATTTTATCACACACAAACAAATCACATTCACAATAAACTCATCAAAACACCTGACATAAAAAATTGATGGGGATTTCATCACCTCACAACAACCTTTTTCTCAACGATCCTACTTGGATTTCACCTCCAAGGGGAGAACCAACTCAATTCTCTGGCTGAGTATAAACTCTAGTCTATCGATATATTCTAGCTAACACCCTTATGCCATGATGTGTGAAGGGGGTAGGCCCCAACACCAAGCCAAGTATCAATACCAATACAAATCCCTTTGAGCACCAAAATAAAACTTGAGACCATCCTTAGACCACCATTTATTAGGACCCTCAGTATCCTCTTTTTTTCTTATTTCCACACTTTAAAGTTAAGAAAATAAAAGCTTTTTAGGATCAACTTTAGTGTGTATATCTTTTCATCCTCATTTTAAAATGGGATAATAAAAAAGGAATCTTATTTTAAGTGTTTTCTATTTCTTATTGTCATCACTACATGGTTTTGATGTCACAATAGTCATAGAAGGAAAATGATCCCCCATCTGCATCTTTATCTATGGATAATTCACCCAACCCCCCTACTTTTCCTAAATCCATAGGAGAAGGCATCCCTCAGTAATACACCCTAGGTGACCTTAAGTTTTACACCATACTCGATAGTAAACCCATAGCCCTTAATCATTATCTCACCTCTAGATCCTTTTGCATCCCAGTATCTCCCCATACATGGTTTTCTAAGCATCTATATGGTATACCCTTTGAAGAGGTTGAAGGATTTACTAATGTTATGATAACCTCCCATAATAATCCCCCTCCTACTATTTCTGATACCATTACAACACAACCCTTAGGTAACTACCCTTTGGTGATGTCTAGTTACCCATTATTCCAACTTAGAACGTTACTGCTACTTAGCTTGCAGCTACCCAAACAATTACTACCACACTCTAGAATCTAGTCATATCAATTCCAACCATGCTTCTATCAATTTAAACTAATATTCTTCCAATAACCCAAATTCAACCATTACAATAAACTCCTATGAGTCATCCATCTCAATAGTATCTACCCTTGAATACCCCATATATAGAGCCTACATAGGAGATCAGTTCTACATACATCCCTATGCAAGCCCCAAAATATGTGGTGGATTCTTAACCCATCATAACTATGTCAATTAGATATATCCTATCTTAAGCTTTTTTTATGCCATTATCCACATACCAACTCCTACAAAAAAATGTCTTGGGAGGTATCCCTCAAGATAATGTCCAACCTGATCTCATGAGCATCCTTATGAACAAGATGGCTAACTTGGAAGCTTCTACCTCTGGACAGAAGAACATGCTCACCTATGAATATATTTGTAATGATCTCATTAACCTAGTAGTTCCTATTAGACTGTATCTTCCACAATGGGAACTCCCTATGTTTATCAAATTCTAGAATAAGGAAGACCCACAACAACATCTCCAAGCATTTTGACATGCTTGTTATCTCATAGCACATGATGATGCACTCCTTCTTAGGACATTCCTCATGTCACTAGTTGGGCTTGCCCTATATTGGTATAACTCAATCCCCTAACATTCATTTTTTTCATTTGGGTAGTTATCTCAAATATTCCTAGAATACTTTTCCATTAATATAGCAAGTAAAGTTACCATTATAGACCTTTATGCTATTTGGCAACTTGATGATGAGTCCCTTGAGGACTTTGTAGCTAGATGGAGAAGTTTAATTAAGCAGCTCACTTTCTCTTTACTGAAACCTAAGTTAATAAAATTATTTGTGAGAACATGCACAAACCACATTTCATCAACACTATGTGTCTAGTCTTTTAAAACTTTTGATGAGGCCTTCTCAATGGCCCACAAGCTTGAAATTAGAGTCCTTGAAGAAGGGATGGTCAAACTATAAAAGAAGAAATTTAAATCTGAACCCTCTAAAGGGAATCCTAGTAATAACAATAATAAAACCAAAGGGGTTGCTAACGTAGTAGTTATGAAGTTGGCACCAAATCGAACCTAAAACCAATCCAATCTGTCTACTTCATAACACAGTCTTAGAAGTTGTTGACACATTTTCCCTCAAGATAATATACCCCTCTAGGAGAATTCTATGCATATATTTTAGATAAACTCCTAAAGGCTTCTCTTTTTGAACTCCCTCCCATTAAACCTATCAATGATTCACATCCTAAACTTATTTGGTTTAGGGAAAATGACTTCTATAATTTTCACTACATGATAGGCCATGATGGAAATAGATTTTGGTATTTTAAAGGCTTAGTTCAAAATCTTATAGATCAGGGAGAGTTATAATTAGACAATCCTAATGCCCCCACAAACCAATCCATATATATATTTAGGTAACCTTTCCCAAATCTTGCCTCTACATCAAATTTTTCATAAGCTCAATTAGGATCCACATTGGAACATGAGACCCATGTAATTAACACCATCCATGACTAGCTTCTGCCTAAATAAGTTGTTGATACCCCTATACCTGATCTCCTTATAGGAGACACTTTTAAACCATCCAATCCTAATGAAGACATCCTCAAAACTTCCTCTAATATACCAGATCTCATTATTTGGGACCCATTGGAATAATCTATATCTAAAGACACTCAAGAACCAAAAAAATAAAAATCTATTAAAGAAAAGGTTTGTGTTGACATTCTATATGATTCCATCCCTCACACCATTTCAATACCTACACCTAATATACCTATTCCTATTATCTTAATACTCTTTGAAGAAAATGTTATACCTCAAACTATCTCTAGACCAATTCCTTCTATTGCTAGGGAGACACTAAATCATAGAGACAACAAGGGAAAAGCTATAGATACAAAAAACAAAAATCTAAGAGCCCTAAGGGGAAAATCTCTACAAGATCTTCATGTTAGGATTGAATTACCTAAATGAGACATTCCCATAACCCCTGAATAGATACAAAAAGGAAAATCACCATTACCCATTATTAGGACTAGAACATCTATATTAGGGCCTCATCCTTCAACCAAATTGAAAGCTACTATCATAGAATCCACCATTAAGACACAAGTGCCATCATAGTAAAATATCCCCACTATGGTCATGCTAATCCATAATCCATTAAACCCCTACTACCTTCTTCGTTTAGGAGTAAACACTTACTATCAACATAAAGTACCTAATGTAAGACCTATTCAAACTGCTAGCTCAAGAGGCCAAGGTGCAAGGCCACATACCTCTCCTCTACCAACACCCCAAAGAATGGAAAAGATGAGTTAGGACCCATTAAAGGGATCTTATTCTAATATATTTGATTAGCTTATCCAAAATTCCTCAATCACACTATCACCTATAAAACTTTTCAACCCTCACATTAAAAAACAATCATGGTATAGAGAAAATAAGTCATGCACATACCATCAAATAGCTAGGCACAACATAGAAAGCTATAATGTATTAAAATTTATAGTCTGAAATATATTAGATGAAGATGATCTCTTAACTAAACAACCAAATCATGCTCATCCCCTTATAGTTCCATCCATAAAAAAAAATAAAATGTTAGAGAAAAATCTAAAGGAGGATAGAACTATTGATTGGGTTCAACATCACTCTCTCCCCCTATTTGAAAATGACTCTAAAAACATAAAAAATCCTCCTCTATTCTAAATAGATGTGGTTCATATAGCCACATAATCACAAGCATAGGGTCACAAGACCCATAATCATGATAAAGCTAAAGCAAACATCTTAAACACACTGGATCCCACTGCAAACCATCCAACAACACCTACCTCTAAACCTAAGGTTTCCATTTTAGGAAAGGCACAAAATAATAATGCTTAAGAGGTTATACAAATATCTATCCTCAAGAAATTGCACCAATTTCTAGTCAAAATTTCCTTGTATGAACTTGTTTATAACTAATTATAGCATCAAGAAGCCATGATTGAAGACTTATGGGCCTAAAAAGTAAAAGTAGAAGAGCCCCAGCCATTGTTGACCTTCATTATGTCACTCCAAAAGCCCTTGTCCATTACATTTCATGATTTAGAGACACCGCCTTTAAAATTAGATGACTAGGATCCCACCTTGTTTATCACCATCTAAATAGATCAAACTCGAATTAAAAGAGTCATGATAGATAATGATGCTAGTATAAACATTATCTCCTCTCATGAATTCAAATAGCTTCAGCTATTTGAGATAGTGGTATCCCAATCACCTATCATCTTATGAGCCTTTAATGACACCATTGCCACTGCATTAGAAATGGTAGTACTTCACATTTAGGTAAACATGAGAGTCCTTCCAAAATTATTCTATGTGATTGAAGGATAATTTTAGTATAATATTCTCCTAAGATGTCCTTGGATACATGCCATGCACTACATTCCCTCAACATTACATCAATGCATTAAATTTGAACACGAGGGCAAAATCCATAACATCTTGACTGACCCCCATCCCTTCAAAACTTGAAACCTTACATTTTGACCTAATGAGGTCCTAGTTCCATTACAAAATGCTACTCCATCCCCATCCAATGAAGCATCCACTAACACAACCATCCCTATATCGAGACTAGGTAAGGAAACCATCAATTTTGCCTTCTAATAGCTTTCAATTGGATAGTACCAATTAGTAATGCTTAATACCCTCCCTACATTGTAAAAATATGGATGCCCTGATAAACAACCAACTTATTGTCCTAATTTAGGGGACATAGTTCCCTTTGGTCCACCATTCCTTCATACCCATATGATTTATGGGGGGATTGATTGGCCTTCTATGGGCCCTTCTAAATAAAATTAGGCTAAAACCTTCACATCCAACAACTCATTTCTTGATAAACCTTGTTTCATAGAAACATACCTACAACAATGCACCTAGAAAGGTTTTGGTATGGGACATTATGAACAGGGCCCACATGAGGTTGTATTAAGGGAATTTAGAAAACCATATGATAAACATGGCCTTGGCTTCAATAAAATCCTCAAATCTTCCCCAAAGTTCACTCTTCCCCCCATCCTTGAAGAGGATACACCATCCTCACCATTTGACACTTCTTCCTTGATTGATAGTGTCATATCCATTCCACCTAATTTTTTTTAGTCAACACCATTTCAATAGAGCTTCTCATCTATCAACATGATGAAGAGTTCTGCATCATTCCTCTATGCTACCCTAACTTGATAGGATAGGTTTCTCCTACCATCTCTATTCTTCAATGCCAAGATGATGAATCCATATTAACTCATCTAGGTATTAAAAACTCCCATATGTGTAAATCCCTCCCATCAAAAACTTCTAGTCTTTTGAATAAGGCTACTATTGATGTTAACATAGGGTCCCCAGAGACTCTATACATTGTTAAAGTCATTAAATCTCATATCCTCAAGAATATCAAGACTTCACTGCAACTCTAGTTGATCACAATGAGGCATTCACTTGGTCTTATAGTGATATGCATAGTATTGATTCTACCATCATTATCCATAATATCATTGCATTTACTGATGCTAAGCCTATCGAATAAAAGATTTATAAAATACACCCCCACATTTTACTTTTAGTCAAAGAGGATCTACAATTCCTCCTATCCATTAATTTCATTCAACCTATTGATTAGCCTCAATGGGTATCTAACATCATCCCTATAATGAAACCTATAGGGGGACTTCACCTTTGTACTAACTTTTGAGACCTTAATCTCTCTTATATAAAAGATGATTTTCTTCTCCCTAATATTGATCAGTTATTAGATTTGATTGCTATCCATGAAATGTTGTCATTAATGGATGGTTTTTCTAGATATAATCAAATCCTTATCACACCAGAGGACCAACATAAAAACTCATTTATTGCTCTCTGGGGGACTTTTTGCTATTGTGTTATGCCATTTAGATTAAATAATGCATGAGATATCTATCAGAGAGCCATGACCTATATGTTTCATGATATCATCTATAATAATATGGAGGATTATGTAGTGTATAATTTTGGTGATTCTTTTCTATTACAAGGGGGTGTTGATAAAGAAAAATGAACTCTTTTGGAAGTTAATACATTGGTTGGACACCTTTTCATAGCTATTTGAGATGCATTTTATATTTTATTTTCCTCAATAGTAGCATTACCTAAGATAATGGTATCATCAACAAACTGTTAGTGAGTGATAGGGTCAGTAATCTGGGCTACAGAGATGCCTTTAATAAGGCCCTGAGAGTAGGCTCTCCTCAAGCTTCTTCCTAAGATTTTTACTAAAATGATAAAGAGGTAGGGAGAGAGGGGATCTCCCTATCTCAGGCCTCTTGAAACAAAAGAGAAACCTTTTGGGACACCATTTGTAATAATTGAGAACTTTGGGGTGGCAATGCAATTTCATATAATTTTCCTAGTATCATGATTTAGCCCTAGTTTTTTCATAATTTGCATCAAGAAATGCCAAGAAACTCAGTCATTAGATTTTGACATGTCTAATTTGAGTAACATGCCCTATCTAGATGATTTTGAGACAGAATGTATAGCTTCATGAGTCAGGATAATGTTGTTTATCATTTGTCTACCTACTATAAAGGCTCCTTATTGCTCCCTAATGAATTTATCTAGGAGAGATTGTATGCATTTTACCAAAATAGAGGAACACATTTTATAGGTGGTATTACAAAGGCTGATGGGCTATAAATATTGGATGTTAGTGGTACCCTATTTTTTTAGGATTAGAACTAGGAAGGTGTCATTTATTTATTTGAGTAAAGATTTGGATTGAAAAAATTCTCTAGCAGCTTCTTCGACTTCTAGGTGAATAATGCCCCAAAAATTTTAGAAGAAAAATGGAGGGAAACTATCAAGTCCAAGTGCCTTGAACCCTTCCATGTGGAAAACTACACTTTTGATTCCCTTGTTTGTTGGGATCTTGGTGAGGGAAGCATTATTAGTTGTAGAGAAGACCTTGTCAAAGTTTGAGAGAGTAGAAGAGACTAGAGAATCCACTAGAGCTCCATCTTTTGAGAGAAGGTTCCTAAATAAGTTTATAATATGGTAAAATATGTCATATTCATCCTTGCTAATGGTCTCATTCCTTCTTTGTAATTGGGAAATTCTATTAATATTTTTATGTCTTGACATTGAATGGTGAAAACATTTTGTGTTCCTATCACCCTCCTTCAACCATAAGCATTTGGATTTTTGCTTCCAAAAGGCCTTTTATTTAACTTCTAGATTATGAAATTGACACATGAGGTCTTTTTATTTTGAAGCTACAAGGTCATTGTAATTTATAGTAGCAATGATCTCTTAAAAAATCAAAATTTTTGCTTTAAGGGCCTTTTTATGTAGAAATATATCCCCAAACACTTCCTTATTCCATATTTTCAATTTGGTTTTAAGGAAGTTAAGTTTTTTGTGAGGATGAACATGACAGAACCTGAGATGGGTTATTTTCACTAATATTTTAGTAGGTCCATGAGATTAGGGTGGTGAATCCACATGTTTTTAAATTTGAAAGGGTTATATTTGGGCTTGGAGATTTTTCCAGCTTTAAAAACCAAGGGGTGGTGGTTGACCCAATCCTAGGTAGAGAAGACAGTCTGCTAGAAAAAATAATGTCCCAATTTATGGAGATCATAAATTTGTTGAGGTGGAATTGAATTAGATTTTTTCCCAATCTTCTATTGGACCATGTTAATTGAATTCCTTGAAAGTTCACATACACTAACCTTGAATTAATAATGAAGTTATTAAACTCTATCATGCTATCCATGAGGTCAATGAGTCTACCTTTTTTGTCATTGGGAATGAGAAGAGTATTGAATTCCCCCACCACAATCCAATTCTAGTTGACACATGTCTTTCAAAATTTTGATAAAGCTTTCCATAGAAGACTCCTAGCTAGTTTTGGAGTTAGGAACATAAACATTGGTTAGAATCCATTTGTCATTACTAGCAAGGTTAGTGAACAAGAATGAGATTTGGTTGTGTGATTTCCATAAAAGGTTGCCTCCTAGATCATTTGGGTTCTAGAAGATAGCCAATCCACTCGAGGCACCTACAAATTATGAGGAAAGAACTTATGTATTTTTCCAAATATGTGTTACACTCACTTTAAGCATAGAGTTTGCCATATTTGTTTCCTAGATAAGCATAATAGAGGGATTGGCCCTTTTAATGGTCTTATAGAGATTGCTTTATTTCATGGGGATATTTAGGCCCCTAACATTCCATGAGATAAATTTCATTTCTTATCACATTGGACCTTAAAAGTTTGTTGAGAGCCTTTAGCATTCTCTTTTGAAGTTTCTAAATTCCTTGTAATCATTCTTGGGGATCTACCCACATGTTTAGGAGTAACATTGATATTGGACTTATTTCTACTTATTTTATTTTTGGAGAAAGTGGAAAACCCATCATCTGAGGGGAGGTATTGGGAGGGAGAGAGGGGATCAGAACATTGCCCCAATTCTTTACCAAGCATTAGGGAATATGGGAAAGGGGAGAGGGGGGTACCTCAGGGGGAGGGGGAAGGGATACATCTAGGCCATCAAAGAGAGGGATCTTCCAAGATATGGATTAGGAAAAATACAAAATTGGTGAGGGGAGGTGGGAAAAAGAGGGAAATGTGGGGGGAGGAGGAGGGAGGAGGGGCAGGTTACATAAGGGGGAAAAGGAAGGGGAAGGTGCTCCTAGAGAGGTAGTCACAGGGGATGAGTGAGAGGGCCAAAAATAAAGGGAGGGGAAAGGGGTTACAAGATCAAGGGTGGGGGTTAGAAGGCCATAGTGGGGAGGGATGCTTAAGAGATGAGGCTAAGACCTAAGGAGTGGGTAGCGAAGAAAGGGAAGGCAAATATTGGTGTGGAGGGGGAGAATGGTTTATAGAAAGAAGCAGGGATGAGGAGGGAAGGGGAAAGAAGAGATTACAAGATCAAGGGTGGGGGTTAGAAGGCCATAGTGGGGAGGGATGCTTAAGAGATGAGGCTAAGACCTAGGGAGTGGGTAGGGAAGAAAGGGAAGGAAAATATTGGTGTGGAGGGGGAGAATGGTTTATAGAAAGAAGTGGGGATGAGGAGGGAAGGGGAAAGAAGAGATTAAGAGAGGGGTGAGGGAAGGGGTCAGAGGGGGGCATCCCCAAGGGTCCCAACTCACCCATTAGCTCAAAATAAAAAATTAAAAGAAGTGGGGATAAAGAGTTTGAACAAGGTGTATTTTTAAAACTACCAAAGGGAGAGGCATGCATGAGAGGATGGGGGGATCCACACTTGAGAAGACTATCCAGTTTAGAAACCAAATTTTGAAGTTCTCAACAAGAGGGGCACTTAGGAGGGTTCAAGGGTAGCTGATATTATACAATCGTACCATACTTGAATCCACCTTATATGCATCCACTTTGATCCTTTGTTGAGGTGAATCCACTAAATATTAGCCTTTATTGGGGAAATCTTGGAGCATATGACTTGGAACATCATACCATGGGTAAATGATTACGTTGTTTTCATAGATGATGTTTTGAACCCAAACACTATATTTTGACTTGATTTTGATCTCATGAAGAAGGGGTTTGTTGTTTGACAGAAAGATGTGGTCTCGAGAAGGTACCATTTTCCAATGGGAGAGAGTAATAGGGTCAATTCTCATGAGTCAACCTAGGACCCTGGCAATCCCATTGATGACCTTTAGATACTAATATTCTAGTGGGAGTTTAGGTAGGATAACCCATAGGAGAACATTGTCCATGGCTATGTTGCTGAGGCTCGACCTGGCCTTCAATCTTCTAATAGATACACTTGTTTTTCCCATAAACTAGGGCCCTTTAGAGAGAGCCTTTATGAAATATTTCTAGAGGGAGAAGTTAATTAGGATAATCCCTTGGCCATAGCAACCACCTCTAAGTTGCATTTCATTTTTCATCTTTCTTTATCCCATTTCTAAAAATCATCAATATTTAGGTGGTAGCCATTGACCTTGGCAATAATAGATTTGGAGAGCTCCACGTCGGCTTGCTCCACCACGGGGTCTAGAACAGGGATGAAAGTTTTGTTGTGTGCTTCTTCCAAGAAAATTTGGGGGCCTAAGTGTACCTAGCTCACTCAATTGTAAAATTTGACCGTCAACCCATGATGGTTTGGATCCATGAGAGTCCAAATTTTCTAGGATAGGAGATGCATTGTCTGTAGGATTCAATATTAAAGTTGACACTTTTGGATTATTATCCAACAGGCCCATAGACTAGTGAGCTCTATGAGAGAAGTCATGTGGGGATAAATTGACCTTAATTAAAGTGTAGTCAAATCCATCTTGTGATTGGTTAGTTTAAACATGACCATTCTATGTTTCTCACCTAAACAAAAATTCAAACTGCTGAAGATCTTCTGTAATGTTCATCTCCACAATGTTCATCTCTTGATATTTGAATTATTTGATTTTTTGGTATTTTTTTAATATATTTATTTATAAGTTTAAAAGGTGCCAATAAATTATCCCATCAAGGTCATGAGAGGTGCCTATAATGTATGTTGTAAAGGTAACCTTTCATGAGTAAAAAGTGCTAGATCTAGTATATTAGAATTTGAGAAGGAATTGGGTGCTATAATTTAACTATCATCATCACTACTCATATGATCCTATGTATGATGGGAAACCATAAGAATCCTATGAATTTTTGGATTTTATTAAATAATAAAAGAGTGCATCAATGCCTAAGTTCACTATAGAACATACTAAACTATCCATGATATTATCTTAATGTGTGCAATAGTAGACAAAGGCTTCTATGAGTCCTGCATAAGTCTTTGAGATGAAAAATATCAAATAACTAGCCATATGGGAGAATTAACTACACTCATTTAAATGGGTGTTTATAAAGATCCTAAATAGGTGTAACAAACATATCTATATAATAATCCTAAATAGGTGTAACAACCAATTATGTTTTTGGTGGGGTGGAGGAGGAGATATCACTAGATGAAGATGATACTCATATATAATGTATAAAAATGTGAATAGATTCACTACAGGTTATACTATGTGGAAATTTTGTATCTAAAGACATCATAAAAATATGTAAAATATGTTACTCAATAAAACTAGGAACAAAGTAACCACTATTATAAATACCACCTAAAGAAGTAGTAAAATGCTTATGAGAGTGTCATGTATCTATCCACTAAATCCCTTAACTAATTTTGATGTATCTTGCAAGTATTTTATGTGTATCCAATAATGCCAAAAAGTGTTATTGTAAAAATGTTTTTACTTGAACCTTTGTTGACCATGACACTGTGTATAGAGTGTAGATTAGTGTAAGCTAGTATGAATAGTACATGAAGATCCAAATCATCTTCGACAACCTCATTGTTATAAAATGTAATTATAGGTCATTATGCTAATTTGGTTTTAAGTGTGTTAATTATAATTTCTAATGGGTGACCATATGTCACAGGAGTTAGAGTCGAAGGTGGAGGAGGAGTTACATTTTCTTGTTCTTATATTGAAATGCGTATAATATATGACATTTAAGAGAAATACATGCATATATGAAATAACCCATGAAATCATTAGATAGATCATTTGTAATGAATAAAAGTGATCTAATTATCTACTCAGGAATTATAATATAGTGTAATAATATGAATCTAATTGATATGTGTCTTTCAAAACAACTTTAAATGGTTCTTTTTCTTTCTTTGTTTTATAATGTTTTTTACTTGTTTCATTTCTCGATATTTAAGTACTTAATTTAATTTTAGTACCCAAATTTGAATTATAAATGATGTAATTACATATTTATTTATGATTTTACTATAATTTTGATATATAAGCAAACCTCCTTGAAAATTAAAATAGATATTCATATTATTGCTATCAAAATCTGACCCCAATTTTTTTTACCATGATTGTCCTAATGTGACGTTGTTTTGTGTAATAGTCTTGTGTACATATAATAATATGTCAATTATCCTAGCCCCCCTAAAAATTCAAATGTTAGCATGCCCCATGGAATCCTCACATGTATGCTATAAATATCATGCACATTATCCCATATTCTTAAGAAATCAAATTGTGCACACATTACATTATTATTTATTAGCTATAATAATTAATTTAGTTTTTTACCTCTAATAATGGATCAAATGACCATTATCTATATTTAATAGAAACATCTTGGGAAACATTTATCCTTTTAGAATATGAAATAGAAGAGTATCTTCTCCTTGTAACATCTTGCTTAGAAGCTTGATGGACCATTAGCACCTTTACAAAAATAATTTGGGATATCTCAATCTTCATGAAAAGAGTAGTAGAAGAAGATGGATAGGAGGAACTTGTTGATATGTTGTCAAAATCTCTAACTGCAATATTCCTTTTATCCACAAGTTATGTAATATTTTTTCACAATGCATAAAATGGTTGTCTCTATGTCTATGAATACAATGATATTTACAAAATGGTATTTACCTCATTTTTTTAAGATGATGGGGAGGGTGATAGAAATTATGAGGTAAATTTATTATCTTATTATCAAGAAATGATTGTAAAATAGTACTTGGTTGATCTTTGAAACTATCAAGCTTAAGTGGTTGATTCTTATTTTTAGTATGTGTCTTCTTGTTAGTTTTTGCCTTTTAAACCATGTCCTTTGATTCTTTCCTTTTGTTAAGGATCTTAATTTGACTCTTTGTTATAGCAGATGGTGTAGATGGTTTCACTTCTTTATGGAGAATTTCATTCTTAGGTGTAGGTGGACTTGAATCACTTGAACTTAATGCCTTATGTGACTCATAATTGAGATCAAAGGCATAATTTAAAATATCCATATAAAGTATTTCAAAGGATGGATAATTGTTAATGTAGTGATTTTTCCCATTGGGTTTTGCCTACATGGTCGTATGGCCATTCTAAGCTTACTTAGGTTAGTTATAAAGGGTCCATAAGATAATTATCTTTTATTATAATTATTTAATTAGGAAATTTAGAGGCTTCTTTACGTTTCCCTAATTTTCTCTATATGTACACCACTTTTCCTTTTGAAAGGTTAATGAAGAATTCAATTGAATCATTTTGGATTTCATAGTTTATTGCAAATATCATGTGTTTTCTAGTGATCTCACGCTGTCACATAGGATTGAACTTGATTGCATGAAAATTATTCAGAGATCTTGGAAAAGTCTTTCATGGTTTTAGAGCTATCCTGATAGTCTCATGCATCAGACTCCTTGGTAAGATCCTCCATGTATTTACCTTGTTATTTTTTCTTTTGTCTTGGCCACCATTTTTGACCTTAAGGCATTTTATTAATCTACTTCAAAACTCATGTCAAAATTCATTTGATGAAAAATTTGTTTGTATATATTTTTTGGGTTTTTTGAGATCTAAAATGGGTTGTTCTTAGTTTTTTGAGAAACTTCATAGATTTTCTAAAAAATCCATTTCTTCTATCTGGTCAGACATTCATACAGACAAAGTAATATAGCTTGCAAACCTTGATTTACTCTCCATAGACCAAATCAGGTTCTTAAATTCCTTTGACTTCTCAAAACATAATTACTTAGAAGTAATTAGGTTCTTGGAGGGTAATTACTTGATTGCAGACCAAATCGGGCTTTCAGAGTGCTTCAACTTCTCCAATACAATTACTTATAAGTAATCAGGTTTCTCAAGGGTGACTACTTGAAGTAATCAAGTTTATTCAGCATGATAACTTGGTAGTAGACTAATTTAGGATTTTGGGGTAGTCTTACTTCTCTAAGAACCTGATCAACACTGGTTAGACCCATTCAGGTTTGTGGTGGTCGACTATTTATTACTCATTAATTGCTTTATAAGTAATAAGTCATGCTTTTTGAAGAACCCAATTTACACTGAGCAAGACCCATTCAGGTTTGTGGAGGTAAACTACTTATTACTCATTACTTGCTTTATAAGTAATAAGTCATGCTATTTAAAAAACATGATTTATACTGAGCAAGACCCATTTAGGTTTGTGGAGGTTGAATACTTATTACTCATTACTTACTTTATAAGTAATAAGTCAAGCAACTGGAAGAACCTGAATTACACTAGGAGATCCATTCAATTTTTAAAGAGATTTTACTCATTACTTTTTATAAGTAATGTAGCTGTAAGAACTTGAAGTCAAGCAACTGCACAAATTGACGTGATGTTTAGGAGGGTGTCAAATTTGAGGTGAAAGGTAATGAAGAAATAGAGTTAAGTTGTTTTCTTTTTTGGATGAAAAAACACAACTAATTTTTTTTCCATTTTAGGAAAGGGTCTACAAATATGTGGGAGTAAGAACCAGTAAGTGCTATAAATTTCAATACGTAGCTCTTTTTTGGGTGCCATTTTTTTTGAAAGTGCATATTTTCTCAATATTTATGCATTGGTGACATTGTTTCAGGACTTTTATAACATCCATTTTTTACATGGTGTAATAATTTAAAACTCTCTTCAAACCTTTGTACCTTTCCTCTTGGGTGTATTATCAGTAGTGCCGATGTCCCTCTCATACTTTATCATATTGATTGATCATAGATGCATTCTTAGCTGTGCTTGATGTCTAAGACTGAGCATGTGTGCATTGAAACTTTAGGGGGTATTCTTGATAGTTTAGGGGGTACTTATACTATGTTCTTTCTATTTTTTTATTTCATTTTAATTTTGTAATTTATCTCATTCTAATTTTCACTAATGGATATAAACATCAAACCACTCAACTTACTTTGAGAGGTAAAGGACTCTATCAGATTACTATGGGTGAGGAAACTAAGCCATCTATATATGCAAAAAAGGTTAAGTGGTATAATATATGTGATGAATCCTATGGGTTTCTATGCTTGTCAATGTCTCCAAACATCCTATTTCATGTTGAATCTAAAAAAACTCTGAATGAAGTCTGGATAATCCTGGACAAGCTTTTTGGAGTGTAGGACATCATGAAGGGTCATGAGCTAGAGAATGAGCTCATCACATTAATCTCAAGTGAATATGAAACCCTAAAAGACTTATTTACAAATTTAAAATCACTGAGACTATAGTTGAAATAATGTGACATTGAGAAAATAGATGAGCAGTTGATTCTATCCATTCTTGTAAAACTGGGTCATGACTATTCAATTTTTGTCTCTACATTTCATACTACCAAACATGCACTTAAATAAACTTTTAAAATGACATAATTTTATGAATTTTTTGCCAATATAACTTAGGAGCAAGATAATTTGGTTTAAATGGGTGCAATGAAGTGTTCAAAATCACATGCCTTGATTGTTAATCAGGACAAAAAGAAGCCTTCTAACAGTGACAAACAAGAGAAGAAACTGTCTAAACTTGATCATGAGCACAATAAGAATAAAAAATTAGATTCCAAGCCTAAGACATCATCAAATGAGTCCTCCTCAAGTGATAAACCTAAGAAGGAAAAAATCAAATGCAAATTTTGTAAGAAACTTGGGAATGATGAATCTTAGTGCATGAAAAAGAAGATTGACACCTTGACTAAGATGCTTGAGAAGAAAAACATTAGTGTTCCTAAATATTCATATTAGAACACATCATCACAAGATTATAAAAATTTAAAAGATAACAAAAAGGGTAAAAATAAGGGCAAGGCACTTGTTGTAGTAGCTTCTCAACCTTCGACGTGGGTTATTGACTTGGGTGCTTCCTATCACATGGCCTCCTCAAAGGATCTATTTTTAGAAATAGAGCCTTATTTTATGCCTTCAATTATAATGGGTGATGAAACTTTAATATAATTAAATGCTAAAGGATTAGTATAAGTAAGTGATGGGACCATTCAATGATGTTCTATGTGTTTATTCATTATCCACCAATCTTATGTTAGTATATCAAATCACTCACATAGGTGTAGAGAAGCGAGTTGAGTTCACACCTGATTCAGTGGTCATCAAGGAGCTACATAGTGACACTAAAGTGGCTTATGGGAAGGCTAATAATTAGTATAGTCTAGATAACTTCTCACATTTCCCCCCAGATCAGCCCTCAGCTACATTGCTTACTCATACAGATGGAGTGAGCAAACTATGGCATGAATGGATTGGCTATTTAAACTACCATTACCTAAAGCAACTCAGTCATTAGGACATGGTTTTAGGATTTCCTAAAGTCAATTTTTTAGATGGCCTATGTAATGGTTGAATTTTTGACAAGCATCTATAAGAGAGATATGACAAGGGCAAAGCAAGGAGAGCCGAACATAGTCTAGAAATAGTCCATAGTGACTTAGTAGGTCCATTTATAAAACCTTCATTCAATAGGATAAGATACATGCTCATATTCATTGATAATTTTTAAAGGTACACCTGGGTGTTTTTTCTCAAAAAGAAGTTTGAGGTCTTTGATTACTTTAAGGACTTCAAGGCACTTGTGGAAAAGTAATTAGAACGTTCCATCAAAATCTTAAGGATTGATAATGGTGGAGAGTATGCCAACAACATGTTTGAGTAGTTTTTCACATCAGAGGGGATTTAGATGAAATTTTTTTTCCATACAATCCCAAATAAAATGGTGTGACCAAATGTAAGAATCATACCTTGAAGGAAATGGCCAACTGCATGCTTCAATCAAAGTCTCTTGCTCCTCAGTATTGGGCCAAAGCAATCAACTATACATGCTACATTCAAAACTAAGTTACACACAAAGACTTGAAGGGAATCACTCCTTTTGAAGCTTGGGATGATCACAAGCCTATAATAGATCACTTTCGAGTGTTTGAATCACCAATAATGACCCAAATTCCCAAGAAAAAATGCAAGGCAATGGACCCTCAGAGTCAGTCTTGCATATTTATGGGGCATGCAAAGGGTGTTAAGGGATATAGGATTATCCATCCTAAAACTCATGAGTTTATAATTTAAAGGAGTGTGAAGTTTAATGAGGGCCCACTTGAACATAATCTTGGCACTCTAGACTCTTGAAAAGTCTCACTAGACATTGATTCCACTTCAGATAGTGACATGGATCCACCTCAAGATATGCTGAGTATAAGTCTTCTTATTCTTAAAGTTTAAGTGATAAGAGTAGTGATGAGGATTCTCCTCCTCCATATCAAACTCACACTACATATGATGAGGACTCACCTCCTAATTCTCCAATCTCATACAATTCTAGTCCGATTTGGGCTAGACAAACACTTCGAAGTGCTGGAGGATGGGTTAGAAATCCATCAGATACAAAGTAGACACAATCACAATTTTATGGGACTTCAAATGCTTACTTGGACATTATATTAGATCTACAAACCTTTCATGAGGCATTTGGCATTCTAAAATGAGATTCTGCTAAACAAGAAGAGTACAGTTCCCTAATCAAGAACAAAGGATGGGATGTGGTCCCTCTTCCTAAAGGAATAAAATTGGTCCAATGTAAATGGGTTTATCATACTAAGTATGGTGTAGATGGGTCAGTCAATAAATACAAAAAATGTCTAGTTGCAAAGGGGTTTTCTTAGGTGCTTAGCATAGACTACACTGAGACATTTGCTCTTGTAGTCAATATGACATCTATAAGACTCACTCTAGCCATAGTAGCCACACATCAGTGGGATGTTCAACAAATGGATGTAAAGAGTGATTTTATACATGATGACCATAAGGAAGAGATATATATAGAGTAACCACAAGGCTTTGTGGAAGATACCTCCTTGGTCTATACACTCAGGAAATCTTTCTACAGACTCAAACAGACCCCTTAGGCATGGTATGCTCAGATGGACTCTTTTCTCCTCACAGTCAGGTTCACCAAATGCCACTCAGATCCAAATGTCTACATATTATAGTAGGATGATTCTCTATTGATCCTAGTTCTCTGTGTGGATGACTTACTGATTACAGGGAGCTCATGATCATCCATCTCAGTAAGGAAAGCTGCACTTTTAAATAGATTTTCAATGACAGACATGGGATTACTACACTAATCTCTTAGGATTGAAATAATTTAGTCAGATTTTGGGATAACATTTTCACAATCCAAATATTCTCTTGATTTGCTTGTGAGGTTTAACATGGCTGATTGTAAGCCAACTCCTACTCCCTTCTTGTCTAGTGTGAAGCTTGAGGGTGATTGTCCTACACCTCTTGTTGATGTAACACCATATTGAAAACTCATAGGTAGTCTTATCTATCTCATACACACTAGACCTGACATATCCTATGAAGTTGGTTTGGTCTCCCAATTTATGTAGGAGCCACATGAGTTGCATTGGAAAGCATCAAAGTGGATTTTTCACTATATTCAAGGTTCACACAACTATGGGATACACTATGAAGTAAGAATATAGGCTGATTTGATTGGATACATAGATTCAGATTGGGCTAGTAATATTCAGAGTCAAAAGTCCACTTTAGGCTATAGTTTCTCACTTGGTTCAGGTCCAATAAGTTGGTCAAGTAAGAAGCAACATGCAATTTCTTTATCATCCAGAGAGGTATAAATAAAGGGCTGTCAATGTTACCACTGAAGCAATATGGATTTATGGGATTCTCACTGAGTTTGGTGTCCATTTTCATAAGCCAACAATCATCTACTGTGATAACCAAAGAACTATCCAAATTTGTAAGAATTTGGTTTTCCATCAAAGGACCAATCACATAGAGATTCACATGCATTTCATTTGGGAGCTTATTAATGAGAAAGTCATTTATCTTTGATACTATCTAAAATCAGAGTAGATTGAATATATTTTAACCAAGCCTTTCACAGAGAGTAAATTTTTCATCTATGAGCACTCATTGGCGTTAGGGCTACTCCACCTTCTTCTTCCTCCTATGGAGGTTCATCACTATGTACTTGGGTAACTCATTAGGATTTCAATGTTGGGACCTAATTCTCATCTCACCTAAGCTATGCTTAAGGGGGTGTGTTAGTTTAGTGCTTTTTTCCACTGGGTTTTGCCTACACAATCGTATGGCCATTTTAAGCTTCTTTAGGTTAGTTATAAAGGGTCCATAAGATAATTATCTTTTATTATAATTATTTAATTAAGAAAATTAGAAGCTTCTTTATGTTTCCCTAATTTTCTCTATATGTACCCCACTTTTCCTTTCGGAAGGTTAATGAATAATTCAATCGCATCATTTTGGATTTCATAGTTTATTACAAATATCATGTGTTTTTTGGAGATCTCATGCTGCCGCACAGGATTCAACTTGATTGCATGAAAACTATTCAAAGATCTTGGAAAACCCTTTCAATAATAACTATAAAGAGTTCTTTACTTAAGTGGAAACATAAGAACCTTGCTAAAGATAAATCACTTCTATAAATTTTAAGGTTGACACTTTAAATAATGTAAAGTATTATTAAATTGTAAAATGTAATCTTAAATAAGCTCATCATGATCTTTATTTAGACTTTTGATATGTTTTAATGGGAGTTTAGAAATAATTTTCTAATTAAATCTAGATAAGAATACCTCTTCTAACTTCTTAATGCAAGGAAAGGATTGACTAATGATATTTAAAACCAATTTCAGGCATGACCTTATAAAATTTTGTCAAAATATTTTATTAGTATTTTCCCATCATTACTACATTTCCCAAAACAAAGACTATATTGAATTAAGTGACTAATAGGATATCTATGGCCTTCAAACATTTAGAATTTAGGCATGACAAATCCTTTTTTAGTTTAGAATTGAATATATTTCATGTTATAAGTTATCCTAAGATGCCATTATTGTTCATATTAGCATCACATCATCTACATTATAAAGAGAGAGAGTACTTACTTTTGGAGATCACCTATGGCAACATCGTGGACATGGTATGGATAGTAGGAGTATAATTAGCTTTAAAATATTTATTCATTGGCATTAACTCACTACATATCTTAAACATAGGTATAATATATTCATCACCAATATAATTACATTACATGGAATTTCATTGTATGGAAACATCATTGCATAATTTGGACTCTTTGAATAAAATGGAATCCTCAATGCGTTTTAGTTCTAGATTAATATTACAAATTGCATCACTATGTGTTTCAATATAATCTTATTATAAAGGAGAATAAATAACATCATATGCCATTTTTATAGAAGAGGGAATGATATATCTTTAAATTTATAGAGGATAAGGAGGGTGTTCACCATATTTGAGTTCAAGGTAAGAAGAAGGGATATCAAATTATTTTTAAATAAAAACATTATTTTCCATGTATGTCTTATACCCTTACATTTTTTAGTGTAAAATGAGGTGAATTACTTTGGAAAATAACTCTATTAAACTATGCATATGAAATGGATATTATTCAAATAGTTGTTTTGTGGAGTGATCTCATATAGGCCATAAGTAAGAGAATATTCTTGATTCACATATGTTATTAAGCTCTTAAGAACACATATATCTATACTTTGTTGACATTACTCTTTGTATAGTGTATTATTAATAGAATAATGTAGAGAAGAAGTAGGATAACTAGGCTCTTCCGTTTTATAACTAATTTGTTCAATTTGTTCTTCACTATATCCATAACTATTATACCTCTTCATATTAATAGTCATAATAGATTAATCCAAAATTATGTTATTCATGTAGATAATTAACATTAGTAATCCCACACTTTTAACCATTATTCCAATAATTATCATAAGCATAAGGTATAGAATGAGTAAATAATAAAAGATCCAGGGGACATGGGCTATTAGGGGTTTCATATTGGTCATTCATTTTGAAGTTATCAAACCCTAGGATAAAAAGAAGCACAAACACATATCCTACTCATAAAATAATAATAAACATATATAATAAAATATTTATGCCATAATCATTCATTAATAACATTAAAAAATTAACAAATTAGAATAATAAGAAGCTAGAGTACCTCTCAAGGAGAAAACCACAAGGAGAGACACAAATTTTAAAGTGGTAACTAAACTTATCAAAAAACCCCACATGATAAATTAGGACTCTTTTCCATAAAATATTCATAATACTACTACTAGTATAGACACTAAATCTGAATTATATATCACCTCAGTCTTGTATACTTGGCAAGTACTTCTCATGGATGTACCATTTAATTTTAAGACCTTCCCACTGCCAAAAGGATTGCATCTAGTATATCTTATGACTATTTATCATATATTATTCTAATGACCAAGCCTTCTATACTGTGCAAAATGTTCTACAAGTTTTGGACATGTACATATTTTCTAGCTTCCGAAACACTTGCGTCTTGGTGAAATGCCTATGTCGATGCTAGTGTCCTATGCCAAAATAAGTGTTTGGTGCCTTAAAGTCATCAAGTTTTCATATTATACATATAATTATGATCATATGAAGTGATTAAATGTGATATATTCTCAAAATAGATTGGTATATATACAAGATCAAACTTCATTCATACCTCACATAGCATAGACTTATCAACTCATAAAGTAACTTAATAAAAACATTCAATCAAGCATTCAAGTGAGAAAAGATTCTCTATTATTTCATATTTCAATGTTATCCATAGGGACAACCAATATACATGTTTGATGCATTGAAGGAGTATTCCATGAGCCATATTTTCCAAGTTACAAGTTAGGTCACTCTATGTACTTGTTTATCACACGTTTCATATTGATGCACACACAAGCCAACATATACGGGAGAAATATATAATTATGAGGCCTAATTAAAATTATTTTCTATGAAATAAATTCCTATTGACATATGAGTCCTTAGGGAAGCTCAACACTATGTGCCCACTAACCCATTTTTCCCATAGTCACTCCAAGGGTGAGGAAACTAGGGTTTGATCATTTGAAAAAAGTGACAACTTGTGCATGAGATATAGACACATAAAAATAAATTTGAAAAAAACCTAAAAGGTTTTAGGTGGTTTCACCTATATCTAGTCAATATTTTATACTAGACACCTATGCCCAAGTCAGATAGTAGCATCGATGCAACTATCTAGATCCGATGTAAGGGTCTGAGCTTATATGATACAAATTTTTAGAATCTAATGATTGATTCTAAATATAGATAAAATATAATTACAACTTGTTATATATTAGATATATATTCACAAATTAAATTAGCTAAGCACTCTTATTTCTAATTCACTGTAATATCAATCAATAACTAACTTTCTATTTTTAGCATATATCAATATTTAAATTCAAAATATTGTTTAAATGAATTTGTAAATTAATTAGTCTGCTATAGATATATTTATCACCCTTGTGCTTATTAATTTATATATTATTAAATATATCCTATGTTGACCCATCATACTTTAGGGTTAAACATTTGATGAACCTGACATGAAGGTCCCCAAAACCCTAAATTTTTAGTAGGGGTTTTTTGTTTCTCAATTTCTAATTTAGCAAGGTTAATAAGTTAAAAATTAGATTTAACCTTGTTATAATTATTTTCAATAAGAAATAATCTATAACTCATTTTGGGCTCCAATTCATGATTATAGTTAAGATTTGTTATTGTAATTACTTAATCAGACTTATCATTAAATGAAATAAATAAATTAATCAATATAATGAGAGGGTTTTAAAATTAAAGCAACAATTAATCTCTCTTCATAATTCCTTTTATAATACCATAGATCCAATATATAGACACTAGTGTGCATGCTCTCGAACATTTGATCCACTTAGATATTATTCAAGTGACAACCACCATCCTATACACATTATTCACCCACTATTTATATTGGGTTTTACATCCATGTTATCACTACTCAAAAAGGTAAAGGTGTCCAAACTAATGTGGCAACTATTAATATATAACATGTGCCTTCTAAGCCAAAAATGGTTATCAAATATAAGGTATATGACCTTTTTGACAAATTTAGAAAGACACATGCCAAGATCTCAATACTTAAACTTCTAAAGCAATCTACTATCTATAAGGATATCCTATATAAAGCATTGCATGATACCCAAGTTACAAGTGATATTGAACTATCTTACTTTGTAGATATCATGCAAGACCTCAAAAACACTACAAAACTCATTACCTTTGATCTAAAAAAATTATCATCCAAAGATATTATTGACCAATATTTTCCTTTGTTCATACAAGTGATTATGCATAAAAAAAAGAAACAAAATGATGCTCATTAATAATGGATCAGACTTAAACATTTATATCACAAATTTCCCAACCACCTTGGGTATTAACACCACTATTATTAAAAAATAAATAATGGATATCAAAGGATTTGATATTTCACATATCCCTCTGTTTGGCCAAATAACATTGGATGTGACATTGGAGCAAAAAATGGTTCCAACTACTTTTGAGGTAATATCTTAGTCATTACATTATAATTTAATTTTGGGTAGACCTTGGATACATGCAATGGAGGCCATCCGATATACACTACATTAATGTATAAAATTTTTACATAATGGGACCTTATTTTTAATGCCTACTGATGATGAACCTTTCAAGTTTTACAAAATGATACATTTTGATATATAAGGCATCCCTACAGTGGTTCCACCTAAACAATGCATTATACTTGAAAATATACATAATTTTGAAATATATAAGTCAAGTACAATGGCTCCTTTATCTCTAGATGCAAACAAATAACCACACACCAAGATGCACATAGATGCTCTCCAAGAAAAAAACAATTTCTAAAGAAACCAATGATACCAAAACAAAAAAAAATCAAATAGTTAAGCTCCTTTTATTGGTTAATATCAAGCAACAATATGGATATGTTTTAGATTCCTATGATGGTGATGATGATCTAGCCCATGATATGATAGATGAAACATTAAAAAAAACTATTCTAATCCACTTGACCATCTTGTGTATAACCTATTCACACCTATAGGTCCTAGTACATATAAGCTAAATTCACCTATAGAGGATACATAACCAAATCAAGATAAAGGCAAATAAAAAATAATAGATGAACATTTAAAAGCTTGTTGTTACATACATTCCTCTTGGATACACACATTAAGTCAACCTTACAAGGGTCAAATGTAAATACATCATGTAAATAATGTGGACGTCTCTCATAAGACTCCAAAATAGACTCTATAAGTCACAACAAACCAATATACTATAGATATAATATTGTTCATGTTACTTAAACATAGAATGATATATTTACCTCATAATAGGCACAAATTAAATAGTAGACTTTTTCCTAAATAAGGATTACCATATTTCATTATCACTGAATTATTGGTCACCATACAAATTGGTGTGATGCATTATAAAACTAAATTCATAAATATAAGAGTGATGGTGACATACAAATTATGATCGAGAAGAAAAATAGACACAATAATTCCAAAGGTTCATAATATAACCATCCTTCAAAGTGACTAAGGCACAAATATCTAACTATTACTACTAAAATGTGATGGGGTTTATTATCAACATCTCAAGTTTGATAAGAATAATTGGGATATAATTTGTAGTACCACATTTCTTCAAAAGTTGGTACATGATATAAATAAATTAACATACTCCCCGTTAATGCTATAATATCATGGGTACATCCATATACCAATAGCATGTGGACCATATGTGGTCCCTATGATCATATGTATATTAGATCGAGACCCATATTTGACATTAAAATTTGGACAACATTGGTTTGCTAATTATAATGCAACATTAAAAATTATAGATATGTGTATCACCTTTACTATTAGGGATAGGGATATTTGCATACACCATGATGGATATGGCCACCCCTCCCCATCGATGGATTCTATAAATCCATTACACATAAACATTGAGGAGGTAACCATGCATCACTATAAAGAAAGGTTGAAAAATGTATCAATTTATTCTACACCTTTTGATGATGAGACTTCTTTGATTAATCCTTTCAAATATCCCAAAAATAATCAAAAAATTAAAAACATTCAAAAATACAAAATTATTCAACATTTACATATCTTATTAATTCTTTGGCACCTATGTTTTTAGATCCATGTTGGTAGCTAACATATCATCTATTTATATATACATTAATTTCACACATCTTTTGAGTGTGATATAGGCATACTGGGAACATGATATATGCACTTTTGGATGTTGGGCCTTCCCTTTACTAATGTTATTTGGACATTGGGTGCATCCACTTCTTTGATTACGATACACCCAATTTATATAATTTTCTATTAGCATGTTTGAGCTTATATAATTACATATGTCTTTATCCATGTTTTCATCTTTTGCAGTGTACTTGATATGTTATGTACTTAACATTTTTTGTTAACACATAAATCTAGGGATTAGTATGATATGTTTATGCTAGTTTATTATGTTCCATGCTTTCCATTTATGCACTTCTTTGAGTGTCTTGTCTTATCTTGTATTTCTTATTCGATAGTTTGAATATGATCTATTGATTATGGCCCCCATACCTATGTTTACCTATTGTGACATTTGCATATGTCATAGTTTGTTGTATGTGGACATTTAAAAATGTCTTGCTATTCATTGTGGATATTTTACTAAGTCATGTCCCTTTGATTATGAAACATTTGAACATGACCCTTGTTTGAGGTCTCCTTGGACCATTTTATTTTGAGTGCTCTTGTTCATGTGCTTTATTACTTTTTGAGCGTGTATTATTAATATCTAGATGTTTCCATGACTCACATTATGCACTTTAGTACTTGATGCGATCACATATTATGGAGCTCATTTTTTTATCTACTTAGACATGTTAATTTTATATGCTACATGATCCTTACATATATTATATAGTTATCTTATCATTTTTAGATAAGATAACTAATAGTTTCTACTTTCCCTCACCTCAAAAGTAGGGAATATCAGTGGGGGCATGTCATAGAGGCATGGCTTTCACACCTTCACAGTTTCATATTTTAGTGGGGACATGCCAAAAAGGAATGAATTCCACACTTATTTAGTATTCAATATTTTACAAATTACAATAGGGGCATGTTATAAGAACATGTCCTCCACCCTTGCACCAATTCTCAAATTCTCTAGATTTAGTGGTGGCATGCCATGGTAACATGTATTCTACATTTACATAGTTTACAAATTATATGATTTAGATACACATTTGTGGCAACATTCTATAGATTGGTATCATTATTATACCTAGGTTTCATCTTGAGACATATATGATGTGCATATTACATGTAAAATAACACCTTAAATTATAAAATTAAACTTAATTTCAGATTTCAAATATTTCTACGGACTCTAGCATATACTAGGATGGACTTTTATGGACCGTTATTGACCCAATCTAATACAATAGTTTGTTCACTTTTGTCAAGGTTGAGGTCATTAAATCACTTAATATTACTAAGTTTATAGGATGGAGTGATCAAATCATCCACCCAGACAAAATTTATAGTGTGAGTTTACTTGGATCACTCATGCTTACCAAGTCATAAGTATGATTGGTTTGTATTGTTGAGTTAATCTCAACTTCTGAGTGGAAAATCAACCTTTCTCCAAGGTTGAGGGCAAGGTTCTCTCCAATATCTATATATATTTTCATTTTCAAGTATTACATTTATCTTAATCTCAGTTCAAAATCTTCATAATAAAGCATCTCTTCAAATCAAATTATCAAAAGGCAAGATGGTTGCGTCAATACATAGATGTACTCCTAACCTTGATCTCTTTACTTTCAATCATTTCAAATACTTTCAATTATAGATTATATGCACTGATTATACAATGTAACATGATCTTAATTGTATGCTAGTCACCAACAAAGCATTCAAGTTGGACTCATGCAAAGACAAAGTGTGTTATACACATTTAGGTACACATTTATTTTCCTTTAAACTAAAAAAATTAATTACTAGATTAAAGGTGGGGTAAATGTAGACACTAAATTTGAATTATATAGCACCTCAATCTTATATACTTGGTAAATAATTATCATGGTTGTACCCTTCAGTTATAAGACCTTGCTACCGAAAGGCTTACATCTGCTATCTCTTGTGCCTATTATTTATCTCTTAGTCTAACCACATGTTATTACAATGACCAAGTATTATATGCTATGAAAAATTCTTTAAACTTGCTTACTATCATCCTCTATAAATTTTAGACTTGTACATGTTTTCCAAACTTTAGGACACTTGTGTCTTAACTAGATGCCTACATTAATGCTAGTGTCTTGTGCCAAACTAAGTGTCCCATGCCCTAAAGTCATAAAATTTATAAATGAAACATATCCTTGTGATCAACCTAAGTGATTTAATGTGAGATATTCTAAAAATGGATTGGTATATATACAATACCAACCTTCATTCATACCTCACTTAGCATATACCTAGAAACTCGTAAAAAACTTACCAAAAGCATTCAATAAAGCATTCATGAGAGAAAAACTTTACTATTCTTTCCTATTTCAATATCAGTCATAGGGATAGCCTATATATAGGTTTGATGTACTGAAGGAACATTCTATTAGCCATATTTTCTAATTTACAAGCTAGGTCAATTTATGTACTTACTTATCACACATTGTATCTTGATACACCTAAAATTCAACACGTAAGGGAAAACTACATAAGTATGAGGCCCTTTTCAAAGTATTATATATATTTGCAATGCCAATTGATAGATGAGTCCTTGGGGAAACTTGAAACTGTGTGCCCACTAAAATATTTTTCCCGTAGTCACTCCAAGGGTGAGGAAGATAGGGTTTGATAATTTGACAAAGAGTGATAATATGTACATGAGATTTGAGCACATTAGAAGAAAGGTGATAAAAAACATAGAAGGTTCTAGGTGGTTGCACCTATATCAATTCAATATTTCATACTAGAAATTTACATCCAAGTTAGATTGTAACATTGATGTAATTGTCCAGATCTGATGTAAGCATCTAAGGTTAGAGATGCAAATTTATATAATATGATGATTGATCTATAATCTAGATATAGTCTACTTCCAACTTGTTCAATATCATATCTGTATGTGTACTGTAAACTAAGTAATCTTTTTTCTAATTCATTACAATATCAATCAATATCTGTACTTTTTATTTTTAGCATATCTCAGCATTTAAATTTATAATATTGTTTATCCAAGTTTGTAAATTAATTAACCTCCTATAGATCAATTTATCACCCTTGTGCTTATTCATTTCTATATTATTAACCCTATACTATATTGACCCATATCAATTTAGGGTTAAAAATTTAGAATAAATATGAATTTGATAAGAAAAGAGAGAGCTTCAAGTATCTAGTTGAATAAAAGAGGTGGATATGGTTTTTTAAAAAGTGCAAGAATAAGGGAGAGGGAGTTACAAGGAATCCTACCATGACTTTACAATGCCTCCATAGTATGTGCCAAGTGTCCTATTCACTTAGAAATTGAAGGGAAGTTGGTGACATGTGAAGGTAGGAGTTAATTGTGAAAGTAATTCCTAAAATTCTAAAGAGAAGAAAGAGGTGAGTAACACCTCATTGAATCTAGATTTATGTGAATTAATAATTCACATAAATATAAATTCTACACACATATAGAAAACTTAGGATACAAAATTATCTTAAATAAGGTAATCCTAACACTCCCCATTAAAATTCATTTAGGGGTTTTAAAAATAAATAATAAGGGATGAAACATTACTAAATCTCCCCCTTGATGAGATCTTTCTTCAATCCTAACATATTACAAAAGATTAAAAATTTGTCTTTACATAATGGGTTAGTGAAGGTATCAATCATTTGCTATTGAGTAGGACAAAAAGAGAAAAAAATTGATTATCTTCAAGAAGACCACACTGAAACTGATGTTTAATATCAATGTGATTGGAACTTACATGGAAAACCAAATTTTTTTCTAAGGCAATGACACTTTGATTATTACAAAAAATTAGAGTAGGCAAAGATTGAGGGTGACCCAAATCTATGATAAGGTTTTGGATAGAGTAAGATAATAAAATCACTAATATCTTTTGTTACCTTTATCAATAATAGATGTTACACTTATATGTCTTAATGTACTCCTAAAAATAAGGAGTTAAAATCAATCAAACTATCCCTTAAACCTCTCAACTACACCCTATAATCTATCACTTCTCTTCTATTCTCATCTATACATGAGTTGTTCTCATATCTCACTCTCGTACACACAATACATTATAGTATCAAAAATAAAATATATAACCATAATGTGAGCACTAACAATATTATCTAACATTCCCCCCTTAGTGTGAACATGGGAAGATAACAAAACTTAATGACTAAGAAACATGTTGCTTCAGAGCTTTCACATGGTCTTGACACTCACATTGAATATGGGAACTACATCTATCATGAATAGGGACCCATCAACCTATTCATTTGAATACATGTACCATGAATTGGGATGAATCAACTAATTCATGTGAACACATCAACCTACCCAGTCAAGATATCAGTAACACTTCTTTTTCTAGTATTTATGGCTCGTATTTCCACATTTTCATTACAACAAGGGAAATGCATTGATTTCAATACTTCATTTTTTCACATGATATAAAAACTAAAAAAATATTTTGAGGATTAATTCCTCAAAGTCTTATTTTATATCCCTTTTTAATTGCTACCACTTGATCATGAACAACATAGGCAATCTCTATTGCCATTGGATACTACCCATGGCTTTAGCCAGTTTAACATAAAATACCATCATTACATCAATTGAATGTCAGATTCAAATAATAATGCATATATTTACAATAATAAATTTGATAGTGATATAATTTAAGATAATACACACAATATTGACTATTGACTCGACATTTTAAAACAATATTTAACCCAAAATAAATTATAATAAATTTAACTTATGACTCAATTTTTATTTGACTATACAAAATTTTAGTCTAACACTTAATCTATCAAAGTGAAATTCTATATAATGCTATAGTCTATAAACCTATTATTGAACTAATAAATACATAAACATGATCTTAAATTAAAATATATAAATACCATGACTTTGAATTACTAACTTTACAAACATATATTATATGCTATGAATTGATAAAATTATGAAAAGGAATGTAATATACCTATGCACAATAAAATTAAGTTTTAAGATACCCAAAACCTAAATATTAACCAATAATGACATTAGAAAATAATGGGACAATAAATAATGTGTATACAATGTTTGATACCAAATAATAACTTGGTGACAATAAAGCTTTAGATTGGAGTTGAGGATGATTGAATGACTAGTTTTTTAGGTGTAGGTAGATCATTGGGAATGTGGAAGATCACAACCAAGTCAGGGAAATTCTCCTTCTGAACTCTACCATGCATAGAAATAATGCCTCACTCCTTTACTTATGCTGGTTGCATAAGAAATCAATATGAATCCATAGTCTGCCAATGCAAATTTCACACACCTCTATTTGGAAAGCAATGCACCAACTCCTTCCTCTTTACATGGAGATAGTCTTTACTCATGGGTATGAACATAGTTTTTAAGGAATATATAGAAATCATATATGTATTGAATAAAACCAAATAATGCTAAATTATCCTAAATAGAAGATAAAAATAATATTAATAACTAAACATAAGATTGAGAACTCATGCAAATGAAATCATAAAGAGCTACAATCTTTGTAATTTCACCCAGCTTTATTCCAATGCCTCACTCTTAGGTACTAATGAATAAATCATGGATATGGCTACATGATTCCTTTAAAAATAGATGAATCGATAAATATTATAATAGCTATCCTAACCTATGCTAAAATGTACCCAACATTTATAAATTGAATTAAAATATATTACAAGTTCTTCAATAATTTTTTTATTCATCTACACGAGAAGAATAAATCAACTACAACTATTTTTATTATATTTCCATCAAAAATCCTACTCTAAACCATAGATAAGGTTTTAGTTAGACTAACATAATAAAATCACTGATATATTCCATTATATTAATCAATACCAAACCTTACACATATATTAATGTAATCCTAAAAATAAGGAAACAAAGCTAATCAAACTATCCCTTAAACCTATCAACTACACTCTATACTCTCTCACTTCTCTTCTATCTCATCTATACATGAGTTATTCTCAAAATATCAGTCTCACACACAATATATATTATAATCGCATAAATATAAATATCTAACAATAATGTGAGTACTAAAAATATTATCTAACAATCTGCAATAATTATTCAAAGCTAAATTGATCCTTGATAGCATGATTGAAATATTGATAATCAACTTTAGTCGAAGACAAGGATATAATATTTCAATTTTTACTATTTCATGTAATTGTGCCATAACTCAAAGAGAAATAATATCCACTTATGGATATACGATCATTAGGACCACCAACCCAATCATAATCAGAATAAATTATCAAACAAAAATTGTTATTCGAGGTATACTTGATGCCAAAAATTAGAGTACCTTTAATATAATAAATAATTATTTTAGTAGCTTTAAAATGAGTAGTTTGAGGTTTTGACATAAAAGGAGAAACCAATCCAATAGAAAAAGCAATATCAAGATGAGTATGAGTGATATAATTCAAAATACCAATGAATTACCTATATAAAATAAGATCAACATTTTTAGTTTTCATGTCATTAAGCAATTTTACACCAAGTTCACAAGGGGTAGCAATAAGTTTAAAATATAACATATTAAATGTATATAACAAGTCATATGAATATTTATATTGGGAAATGGAAATTCTATCTTTTTATTGCCAAACTTGAATGCCTAAAAAATAATGTAAGAGACCTAAATATGTCATTTCAAAGGTGTTATTTAAAGCATTTTTAGTTTAAGAAACCATTGAGCTTTTACTACAAATTATGATTGAATCATAAACATATAAAACAATCATAACTATGCCATTTTGAGTGTTCTTAACAAAATTATTAGGATTATTAGAGCTATGAGTAATGCCTTGAGATATAAAAAATGATAGATTTTAGAGTACCATTCTCTAAGAGATTGTTTCAAACCATAAATGGATTTGTTTAAATTTTAAACAATATTATCATCACCTTTCTTATTAAAAATGGGAGGTTAATATATGTAGATTTATTCATGCAAATCACCATTCAAGAAAGTAATCTTAACATCCATTTGATAAATAGGTCAATGCATGTGAGCATCTAGAGCTAAAATAACTTTAATTGTGGGAATATTAGGTATGAGTGTAAAATTTTTAATATAGTCAATTACTTCATTTTGAGAAAAATATCTAACAAAACTTAGTTTTAAACAACCATTTACAACTTATCAAATTATGACCTTTAGTGAGATGGACTAAGTCTCAAGTGTGATTAAAGATCAAAGAGTTCTATTCATCATGCATTGATTTTTCCAAAATGAGGGTGACCTTTATCTTGTTTAAGTATTTAATAGTCATTATTGTGCATAAGTTTAGCTACCAAAGTATAGTTATAAATTTTTTGCATAGTTCTATGAGTATTATTAATATCTACATCAATTCCTAAAGCTTCTAGCATTTTCTTCGCCCACCTAGGCATAATTATAGGTGGAGAAAGAATAGAAGGATTTGAAACTTTAAGAACAACAAAAACATTATGCAAAACATCATTTTAATCATCACTTGAATCAAAAGGAAAATAAGCAAAAATAATATCAAAAGTTTCCAAATTGGAAACATAATCTAGTACACCATCTTCAAAAATTCTAACATCCATTTTAGTCTTTATTTTTTTAGTTTGAGGGTAAAACCTATAAGATTGAGATGATTAATCATAACCAACAAAGTTAAAGGTTTTGGATTTTGAGTCTAAATTTTTACATTTTTCCTTAGGAATATGGACAAATGCATCATACTAAAATACACACAAATGTTGTAAATTAGGTTTTATGCCACTCCAAGATTCTTCAAGGGTAAGATTTAATTTTTGGTAGTGGGATCCCTATTAATGAGATAATCAATATAATATATTGTTTTAGCCCAAAATTTATAATGCATATTTTAGCATGTAACATACACCTAACTATTTCAGTGATATTCTTATGTCTACATTCCAAAACATCATGTTGCTTAAGTGTGTAAGAAACAATATTTTCATGTTTAATACCATGTTTCTTATAATATGAAATAAAATCATTATTAACATATTTAATACCATTATTAGTTTGTAAGATACATAAATAACAACTAGATTATTTTTCAACAACTGCATGAAATTTAATGAAGTATCTAAAACTTGATCTTTGGTCTTTAAGAAATAAATCCAAACTTGCCTAGCGCAATTAGAAAAAAAAATTTAAGGTATATTTTTCACCATTAATAGGAGTTTGCATAGGTCCTAAAATATCACTATGAACTAAATGATGTTTTTTAGTTTCATGCCATGATTTATATTTAGGAAAAGATTCTCTGTGTATTTTACCTACCATATATCCACTACACAAAATTGGTTAGAGGAAGAGTAGACAAACCATGCGTTATATTGATTTTATTCTTAAATGAAATGTTTTGGTGATGAATATGTACTAATATTTCATGCCATAATTTACTATCAATAGAAGCAAGAAAAGAAAGAGTAGAATAGGAAGAAGAGAATTCAATAAACTTAAATAAGTTATCATTATCTAGAAAGGAAGTACCAACAACCTAAAAATATTACTTGGTTTGTTTAACATAACAAGTGTCATTAAATAATTCTAGTTTATAGTCTTGTTTGCATATTAAGTAACAAAAATTTGATTCAATTTTAAATCAGAAATAAACAAAACATCATGCAATTCACCATTAGGAATTTTAATAGTACCTATGGCTTCAACATTCCAAGAAGCATGATTTTCAAGAATTAAATGATTGTTACAAAGATATGGTTATAAATAATTAAACAACTCAACATTAGATGTCATAGGTTGAGTAGCACCAGAATCAACAATCGATTCAATGGGAGAAGCACATAAAGCACAAGTAAAATAAGCTCTAGTATTGGAATTTTATTTGTGTGGAGTCTTAGAATTACTAGTGCTAGCATTTCCTTTTAATTTAATCTTCCAATTTTTAATATCTCATTTCTTCTTCAAACACTGATCTTCATCATGAGTATTTTTATCACAATAGTTGAATTCTAACTTTTTATTAGTTTTCGAGTTAGATTTTTTTAATCTTTTTTTTCATGTGTGTTGTTTGAATTAACATGATATTTGTCATTATTATGTTGGTGTTTAGATACAAAAACATGTTCATTAGTTTTAAGATTAACAAATTGAATTAATTTTTGTTCTTCTTGATGCCACACAATACAAAATAAATCAAACATCGACTAAGCAACCAAATTAAGAATAAAAATTTGCAAATAAAAATTTGTAATAAATTGATAAAAAGATCTAGGCAATCATTTTTTCATGATAAAGTGAATTAAACATAAGTTTGAAAGTGTAATACCTAAACTAGTCAATTGAGAATGTAAAGAGTAAACTTTGGTAAAAACCATCCATAGTTTTGAAGTTATTATACTTTAATTTAGAAAGTTGATCTTGAACATGAATTTTCCTAGATTCATTCACACCATCATAAATAAATTTAAGTTTAGACCAAGCATCGAATGCAAGAATATAATCATCAATGTATACATGAAATTGAGGGTCATGGCCATACAAATCAAACCTAAGGCCTCTTCATTTTTTGCTTGTCATTTTTCTTGGACCTCAGAGGTAGTAAGATTTTCATCAAGTTTGGGGTATTTGTCATATATTATGCACACCAAGTGTTTGAAGGTGAATATAAATTACACATGTAATTTATATAAATGGTAATTGGTTGAATTGAGTTTAAATTTGGGTAATAATTGAGTCATTATTATATGAAATCTCACTCAAACTTGGAAATCAAGAATGAAAAAAAAAATTCACTTAAAAGGTGTAGTAGAGGGATAAAGAAGCTAAAGAAGATGAGTAACATTTTCTTGTAAGATAAAAGACATGAAGAAAAAAGGAAAAGGAATAAGAAATGGATTGTTTAAAAGTTTGAATGGTTTTCACACTAAGATTAAGGTTAAAATGTTTAAAAAACTTGAGAACAAAATATTTTGTTCTTGTTTTGTTTTGATTTTTTTGTTGAAAATATTAAAAAAAAATTTAATCACTATTAATGTAATAAATATTTTTATTTTTTTTGAATTGATAAAAAAATTAAAAAAAAACTTAATTCACATAAAAAAGTAATTCTCTTTTTGTCTAAATCTGTTGCATGTGATAAAAAAGTGTTAAATACTTGTAAATGTAAGTCCACACCAAAACACCAAAAATACTTAACAAAGATACGTTTAATATTTTAAAAACTTTGTATTTTGCCTCTTTGAATTATTTTTTCAAAAAAGGTAGGAATTTGAAAAATTATATTGGAATTAAATCCAAACCAAGTAACTGAAATAAAGTAACTTGAAATGTAAGCTTATAACAAATGCCGTGCCTTATTCCATAATAAATGAATTCATTTTTGTTTTAAAACTTGAAACAAATGAAGAAAGCATATAGATAAAGAAAGTGAGTGGATAAATCTTAAAGGTTTAAAAAAAATTTAACCATTTCAAATATCCTCTTTATTGGATCTAAACAAGAATGGATTAAAGCATATATGTTATAAGCATACCTATTATATAAGTTCAATTTTTTTAAAAAGTTAAGGTTAAATAAATGCACTATGAGAAGTGCAACTATGTAAAAAGGATGGAGTTAATAGTATTATAATGTAAAAATATGCTAGTATAAGATAATATATTTGAATCATACAAGAATCATACAACAACATAAATTAAAAAAACTTTGTGTAAACCAAGTGAATGTGTCACACTAAAGATGGAATTAAAATCTCATTGAGCTGGAATATAATGAAGAAAAAAAAGTTTAAAGAACAAAGGAAACAAGGAGAGATAAGCGTACAAATGTCAAGCTTGGCTTCACAATACTAAGACATTACAAATAAAATAAACAAAAAAAAATGCAAACACCATAAATACATTAGAGGTAGAGGTATGAAGAGATGCAAAATAAAAGCAAAAAGCTATAGCTACATAGAAAACACAATGCAAGGAATTAAAGAGAGATTTTGATAAGAAGAAAGTGCACAAGGGAAAAAGGTGCATAGGTAAGAAGAAAGAAAAAATAAGTTACTTATCAAAGAGACACACTAATCTTGAACAAGGACACAAATATAAAATTAATAAAGGTTGTCATAGGCTAAATAAAGGGGGGCGACACAACAATAAAGGTGAAAAAAGAGGAAACTAAGTACAAAAATTATAGTAATACTATTTTTTTTTTACGAAGATTTCAAATTTAAATGATAAAAAATAATGAAAGTAGATCAAAGACTATAAACAAATATAATTAAATCAAAATAATTGAATATGCTAATGACTAATTTTTTTGATATAAGCTTTGTAAGCAAGGAGTTACTAATTAAACTTACTTGGATGAGTAGAGGCCCACAAAACTAGGTGAAGGTGGAAGAAATATTCTAAGGAGTAACTTGTAACTTATGGTTAGAGGACAAAATATCAAACAAGTTTAGTTTGAAAAAATATATGACAAAGTTGGAAACCCTTGCGAAAAAAAATCTGAGATAGTTTCCAAAGAGGCTTGCAACTCACAAATCAATGTTAGAAAATGACACTACGCTTTGAAATTATGAAGGATTTATGCCATAATCATTTATCCATAACATTCAAAAAGTAAACAATTATAATAACAAGAAATTATAATACCTCTCAAGGACCAAATCACAAAAAAGAGATGCAAATTTTAAAATGGAAAACCAAACTTATTATAAAAAACCCACATGATAAATTACGAGGCTTGCCCACAAAATATTCACAATAAAACTCTTAGAAACAAGATGAATTTGAGAATAAGAGAGATATATTTAAGTATCTAGTTGAAGAAAAGAGGAGGAGAGGGATGTTTAAAATAGAGCAAGAAGAAGGGAGAGGGAGTTACAAGGAATCCCCTTATGACCTTACAAGGTCTCTATATTATGTGTCAAGTATCCTATTCCATTAGAAAGTGAAGGGAAGTGTGTGATATGTGGGGGGAGGAGTTACCTATGCAAATAACTCCCAAAATATTAAAGAGGAAAAATAGGTGAGTGATACCTCATTATATCCATATTTATGTGAATTAAAAATTCACATATTAAATTCAAATTCTACACACATATAAAAAAGTTAGGATAAAACATTATCCCAAAAAAGGGCAATCCTAATATATAGTAATGCATGGACAAGGGTCAAATAAAAAACTAACTAATCTAATAAAAATGTGAGTATTTTTGGGAAAAATAAGTTTTTTTAATAAAAAATAATACATAAACAAAATCCATAAATTATTTTGAAAATAAATACTTCTTTTCCTCTAGGCCGAATTTATTAAAACTATTAAAATGCCAATTTTAAAAAATCAATACATAATTTTAGCCAAAATAAAGTTTTTGATTTAACCAAAACAACTAACAAAAATCTCTAATCATTTTGAAACTAAATTTATTTTGAATCAAATATTATAAAAATAAGTAGAGGACAAACCCAAACCTAGGAGATGAATACATACTAGAAAAATGAGTGTGAAAGGCTACAATAAGAGATGAAAACTTAGGATTTTCACAAAGGATAAGGGGAAATAATAAATTAGGTTTGAAACCCTACAAAAACATCTTGAAAACCCTATAAATAATATTGAAACCCTAAGAGAAAATTAGGGTTGGGTTATGTTCAAGCAATATAAGGGTTCATTAATATGTTGTACCCTATTTTGGATTAATGCCATACCTAAATAATATATAAATGGTTGTAACAATTTAGATTATAATGTATAAAAACTAAGTACAAATATGAATGTAAAAGATTGAAATTGATTTAAAACTCTATCTTAATAAATATGGAAAGTATAAAAAAGGGATAATATAATTAGTATTTAACTACTTTGTTTAGACTGTAGGTAGGTAAAAAGAAGGATGGAAAACTGGACTATAGGCTATTCAGATCAATATCTAGACCTCTGTGTACTCTTAAATGGTATCTTCATTCTTAGGTTGGTATTTAGATACCATGTTACAATTCTGATTGTTCTATCTTTGTAGAATTTTCTTATCTATTTTGATATAGGCAAGGTACATTTACTTGTCTTTTAGCTCTATATGTGATCCCAAGGTTTGATTATGTGTACAACTCATATAAATAAATATCCTTCACTTGAAACCATAGGTCCACTTTAAATGAAATACTTAGGCTTTAAAAATGGGATTATATTTGGGTTAAGTTGACCCCAACCACTCCTTATTTTAAATGTTGAGTGCTGCCTTCATATCTAATATTCTGAAGAGGGAAGTCAAACTACATGTAGTTCTCCTCATTAGGTGCATGTGTGCAACTAGCGTTACTTAAATGTATGCAACCTATGATATATATTTCAAAACTTATTAAATGAAAAATTTAGATTGGATCTGAGGTGCTGCAGACTTGACTAAGATGTAATCCTTGTGACTAATTGGTAAATTGGGAAGTATAGGGCAACCTCTTTGAATGTGTAGTAATGTATAGATTTGTGTCAAATTTATACTAGTGATCAAAAGCTTATAATTATTTAATATTTATATGAGAATATTTTGGTAATTTATCACATTAAAAACATGCTAGATGGATGGGCTAACCTATAAGAATAATTTTATTTTGAAATATGTGCTGGGTAAAGGATAAAACCATCAAGTTTGGATGGTATTGTCTAGGTTTGAGGTTTACATATGGGAGAAAGGAATACCAATATGACAATTCGGATATGTTTGAGTATAAAATTTTACCTATTTGACATAGACTATGGGAATTAGTATAGGTGATACACAAAAACTTATAAGGATTGGATCCATAGATAACATGTGTATGTGAGAGAATTGTGAATTAGAGCCATATATATATGCACAAGTCATATAGGGTGAACATAAGTCAAAACTAACATTTATAAGTGTATAATACAAGATTTTAATATATAAAATATTAAAATTATCACCTTCATATTTATAATGATTTCTCCAACATGAAATTTTGTAACACAATAATGAATTTTCTAATAATTGCTTGATTTCTCTAATGATTTATTGATATCTCTAAAATGCATGTGATTGGTCAATAATTCTTTATGCAATGATCAGTGTGATTATTTTTAATTTAACTAAATTTAATGTATATTTATATATAAATTAAATTAAAATAAGGACCTTAATGTATTTCAAATGGGTATTAAAGAGTTAAAAATAAAAAAAGTTAGGATAAAAGAAGTGAGTGTAATCTGGCGGAAAGAGGCTACATAATACGAACCAAGAGTGACATTAATGTTCTTGACATACCTAAAAACATAATTAACTCTCATAGAAAAAAATTTTAGGTTAAAAGGATATATATGATAGATAGTTGATAGTTGGAAGGGTTTGAGAGGAAGGGTTAAAGACCATTAGATGTCAACAAATGTGCTAATAATGGCTAATTCAGACCAATAATACTAGGTAACTAGTGATATGATATATTATTGTATATGGGTTGATGGAGATGCTGAAATGAGGAAAAAATCCCCCTTAGTTAGTTATATGGGTCCAATCTATGAGGATAAATGAGTAACTTGTGGAATTAGTGCATTGGGTAATGGTTGGCCTACATTGGGATTAGGAGGTTACCCATCCATTGTTAGGTATAGAGAGGTATATATAAAGGAAGTGAATATATTCATAAAGGAATAAATAAAGTACGTGTTGAGTTTTTTATTTTTTATAAGGATATTTGAGGTTGTCCCCTCAAAGTGACATTGTGGAGTTATTCCTTCCTAAAGAAGTACCGTATGGTGTTGCCCTACCTTAAGGGTATTATTCTATTTATGCATATATTAAATATTACATCTTGGCTAAATAATATATATTGTGTTGAGTTAATCTAAATTATATTATACATATTATAATTATTATAAGTTTGGATCATAACAAGTGGTATCAAAGTATCTATTTGGGCAAATAGATTGGGTAAAACCCAAATTTTGGAGAATTTTTTATATCTTGTAATCTATTATGAAATTTTATATTTTTTTTGGTGTTGAATAATATTTCAAGGAATTCACATTAAAAAATACAATATTTATGATCATTTTTATGGGAGTTTTTGATATTTTAATGTTTGTAATAAATTTGTCACATCTGCCAAAATTTAAGGAATTTTTTACTAGTTAAGTATCAACATGCAAGAGATCTACAATAAAATTTTTGGAATTTTTGGACAAGTTTTATCATAGTCATTATGATTTTATAATTTTTCATAGATTAAATATGGAGGCCAAAATTTTTGGAAGTTTTTTACAAAATTTTCACTAAAGTTTCAATATCATTCATGGAATCTTTAGTAAAAATTTTGGACTATTTAGATTAGTTTCCCATAATTTATTGATATTTTAGAATTTTTTCATTAACCTTAATTTTTGTGAGGATCATGGAATCATGTAAATTTTTTTTTAAGGGTTGATAGGTGTGATTTTAGATATATAAAATGATATAGATCATGTAGATAGATTGAGTAAGCTTGAGTTGGTGACAACTGAGGATGATGGGGGAAAATATGAAGATAATAATGGTGATGAGGAGGAATAAAATGTAGGTGATAAATAATAGTAAGAAGAAGATAATGTTTTGGAACCATAATTATTGAGAATTTGGGTGAATTAATCTCTTAAAAATTTCTTTCACATGTACTTTAACATTCCTTGATCCATCAAAGCAATACAAAGATATCACAATGCATAAAGAGTCATTCACATGAGCATAACACAAGAACCACATATATGAGTGAAAAAACTTAAAAGGAAAGAAAAATAAATGATATTTTCAAATGTAATATATTTATATAAGACAAAAATAAATATTTAGTGAAAAACCAACTTCACATGGAACACCAACCCTAACTAGCTAAGCACCCACTTGATTAGGCTTTAGCAAGCACCCACTTGCAAGGAGGCACCAAGCCCCTAGATGACTTATTACCAACTCAGACACCTGATTGATTTTATAATATTTATATCACCTTATTTCTCAACCAACTGATGATGACCACCTCTTCAGCTATACATGTTCTTATCCCTCTAAAACTGCCTTCTAGGCCTTCTCACTCAACTAAGTCTCCTAAAGATAGATTAGGTCATTTGACCTTGATATTAATCTATAGTACCCATGTTATATCTTCATGATAGTTTATATAAACCATTATTATTTTATAAAATATCTCCTTCATCTCTTCAAATTTATATATCATTTACTTCAACTCACATACTCTCTAACATGTCAATTAGGCCTGGTTCTTATACTAGGCTCTTGCTCATGTAACTTTTGGTAAGCCATACACACTTGATTAATTATATCTTAAAAAAATATACATTATTTCATGAAAAAAACATTAATAAAATATTACATTAGGTTGGCCATAGCTCAAATGGACCAAATCTTTCTTTAGGCCTTAAGGAGATTTAATTCAATTAGGCCTTCATTAGCACACATTACACTTTGACTTCCTTCAAACACATTATAACACCTAAAAAAATATTAAAATATAATATTACACTTAAATAAACCATTTATAATCTCTATGGGATCCATAACACTTTTTATCTCCAATTACCACTTGAAGAACGTCATTAGCACTGTTCACAATTAAGCCTATGCATACCCAAAAAGTGTGTCTTGAAAAACTAAAGCATAAACAAAATTTTGAAAAAAAAACATGGAAAAAAATGACATATACATAAGATAAATGACCTTAGGGTCATATCCATGTGATTTATATTTCACAACTTAGGGCAAAAAGACTCAAACCCTTCTCTATAAATAGATAACTTAGAACTGTCAACTAGCCTCAAAACATAGTCATAGAAACTTGAACTTATGATACCTAAAGGAACACACTAAAGTATTTAAAATTAATTAAAAATATCCTTATAAAAATCTCCAAAAAAAAAATCATATTCTCTTATGGAAATATTGGTCTTGCAGACCAATCTCACAACCTTGTATCTCACTGTCTCATATGAACTATACAGGTCAACTTATGAGCAACATTTTCATCATATTAATTGACCTCAAAAAATTATATCCAAAATTAAAATGTCTTAAAATATTTAATAATGTATTAATTCACTTGGATTCATTCCTATTCTATGATAACACACCCCTAGACACTTTCTCACTTCTACTTGGGTTTCTCACTATTTGCACCATTAGGCTTGTTAGCGACTGATCAAATTATATGATTAGTTTAACACACTTTAGGGATATAAAATTATAAAAAAAAACCATGGAAATAAAATAAAAGTATCAAAATTTTTCCTCCATCCATTTAGAAACTTTGTCTTGGTCAACTATGACTGTTACAACAAATCTTAGAGAAACAAGGCCTTTTATGTATGGTCCACTCACTCACTTGACAGAAAAATCATACTTTGAGGTGATTGGGAGAGTTTAATACAACATAAAATCACTTATCTATCCATTTGAGACCATTATAGGTTATTTTGATTAAGATATTTCACATCAGGTCAATGTTAGGGTTTTAGAGAGGGTTAACATTGTTTCTAGTGTTAACAATTATTCATAAAGGGTTACCCCTCATTTCCAAAACTAGTACCTATAGATATTATCTAGGAACCTTCCCCATATCTCCTTAATAGATAAAGTTACCATTTAGAGGTTACACATGCCAATGAACACCTAAAAGTCCTTTTTGGGTTTAGTACTCTTCATTTTGTACACATGAGAGACCTCAAAACCACTTTTCATACCTTATATTGAAAACCATGACCTAAAACATTGTTAAAATGCTTTAAAAAACATATAATTCCTCTATCCATGCTCATATAGGCTCAAAAATCTTGAAATCTAAATCTCATACCTCATTTGGCCATCATCTCTCACTTTTCTTGTTTAGACCTTGACCTACAAACCACATTTGTCCTTGAAACTAACCTTCTATATTATTTCCTTACACTATCAACATAATTATAAAAATAAAAAAACATCTCTCATGCTCAAAAAATTCTTTAAATACTTCATATTCCTTGATAATACCTCATGACACCTCATTAGGTCAGGTAGGGTCTACAACTAGTCTAGTTAAAAACTTGGACTTAAGGTCTTATCCATGTAAGCTCACTTTGAAACTCTCCTGAGTTATATAATGCCTCATATGAATTCTCAAGAAACCTTATACAACTTATTATGCCTATGTTCATCCATCTCACCTAGCCACCATGCTCAAATCTTCTCACTAGAAGTTTACAGACCGTGACTAGTGCCATGTCTAGTTTTCTCAAGCACTTGAAACTTAACAAATAAACTTGAAACACTTCTTGGTGATTATAAACCTTGATCACATGAATTAAATGTTACTCAAATAATTTCATACCACTCAATGATGCTATCAAACAAGAACATTCTTCAATGATCTCATGAATACCTTTTTAAAAAACCTTTGACATGACAAACCTAAACAACATGAACAATGATTAAAAATATCTCCCTTTCTCATTGATGTCAAAACATACTATAAAATAATCATTCTTATATCACCATTCTAGTTTTTCTCCCCCTTTGGCATAAATGATAAAGTGATGTCTACAACTTTTTGGATTATACTCAAAACCAAAATACTAAAAACACAAGGTTTATGAGACATAATACAAACATGCTCCCCCTATATCCATGCATAATTTATTGGAATAACTCACCTATTATTGGAGATATTGAACTTGATTATCTCCCCCTACGTACTTAGGCTTCTTTAATTATTTTTAGGGGTAGGAATTACACCCAATTCCTATCCTAAGTGTTCAAAAATTACCTTTAGAAGTGGTTTGGTCAAGATGTATACAATTTGATCCTATGTAGAAACATACTCAAGTTTGACACTTTGTTCACTTACCTTCTCTCTTCCAAAATGATACCTAATGGGAATGTGCTTGGTCCTTGAGTGCATGATAGGGTTATTTGAGATGCTTATAGTACTTGTATTATCACAATAGATAGGGATAAGACCATCATACTCTACCTTATAATATTTTAGGGTCTATCTCATCCATAAGACCTGAGTGAAACATGAAACTTCTAAAATGTACTCAGCCTCACAAGTGGATAATGATATTGATGGTTTCTTCTTGCTTATCCATGAAACTAGGCACCTATCTAAGAATAAAGATCCTCCACTAGTACTCTTCATATCATTTATACTTCTTGACCAATCTGCATGTGTGTAGGCTATCAAATTAAACTCCTTGCTTCTTGGATACTATAATCCATATTCCATAGTCCCCTTGAGATACCTGAGTATCCTCTTAATTTCTTGCAGATGATTTTCCTTTGGGTCTTCTTGAAACCTTCTCACAAAACCTACTACTTGCATGATGTTAGGTCTAGAGGCTATGGTGTATAACAAATTTCCAATCATTGATCTATATGATGTCTGATTTACCTTTGAGGACTCATCTTCCTTTCTCAAATTACACTCTATTATCATGGGTGTAATAACTACTTTGAAATCTTCCATCTCAAACTTCTTCAAGATCTTTCTTATGTACTTGGCTTGTGAGATGAATATACCTTTTTCAGATTGGGTGATTTACAACCAAAAAAATAATGATAGTTCTCCTAGAATGGACACCTCAAAATGTTTATTCATCACCTATGTAAAGGCCTTGGTCATGTTCTCATTATTTTCACCAAAGATGATGTCATCTACATAGACAACTACTATCAATTGATGGTCATCTTCTATCTTGATGTATAAATTACTATCTATAACTCTTCTTTTGAATCTTTGATTTAATAGACACCTATCCAAACTAGCATACTGAGCTCTAGGAGCTTGCTTTAAACCATAGAGATCCTCTTTAAATCTACAAAGATAATCTTATAGTCTTTATCATATGATAGTGGGAACCCCTCAAGTTTATCAATGTACACTTCCTCTTCTAAATTCCCATTCAAGAAGGTATATTTGACATCCATCTAGTAAAATTTCTATCCTTTGAATCCTACATATGATAGAAATAATATAGTGGCCTCCAATCTTGCTACTAGTGCAAAGGTTTCCTCAAAGTCTACCCCTTCATCTTGTGCATATCCCTTGCATACCAATCTATCATTGTTCCTAGTGACTACTCCATCTTCATTCAACTTGTTTCTAAACACCCATTTCTTGCCAATGATATTCTTGTCTTTAGGCCTAAGAGCTAGTTCCCAAGTCTCATTCTTTTCTATTTGGTCTAACTCATTATTCATAACAACTATCCAAAATTTGTCTTTGATTACTTGGACAAGACTCTTAGTTTCAATCTTGGATAAGAGAGTAACATTATCTTTATTTGGATTACTTACCAATCTTCTCCTTATTTTCATACCTACATTCTTATTGCTAATGATTTGAGATTCAAGGTGATATCTTTGAATCTGCATTGAGGGTCCTTTTGAATCATGTCTCTTTTCAACTTCTTCTTCCTCATCAACCTCTATAGTCTCTTCTTCATTCTTGAAGTCCAGATTATCTAAAGTGTCCTTTGATTATGAGTTTGATTTCATTGTCTCATCAATATTCACATTGTGCTTTCTAATATCTTTTGTAGCCTCATGTTATAACATTTAGAGGCTGATATCATTGATGTGTATCCTATGAATATACCTTCATCAGATATGGAATCAAACTTTCCCAAGTTTTCATCATTTTTTTGATGAAACATTTTATCCTAACACTCTAAAGTGTTGCACATTGGAAAGTTTTCCCTTCCATAGTTCATAATGAGTCATGTTGCCATTAGTCCTTATCTATCCTCTATTTAAAGTGTAGATTATGGTGCTTACTATGTCTCTCCAATATTCATTAGATAGTATAGACTCATGTATCATAGTTCTAACCATATCTTGAACTGTCCTATTATTCCTTTCTACTACCCCATTCTACTGAGGTGTCTTAGCTACTGATAATTGTCTCCTTATTCCATAAACCTCATGGAAGTAATAAAACTCATTGGCACAAATATCTCCTCCTCTATTATGTCTTAGGGACTTGATCTTCTCATTATTCTCATTCTCAACAAAAGCCTTAAATTCCTTGAACTTGTTAAGAACTTCTTATTTTTATTTCATGAATGCAATCCAAGTCATTCTTGTGTAATATTCTATGAGTCACATGAATTAGTTATATCATTGAATGCTTTGAATTAGTATAGGCCCAACATAGATCAATGTGCATTAAATCCAAGGGTATTTTAGTAGAGTATTCCTTGGAATTTAAAATTCTTCTAGTTTTCTTACCATGTTGACATGCCTTGCAAATTATGTTTTTAGGTTTGGTGATCTTAGGCAAGCTCTTCATAAATTTCTTAGTGCTAATCTTGACCAGATTTTCAAATTTTAGGTAACCTAACCTTTTGTACCATAACCAAATTTCATCTATCATGCTCGTGAAGCATTTCTCCTTATTTATCTCATTTAAGACATATAGATTGTTATCAGTCCTCTTAGCATTGATAATTAGCCTTCTTGATTTGGCTCTCTTTATCTCACACCCTCTATCATGAAAGGTTACTATGTGTCCTTGATTGCATATTTTGATTAAACTAAGCAATTTATGTTTCAAACCTTCCACATACAACACATTTTGTGTCTTGATCTTCCCATTATCCAAACTCAAGACACCCTTACCAACTATATTGGTAGTTGTGTTGTCTCCAAACCTTATTATTCTTGCATCATTATTCTTTAATGAGAAGAACTTATTTATGTCTTATATCATGTGGCTTGAGAAACCACTATCTATATACCATTTCATGCCTTCATCTTGAATGTGAAAGGTAGTCTGAGATAGCATATAATCCTCTTTGGTCTTCTATTCCTCCTTAAAAAATAGTCCATCTTGACTCTTGAACTCAATATGATATGTCCTAACTTGCTTTGGCTTCTGTACTAATGTGTGATCCTTCTCATGAATTATAAGAGTTTCATAGGTATTATTGAATATTGAGGGACTTATAACTCTATTATAGTAGAATCTTGAAATGTATCCTATATTGTGATAGATGTAGCAAACAACATTTCTATACTTACCTCTTGACTAATTAATATTTTTCCCATGGTCCTATGATGACTTGTCCTTTATTATATTGGGCTACCTAATTGGTCTTTTCATGTTGGTAATATTGACTTGTTATGAATTCTCACGTTCTCTCTCAAACTTTCACATTTTGTCTATGAGCTACTCAGACTCAACCTTTAGAGAATCTAGCTCTATATTCAACTGGTCATACTCAACTTCCTTTAACTTAAACCTTATGTTAATACTTTCTTACTAATTATTGAGATCATTGATAGTATTATTTTGATGATTCAAATAATCAATGTCTCTTATGATCTCATAGTATAGGTATACTTTAGCTCTTCCTTCTTCACTTTCGTAATTGACTTCTTCATCATACATGTTATCTTCCTCCCATTAATCACAAGACATCTTGTGCTTCTTAGGACCACCTTCAAGATGTTAGACTTATCTTAAAAAGATTAAGATATGATACCAATTGTTAGAAACATAATGAATAATAGGTGGGGGGTGAATCACTCCCTTAAATCTTTATTTCACATGTACTTTAACATTCTTTGAACCATCAAAGCAATACAAAGATATAACGATGCATAAAGAGTCATTCATATGAGAATAACACAAGAAACACATATATGAGTGGGAAAACTTGAAGGAGAAGAAAACCCAATGATATTTTCAAATGTACTATATTTTTATAAGACAAACATCAATATTTAGTGAAGCACCAACTTCACATAGAGCACCAACCCCAACTAGCCAAGCAACCACTTGATTAGGCTTTAACAAGCACCCACTTGAAAGGAGGCACCAACCCCCTAGAATAATCAATACCAACTCAACAAAATAATTAATTTGTTAACCTTTAGATAAAATTATTTATAAACCAACTGATGATGACCACATATTCATCTCGACACACTCTTATCCCTCTCAAACTACCTTCTAGGCCTTTTCGCTCAACTAGGTCTCTTCAAGATAGATTAGGTCATTTGACCTTGATATTAATATATAGTACCATATTATATATTCATGATAGTTTATTTTAACCCTTATAATGGGATAAAATACCTCCTTCATCTCTTAAAATTTATATATCATTCACTTCAACTCAGATACTCTCTAACAATTCAATTAGGCCTTATTCTTATACTGGGCTCTTAATCATGCACCTCTTGGTTGGCCATAAAGACTTGATTACTTATATTTACAAAAAAATATGAATTATTTCATTCCAAAAACATTAATAAAACATTAAATTATGTCAGCCATAGCTCAAATGGATCAAATCCTTCTTTAGGCCTTAAGGAGACCTAATTCAATTAGGCCTTCATTAACACACGTTACACTTTGCCTTAGATCACATTAAAACACCTCAAATGATAGGAAAATATAATATTAAACTAAAATAAACCCATTATAATCTCATATAGTATCCATAACATTTTTTAGCTTCAATCACCACTTGAAGCACACCATTAGTATTGTTCACAATTAGGCCTGTGCATACCCAAAAAGTTTGTCTTAAAAAACTAATGCATAAACATTATTTTTACAAAAAAAAAATGGAAAAAAATAAAATATACAAAATATAAATTACATTATGGGAATAATCATGTGATTTATATTTCAAAACTTAGGGAAAAAGGACTCAAACCTTTCTCTATAAATAGTTCACTCAGACCTATCAACTAGCCTCAAAACATAGTCATAGAGACTTGAAATTTGAACACCTTAAATAACACACTAAATTAATTAAAATGAATGAAAAATATATTAAAAAATCTTTATAACAAATTACAATTAAAAAATCATAAGATCTAATGGAAATATTGGTCTTTCAAAATAATCTCACAACCTTGTATCTCACTGTCTCATCTGAACTAGATAGGTCAACTTATGAGCAATATTTTTATCATATACAATGACCTAAAAAACTTATATCCAACATAAAATTTTCTTAAAATTATTTAATAATGTCTCCATGAACTTGTATTCATCCCTATTCCATGATAACACATCCCTAAACACCTTCTCACTTCTGCCCGGGTTTCTCACTGTTTACACCATTAGGCATGTTAGTGACTGGTCAACTTGTATGAATATTTTAACACAATTTAAGGATATAAAATTATTATAAACCACAATTTACATCAAATAAAATTATCAATCTTTTTATTCCATCTATTTATCAACTTTGACTTGGTCAACTTTGACTACTACAGTAAATCTCTAAGAAATAAGGCTTTTCTTATAGGGTCCACTCACTCACTTGAAAAAAAAATCACACCATAAGGTACTTGGGAGAGTTTAATATAACATAAACTTACTTATCTATCAATTTGAGACCATTATAGGCTATTTTGAGCAAGATATTTTATATTGGGTCATTATTAGGGTTTTAGAGAGGGTCAACACTATTTCTAATGTTAATGATTGTTCATAAAGGATTGATCCTCATTTCCAAAACTAATGCCTAGCGATATTATCTAGGATACTTACCCATCTCTCCTTAATATCTTATATTCCCATGTAAAGGTTACATGTGTCAATGAACACCTAAAAATCCTTCTTAGGTTGAGTACTCTTCATTTTGTGCACATGAGAGAACTTAAAACCACTTTTCATGTCTTATCTTGCAAACCATGACCTAAAACATTGTTAAAATTATTGAATAAATATATCATGCCTCTATCTATGATCATATGGGCTCAAACATCTTGAAATTTTAATCTCATACCTCATTTGGCCACCATCTCTATCTTTACTTACTTAGACCTTGACCTTCAAACCACATTAGTCATTGAAAATAACCTTATAACTTCTTTCCATGCACTCTCCACCTCATCATCAAACTCAAAAAAAATATCTCATTCTCAAACACTGATTTACATCCTTTAAAGGCCTTGAAAATAACTCATTAGGTTAGGCAGGGTCTAGAACTAATCTAGTTGCAAACTTGGACTTAAGGTCTTACCCTTGTAGGTTCATGTTGAAACTCTCTTACATGATCTAATAAATAATACTCATTCCCAAGAAACCTTATATAGACTATTATTCCTCTGTGAATCTATCTCACCCAAACACCATGATCAAACCTCCTGACTAGGACCTTACAAACCATGACTAGTGACATGTCTAGGATTCTCAAGCACTGGAAACTTAAAAACTAAACTTGAAACACTTATTTATCCTTATATACCTTGATCACATGCATTACATATTTATAAAACAATGTCATACCTCTCAATGATTATATCAAACAAGAACATTCTTCATTGACCTCATGAACACCTTTCTTAAGAACCTTTGACATCAATGAAAATATCAATGCCAAACCTAAACAATAGGAAAAATGATCAACATAAAGCACATAATAATTATAAATACCATGAGGATGAAAATAAAAGTGATGAATAAAAAGAGAAATTTGAGGAAGAAAATATGGATGATGATGGTAATGAGGAAAAGAATGCAATTGATTAATTAGAAGAATACAATGAGCATAATGATGATAAAGAACAAGCTACAGTTGATGCAAAAGAAGAGATAGAGGATATATAAGAGGAGGAATAAGGATTGGATGATAATGGTTCAAATAATTTAGCTATAAATAAATTAGAGTCAATTTTCTAGTTTCATGGATGCATTCAAAATAAGAATCTTATTGTGTCTATAAACCCTACAAACAAATATAAATTCATCAACATGGATGTGGCCCAACATCTAAAGGTTAAATCAAAGAATATCAAGGAGGCTCAATTAGATGGTAATAATATTATAGTCTTTGCATATTTAAAACTAACTATGGATAAATATGTTTTGCATTTAGTTTTTTATGCTTTAGATATGGATGGGTTGGATATGGTTCTTAGATATCCACGGTTAGAAACTTTAGGAATAATCAATATTAATGTTTAGAAGAAGTTCATGAAGTTTTTATATAGGAAAAATAAGGTCACCTTACAAGATATCATAGCTGGAAAGACATAGCTAATAGCCAAGATAAAGCACGAGAATGAGATTGAATTAGGTGATGAAGATTTAGAGGATGACATAGATATAGGAAACAATACAAGCATAAAATAACAATTACATCTACTCAAGAGACAAAGGAACCACCAAAGAAAAATATGGAATAGGTAGAAGAAAAGGTGGATAAGGTCAAATTATCAATTTTTTTTTGAGGTATATAGACACTCACATCATCATGAGAGGAAATAATTGGGGAGCCATGTGAAGGAGTGTCATAACAAAAATCACTTTGGCTATATAGGAAATCAGAGTACCAATCACTATAGTTATTCATGGAAGCCAAAGAATAACTACTATGGTCAAGTGTGTAATCAAATTAGTGCAATGACCTATGGAACATGGAATTAATAGGGAAATCACTATGACTATGCATGGATGAATAACTACTATGGTCATGGATGGAATCAAAGTAGTGCAGTGAAATATGGTATATGGTATCAAAGGAGGAATAATTATGAATTGACACCAAATCAATACAATTATGACAATGAATGAAATCAAATTAGCTCAATGTAATTTAAAAAAAAGGTTGGAGAGTTATCACCTACCAAAATCACATATAGATGATTAGATGATCTAGATTGGAGACAAGTTCCAATGATTTGAACACATTCATTATTTAGTTTCTTCTTATGTTTAAGAGATGAAACATGTCAAGGAGGGAAGTAATGTTATGTACCTAAGGATATTATACATTAATGTATATGGGTTGATGGAGATGCTAATATGTGGCACACATCCCCCTTAGTTAGTTATATGGGTCTAATTTATTAGGATAAATGAGTAACTTGTGGAATTAATGCATTATGTAATGGTCAACCTACATTAGGATTAGGAGGTTACCCATCCATTGTTAGTTATATATAGGTCTATATAAAAGAGGTGAATATCATTGTAAAGGAATCAATAAAGTTAGTGTTGATTCTTCTATTTGGTAGAAGGATAGTGGAGGTTATCCCTTCGAAGTGACATTGTGGAGTTATTCCTTCCTAAAGGATTATCGTATGGTATTGTCCTACCTTAAGAGTATTATTTTATTTCTATATATATCAAATATTTTGGAATCTTGGCCAACGAATATATATTATGTTAAGTTTATCTACATTATATTCTATATATTCTAATTCTTATTAGTGTGGATCATAACAAACAATCAACTAGTACACAAGCATCCTAGAATCATTCAATTTTATCACTACTTAATTCCTAGGGGAAATTTTTAGGTGTCTACATTTCCCCAAACTTTGATGTGTATGTATTCATATCAAAGTAGCAAATAATACATGGTATGAATATAAAATTTCATGCACCTAGATATCTAAAAAAATTTCAATGCACATGGTAATCTATAAAAAACATTCATTTTTTTCCACATAAGCATGGGTAAGTTCCAAATAATAATAATTTACTAAAATATGAAAAAGTGAAAAAATATACAACATTAAACTGAGATAAAAATGAAATTACCACACATATATAAGTACCTCAAATTTGGATGAAATCGTAGACAAAATTTTGAGGATAATACTTACAAAAATTTAATGTAAAATTAAATAAAAACTTGAGTAAAATTATAATTATATCTAACTAAAAACATGGTGAGATCATTCTAACTAAAGTTAACTATTAACTTGGTGACATCACTTAAATAAACTAAAAACATCCTACTGTAGTTTTCTTGGTAAAATAATATAAATAACACTAACATCCTAATGAAGCCATCCAAAATAGAATTGAAATAAAGTATGAGATACCAATTTTTTTGATGTAGCAATGCACATGCCCTAAGATGCATGCTTCTAAATGTGACAGGTAAGATATATGCTTCCCTTTTGAGATTTGAGGTAAACTTGTGAATCTCACATTTCAAAATAAATAGATTAGACAAACAATGTTCAATATAATAGATAAACCATGGATGTATATCATATAAAGATGTTGAAATTAAAATATATGTATACAATATTATTTTTTGCATTTGGGATCATGATATGAGTAGTATAGTGTGTATGAAAAATATATAAATATACAACACTATTGAGTGCAAGTATAATAGATCCTTCTCTCAATGGATGCATCATATGGATCATTATAATATATTAAGCATATAAAGACATTTAGATGATATGGGTCATGGAAAAGACAATGTATTTGTGACATATAACAACATATGAAAATATAAGGAACACATGACAAACTAATAAATATCAAAGTATAAGGGCTAAATATAAAATAAAAATAAATTTGAAACAAATATTGAGATGAAAAATATAAAAAATCCTAAGAGAAAAGATATAAAGTAATTGTAAATTGTCAAAAATAAAATAAAAATAAAAAATGAGAGCCAAACAAAAATGAAAAGAAAGCAAAAAATACATAATAAACCCTGATAAAAATTAATTTGTCAACAAATATAAATAAAGTAACACACCACCAAATAAGCAAGCAAACATGACCCTGATCTAATATAGTGGCATGGTATAAGAGATGGCTCATAAATAGAACCAGTGTAGATCAATAATGTTGATTGAATTATTCAAAGGTTTTCCTTCAAGTGTAGCAAGGTGATATGCCCTCGATGACTTCTCTATGATAAAAAATGGGCCATGTCAGTTTAGATTAAATTTCATTCTTCTCCTTTCCCACACTGGTATGTTTTGATTTAATTTCACCACTTTATCACCCACATTAAATTCTCTTGATCTAAGTTTATTATTGTAAGTCATTTTAAGGTGATTCTAATATATCCTCAAGTGATAAATAGAATTAATCCTTTTTTCATGTAGCTTATCTAGTTGACATAATTTATTTTATCTATATCTTTCATAATTGATAATACATTTTAAGAATACTCTGAAGATGAGATTTCAAGCTCAAAGGGCCACACTAATTCTACTCTATTTAATAGTGAATAAGGAGTTGTTTTTGTGTTATGTATTCCCATAATGTAAAATGTATCTAGTTATGCCAATCATAACCATGTTTATTCTCTAATTTTTAATAAATGTTGACTGCACTCTTTTTGGAAGCTTTAACTTGTCCATTGTATTTTGGGTAATAAGGAGTGGATAGTGTTTTCTTGATCTTGAGCTTATCAAAAAAATATATCGTTTTACACTTAAAATGTAATCTATTATCCAAAATAATTTTGGAAGGAAGGCCAATCTAGAGATAATATTAGTCATAATAAAATTTCAAATATCTTAACTTCTTGTTGAGACAAGGGGAACCATTAATATCCACTCTGTAAAATATTTTGTTGGTGGTAATAATAAACTAATGACCTTCTGAGAATGTATGGTTAATCTTTCCAACTAAATAGAAATTCCATATAAAAAATGAACATAGTGACATGGTGGTTTGTGACTCTTGGGAAGGAGCATGTGTAATACTAATGTGTCTTTAAAACTTGTAACACATCTTAGCATATTCATGACTATAACACTCTATTTTATTCCAACAATAACCCATTATAATAAAATTATGTGACATGATTTTTCCACTAAAATTTACGTGACATGATTTTTCCACTAAAATTTACTCCACGTTCATTATCATGAACTTGTTGTAATGTAATTATAGCCTTTTCGTATCTAAGACATTAGTAGATACTAAATTATAGTATTAAACACTTTTTAATGTTAATATTGACCTACATTCATCTCACATGATTTTTACTTACACATGTCTCTTACACAACTTTCTATTTTATCCACATGATTTCCATGGGTTTGACATTCTCAATTTACTATCAATCACTTACATAAATTTCCTAATTTATGCCTAACCTATTCAAAAATGTACTCAACATTATATCTAGGTCATCAGTCAAGTATTATTTCATTATGGATGAATCCTCTAGACTCAGACACATGGAATTATGGAGTCTTCCAACCCTAATGGACCTATTCCTATGCAAATTCAAGGTCAATTTTCAAATTCAAGTAATATTTATGTGTTGAACTGTATGCTTCACATGTTGATGGCATGATAATGTACCCAAAGAGTCTTATATAAATACACAATAGGTATAATGATATTTTATTATATAAAATTATTAAGAAAAAATATTCTAACACTTACATATTTAAAGGAACTACACTAAACTTACTTATTAAAAAAACAGTCATAAAGAGCATGCCTTATCCAAGTTTGAAACACCTAATCCAATCCAAGTTTTACATTTACCAAGTGTCAAAATCTATATTATAGGTTACTTTCATAAAAGTAACACCATTGCACATATACACCTAGTGGGGATAAATAGGTGTGGTTTGACTTCCCTCTTCATAGTATTAGATACATAGGTAGTGATCATACATTCATTATGGATTGGTTAAGGTTGACTCAACCCAAATTATTCAATTTTTTAAGGCCTAAACCTAGTTTTAAAAATGGACTTAGGGTTTCAAAGAGAAGGACATAAGTTTCTAGATATTGTGCACATAGTGAGCCCCTGATATTGCACATACAAATGGATTATAAGTAGGTGTAGTGGCATGTACCAAAATATAGAATCATAATATACATAGACAAAATTGGTATAAGATAGATGCTATAATCTAATTTAAGTTATGATGTAGGTGTCTACAAACTAAAATATTTGTCTAGGTGGTTCCAAACACCTAGTTCTTGATCTTAGCAACTCATAGTCTACCTATAGACCTTCTAATACATACATTTAATATTAGACCTAAACATAAAATTAACACACTAAGTATCTTAATCCATTAGGTCATTTCTATTTTTAGTAAGAATAATTATGTATTCAAACCCTCAATTTTATAATCAAACTAGTGTATCACTGCTATACTTTATGTAAACCGAATAGTTCAAAATTGTATACTTGTTTAAATAACTAAATAAAAAATAAATCATAACATATTGGTGAACCCATATTTTGTCTATAACATAGAAAAACCATAGGTTTCCCTTAGGGTTCCATCCTTATTTCTAGGGTTTTAAAATTTTGTGTTAGGTTTCAAACCTAATTTTTGATTTCCCCATACAAGGAAATAATTGTTTTTGCACCTTGGTCCTAGCCTTGTGTATATCTTTATGATTTCATTGTATTACATATAATAAGGATAGTTACCTTGTATCTCTTAGGAAAATTTATAGATTAAGTGATGTTCATATTGAGCATAATTAGATTCCTTTGGTTCCATCTAAAAGGACTAAACGAAATGAGATGAATGTTCATTCTTATTATTTTGATGGAAATATTATTAATGAATACATATAAACATAATATCATATTGATAATAAATAAATTCCTAATCTAGATAATGCTAATCAAAATAATCATGAATACCAAGATATAATTCATCCTAATGACCTTAATGAGTTATATCCTAGACAAGTTAAAGCATTATCTAATTTCAAAAATTTAATTAATCAACAACCTTGTGACTTGTATAAAGTTTTAAAGTTAATCTTAGAAGTTAAAACTATAGAAAAAAATAAGGTTGTAAAAGTAGAGGAATAAAAATTGAGCTCTTGATTTATACATATATACCTTTTGGAGGTATTAATTTCACCATAGGTCTTCACACTACTACTATTACTACTATTCCTATGTCTATACCTTTGGATACACATTTGATTGCCACCTAAGATGTGAAGGAAACATAAGGTTTTGCCTAGATTAATATGACTATTTGTACACAAAATACTTATGTACATCATAAATTTTATTACTTATGTGAAATCCTCATACATGCCTACTACATAATCCCTTGATAAAACTATTATAGTTTAATAGGCTAAGTTATTACAATTTGAGTAGTGTGATTCTAGAGAAAGTCATTAAAAATATTCTCATGCATTGCTTTATAATCCAATAGCCCTACATATTTAAAATTATCCCTTACCTATAAGATTTTAATCTCTTAAGCTTACATTATATGATGGTTTCATGTAGTATGTTTGGACTATGCCCCCAATGACATAATGTTGACTAAGTTATTTCTATAAAGTTTTAAGGACTATACTTTATGTTATTTCTATGACCTTGCATTCCAATTAGTTAAGGCATTCAATTATTATTTTTGATTAATTTATAACACATTGTTTGATCAATATTAGTGAAAGATTGTCTTATGCTCAAATTGAAAAACTTAAGAAAGGATATAATGAACCAACTCATGACAATGTAATTTATTATTAGACTATTCTTTATAATATGACAAATCCTATGACCAAAAATGAGTTTTAAAATATATATGAGAAAATCTTACATTTAGCTCTCCATGAGTCTATTATGTTTAGGAGATTCAAATCATTTGATGAATTGTGCCACATAGTTAGATATCAATAAGTTAATGTCATTTATATAGACAAACTCAAATATGTGCTAATGCTACAACTACTTCACCCATAAAGTTTCAAATCAAATAAAGGTACAATGTCAAACCAAATGATACTAAGAGTGATATAAAGAAATAATTAATGCATTGTCACAATGTGCTAATCAACTTATTTTATCCAATCGACAAAGGAGGATTTTTCATGGTTAATTGAATGTCCTCATAATATTTTATATAAGTTACTTGAGTACAACCTTATATCTCTGCCTCCACCTAAGGAGGTTGATATGAGTAATCCTCTACCCAAGGGACATGAAAATAATACATATTTTTACTACCATACATGCAAAGGGCATTCTAAAAACATATTATTTGGATCGAGACATAAAATTCAAGATCTCAATTATGAAAATTTTATTGAGACTAACACACCTATGAATTATTTAGGACCAAAACCAAATATGGATACATAGTTAAATTTTTTTTGATCCTTATAAAAATAATACATAAACAAAAACTAAGGATAATTTTAAGATGCATGCCATAAAATGTGTAGACACCTAAAACTGACTGCCGATAACCTCCAATCAGGCTTTTGGCTAATTTCTACCAAAATGCACAATTTGGTTTATAAACACTAAAACACATAAAATGATGTGAAAATGATATATTCAAATATCTATTTTGGCTAGGGTATCCCTAAATGGGCCAATGCAATTTATGGGCCAGCTAACTTTGATCAGTTTATTTCGAGTCAAAATGCCAAATTTGCACCTGCGTGCTTTGGACTGCTCTTTCCTATCAAATATTTTGCACAAGACTCATGCCTTTGTTATTTGTTGTTGGTAACATCCTAAATGGGAATATGCATCTAATGCATCTAATGTGGACTTCCAATTCAAATCGAATGAAACTTAGAACCAATAATAAGGCATTTTGATCAATTTGGGTAATTTGTGCATAAAGTGCTTAAATCATGTTGAAGAGCTACTTAACCCAAATCAAGGCCTAATAAAAAATTTCATCAAAAATTGTTAAATACTTATTTTTAAAAATGAATATTTAATATCTGCATCATCAAGTGACCTCATTTCTTGGGAAGACATCCCTAGGCCATAAATGCCACAAATATCAGGATTCATGCCCTCCATGCCTCATCAATGCCTTCCATGATGCCCTCCATAAATCTTAATTCCCCTTCTTCCAATGACATGATGAGGATAATTACAAACTTAATTCCAAAAATTGAATTAATCTTGAACCACACATCTCAATCTTGAGATGGATAGTTGAGGTTGATTCTGATCAAATCTAAAAATCTATAAATAGGATGACTCACAACATCATTTCTAAGATTTTTTGATGAAAAGTTATAATTCCAAACTAGTTCCAAAAGCTTCAAATAACTAGTGTTATAATTCCAAATTTATTCCAAGATAAGACAACCCAAAGCCATAAGGTGCCAAGAGGAGATGAAGGTAACCACTCTCCATTAAAGAAGACCTCTTGAAGCACAAGCTGAGCAAACCACCACAACAAGAATTTTAGAGCATCCAAGGAAGGTAAAAGAGATTTATTTTGAATTTTAGTTGTGTGTTTCATTCATGATTGTTAACTAAGATCTCCCTAGCATCTAGGCCTAGAGATGTTATGCTATTAGTGTGTTTATTTCATTTTGTTTTCATTTTGGAACTAACACCATACTAACTATTCTCTCTTGAGTCAAATTTCTAGATCACATAATGGCATCCCCAATGGGACTAGATGCATCCTACACCTAAAGGAGATCCTTTTACAACCTTAAAAAACTTATTTGAGCTTTTAAAATTCTTATAAATTGGTTTTCTAACTTTTTTTTGCCAGTTTTAGTTGCCATGGTTTTTACATAGTAACTGACATCTATAGAAATACCGGCATCAATTACTTAGCTTAACCGATGTTAGTTAGTAGAATCAACATCGATCAAATCTTGGTTGCCCTTAACCAATCTCGATGGTATTTATCGACATCGGTCACTATGTTTTTCTAAAAACACAGACTCGACACAAAGAGCTTCAAAGTTAAAGGACATGCTAACAATTTTGTTGCAGGACCAAGCATGATATTTGCTCAAAACATGTTTAAAACACTTTTTAATACTTAAAGTTGGATTAGGAACTTTATTTTGGTGCTTAACAAGGAATTTTTAGATGTTTTGGTGAATGTTTTTCAAAGTTTACAACTAAGACCAAGGGGTCAAATGAACACCACCAAACATTTTATTGGTTTAAAAATGAACATACTTGTCAGTTTTTGCTTACAATAGTTGTTTAATTAGATTAATCTTGTTTGGTAAAAAGAGTTATATTGTGTGTATGATCTTCTATTTGTCCCCTATAGGGAACCCTTAGAATCAAAAGTGATATTCCTATTTCAAGTATCCTAGTCTAAGGATTAGAAAGACAGTCATCTAAAGCACTCCCCAAAAACTTGTCAAAGTTTGGGTGATCTTAAAAATGACCCTTGAGTCTTTCTATTTTCATGCTTTTTTAATTTATGCATCTTGGCTTGCGAGGGGGACTTCATCACCTCTCGTAAGTTCCTTAGGGAAGCTTTAACCTAGGGTTTCATCTCCCAACATTGAATTCATTTGACTCTTTTAGATTTGCACACGAGACATAGTGGTACTTTAGATATCACACTACACTGAGCGAACAATAGGATGTAGTGGTTGTAAAAAGGACTAGACCTTTTTTCAATAAGTTGAGTGATATGAACCTAAAATTTGTGTTTTTATTTTTCAATGTTTGGCATGAAAGTTATTGTGCAATTGATTCCAATAGATCATTTACAAACTTGTTAGAATTTAGACAAATCCCCACTTGTCATGAAATTATTATTGGTACAAGGTGCACCTCAAGGTCCATGCCATAGTACTATAATTTGAGAGAGGGGGGGTGTAAAAACCCTACTATATAATGCGCATTTACTTTTGGATGAACACTTAAAATCCTCTCAAATGATGTATATTAATAGATTCCAATAGTACCAAGAAACCTTATCAATTTAGGATCTAAGAATGATTAATTAGTTGGCCTTATCCTAGTTTAAAGTCTTGTTTGGAGTAAAAACTTGGTGTAAGCAAATGATCCAAACCTAACACATAGTCCAAATTTTCCTTTGAACAAAGAGGCATTATGCTACCCACGTGAGATCATCAATTTGCCTTGTTCAAAGTTCATCAAAAGCTTGAGAGTCATATCATCCACTTTGGCACATTTATGCTATCTAATTGAGTCTATACCTTTACTAAAGTTGTTTAAGTCCTTCACTTATAATTTAAATTCAAAATTACACCTTTACAAGTTCATAGGTTTGATGTGTTAAGTGGGTTCACCATTTGCACTAAACTTGAGGGAACTTAGGTTTAATTTCCAATTTAGCTTGAAGGACATTTTAGAATCATAATCATTATCATCACTTGATAGACTTAAGCTATTTGTGATAAACACTTACACTTTAAGTCTATACACCACAAAATTTTTAATCAAGAAGGGTAGTGTTATGCTGTCAAAATTATGGAAAAATGTCTTTGCCTTTGAGAGTTTTTGAAACAAACTTTTTCATCACACCTTTTGGGTAGTATAACATCTTTACACTACCCAAATCATTTCAAATTTTGTTTCATAGACCCTTTTGCATATAGTTCTAAATTTTTTCCTACATATTCAGATCGATCGAAGTGTGATTTTTGATCCTTTGTCTAAAGCACAATTATACTATTCAATTTTGTCTAGATTGTTTGTCAAAAAGTACCAAGTTTTATACCATTATTTATGAGAAAATAAACTATTGTTAAAGTACCTTTTGTTTCATACCTTATACCTAGTTGACCAAGTTCATGTCCAAGAATCAAATGCCTAGTGTTTGTTAGAAGTGTTTCAAATTCGTTAGATTAAAACTTTCATCTATTTTCAAAGTCTAGCTTTTGATGCCATTTGGCCAAGAGTCCTAACACATGCCGTGTTTGAGCCTAGATTTTGACATTGCATTTGGCCAAAAGACCTTGCAACTTTTAATTTTATATATTAGATTGATTTGAAATAATTTGACCTTAGAGTTTGGAATTTTGTTTTTTTCAGTCCATTTAATTACTCATCTTTGTGTGAATAGTGAAATGTTAGATACTTCACGCTAGCTTGTTTCCTCACAAATCTTTGCATAAAACTTTTGATCCTTTTAACAAATCTAGACCCAGTTGAAGGCATCATTTGTTTTAGATCTTGTCCTTTTTAGAGTTTGTAGAACTCTTTGACCTTTTAGCACCAAGTATTGACTATGGATCCAAACATGTATTCCTACATTCATAGTGGACTCATGTATAATCCAAGGATTAGTAATGTAGTTTCATAGTAAGAAATGGTGTAAGACCCCTATGCAGATAACATTGATTATGAGATGGATTCTTATCCCTCTTATAATACTCAATTAGGGGCATAAAGCCAATATCCATTGGCTAACTATTTGGTTAACACACCAACTTACATAGAATAGGACCAAGAACAAACCATGAAATACTTAGCTACAATACCAATAGTGGATGAGCCAATAATCCAACAGTCATACTCTACCAATACAACTTCCACGTATGATCTATTTTTGTTTGAGTGACATTTATTAAAGAATAAAGATGAGATTTTGGTTAGGTCCATAGAGGCAGGGGATAAGTTTTCAGTAAACTTCCCTCATAAAAATTTACCAAGTCTAGCAAGAGTGCCCCACAACATCATTTATGATCAATAGGCTTCTTCTAGCAATCCTATGGCTCTAGTCTAAACAACTTACCAAGACCCCAGTATATCCAATCAAGGAAAAAATATCATGGAAGATTAATTTAACCAAATGCAAATAATATACCAAACTTACCTAAATTTAGCATGCAATTTCAATTAGATAAACATGGTAAGTAAGCTTCTCATTGACCTAGTACCTTCAATAGGAGTGTTGATGGAATTAACTAGATAAGAAAATATGAGTTTTGACCCATTTGTACAAACCAATTCAATAGATAACTTGATACATATGCTAGTTATTAAAGAAATGTCTTTGGCTTCTACACTGAATAGTGAGCCAAACATAGTAGACAATGTGCAAACAATGTCCAATCTTGATCAAAGAGGTACTAACATAGAAATAACTAGCCAACAACATGTACCTATAAATAATCCCATGAGTAGATCATCATACCAAGGAATAGGAGTTTATATACCCTAGCCTCAACCAGTTATTTCCTCAAGTGTACAACATATAAGATTAGATAGTCAAAAAATGGCTGAAGTTACGCTTTAATGATAGAGTGTGATGAATTCTACTCCCCCTCAACAAGTAGTGAGTGGTATTTCACAACAACAGACATAGTCTAATGTATCAAAGCAATAGAGGATGAATACATTTCCACCTCAATCAAGGGCAACTAATATTCCACCTCACCAAGTAATGACAAATATACCTCTTCAACCATAGAATAATATGCTAGTCCAAAACCAAGCAATGACTAGCCAACAACATGCATATATTGGTCAGCGACAGATGATAAATCTACAACCTACTTTCACTTCCTCATAGGGATTCATGTAATAAGGAAGTCCCCATGTTTCTAAAGTATGTACTAGACAACCATTGGTTCAAAATGTGCCACAAATTTAGAGACAGGGTCTTGGTCCACAAGTTCCTACACAACAACAAGGTTTGATTAGTCGGTAGCATGTCCCTTTTCAACCATAAAAAGAATAATATAGTTATATCCCTTCATCCCAACTACAAAATCCTCCAAGTTAAACCTTTATCATTAATCCAAACCAAAATATCATGTAGCCATATATGTAATTTCAAGTACATCCCAATTCATGTATGTGTATTCCTGGTCCATTCCCCAACCAAGCCAATCTACCCCAATATGTGTCTCCATCATATCCTAGTCAAAGTGTTCCACTTGTGACCTCCCAACCATCTATATAAACCAACATTCTCCCTCAAACCAATATCCCTTCCAGTTTCCTATCCCAAGAATTGTAATAGATGAAGGATGCGATTGCTACCATTCAGGCAGGGAAGTAGACTAAGAAGTTCAAATTAGATTATGTGTGTTCCTATCCATTCAACATGGAGTATTTATAGATACCATTTCATCTAGGTTATGAACCACCCAAATTTGATAAGTACAAAGGGAAAGGTGACCCTAAGGCCCATTTGACCAAATTATTTGTCACATGTCAACCAACGGCATATAGTGACATATACCTTTTTCTGTTGTTTCCAAGGAGCTTGGTTTGGAGTGGTTTTTAAATTTTCCTAAGAAATTAGTAACAGACTTTGATGATTTTTCTTATAATTTTGTGCATGACTTTTCCTACAATCTCGAGCATGAGATTTCATTAGTAGACCTGACACAAATAAAGCAAAAAGCTGGGGAGAGTTTTGAAAGTTATTTATAATGATGGAGAGCCCTTGCAAGCAATTTCACCCAAAATTTACTAGATAAACAATTAGATATTATGTTTACTAAAAATTTACATAGTGAAATAGCCTATCATTTGAAACTACAATGTATACATAAATTCAAGGAGATGATTGATAAAGGTTTGTTGATCGAGTGAGTGATAATTAATAAAGGAGTCATCAAGATCAATTAAAATAATCAAAATCAAGGTATCAATCATGGAAATGACCAACATCCCATCCAAGTGAAAGCATCACAATTGGCACAGACCAATAATCAAGAAATATCGAAGCAATTCAACCAAAATAAAAATGTTGTGGGAAATGGAGTAACCAAATCTCATCATGTCCAAACTATGTAGACATCATCTACACCACCTTTTCAACTTAATCATACCTAGAAACCTCTCTAACCAATGCTACAAGTACAACAACCAAGACTTGCACAATAAATACAATAGTCTTTACCATTGTAAACCCCTCTTCCTAAGTGAACCATGCTTACATGTCATGTCTTTAGTGACCTAAGAGAACCTATTGAGTCTATATTTCAAAAGATTGCCACCACTAGTCTGATTAGTTTGCCTATACCAAAGAATTATCCACAAGGCATTCCTTACCTTGATTGGTATCATGAAAATGAATTTTGTGACTATCATTGGGTCAATGGGCATAATCTATGAAGATGTGTCCAAATCAAGCATTTAATCAAGAATATGTTGGAGAATGGGGAGATAAAATTGGATAATGGTGCTTCCACTTCCAATCAAACTCTTAGGTTTTATCAAAACCCCTTTCCCCAACATAACAATTAACACCAATAGAATAATCAATAACAATAATAATGGATAGTGCAGTAGCAAAATCAATAGTATCAGAATCAAAGGCTGAACTAGCAGAACCAAAAAAATTAGCAACATAATCTACAAGAACAAAAAAATGAACAAGGTCAGAATGGTAACAACTAAAAAACCTACCATGTAGTTTCAAATGACTATAATAGGGTTGTAGGTCATATTGTAGGGGGTAGCATTAATACCATTTCCATTAATCCTATACCAAATACTAATTAGCCTAGACCATTGCTAAACAACAATATTCAACCAAATCACATGGATAATCCTTCTTTGACCTGGGAGTGCATATAGGCAAACCAATAAACTAGGACTTCCACTTTTGGATCTTATAGCAAAAACTCATTCTTGCCATGTGACCACATGCAAGTGGACCAGTAACTAAGACTTGTCCTATTTGGTCCCACACCACTTCCAACATTGGTTAGTAATAATGGTCTGGTATTTAATCCCAATTATGAAATCATAACTAGAAGGTCAAAAATTACTATCCCAGATCCACAACCTTCTGCCACTTTTCCAGTCATCCAACCAACTATTCAACCTTGGAATAAACCATTCACTACTGACCAAGATAAGAAGTTTGATATTGTAGACCAATTGCAAAAGATAGCAGCACAAATTTATATTTTATATTTGTTGTAAATGTCAATAATCCACAAAAACATCTTGAATGAGTTTTTGACCCAATCCACTGTGGCTAGTGACATATCCCCTAATAAATTTCAAGCTTTAGTTGGACACGTAGTTCTAGCCTAACAAGTCACATTTAATCAAAGTGATATGTCCTCCCTTGGCCTGCTCCATAATAACCCATTGTACATAGAAGTTTGTATCATATGAAATAAAGTGAAATGTGTCCTTATCAATAATGGATCTGGCCTCAACATAGTGTCTCTCAAGCTCATCAAAATTCTTGGGTACACAATGATTGATCTCTAGCTAGAAATAATAACTATTAAAGCCTATGATAAGTAAGAAAGAGAGTCATAGGGCACCATTATTTTGCTAGTTATCATTGGGCCTTTGACCCATGATATACTTTTCCATGTGTTGGATCTTGAGTTATCATACAACAAAAGTTTTAGGCAGGCCTTGGTTACATGAGATTCATGTAGTCCTCTTAACACTGCACCAATGTATCGAGTTTTCCCATTCAAGGATGGAGATGCATATTTTAGGAGATTTACACCCGTATGAACATTACAAGCATCTTGAGGCTAAGTTTCAAATCTAAAATTATTAGTACGACATGAATCCATGTTCTAATTAGGATAAGGGAAAGGATATACTTATTGATCCTTCCCTAGATAATTACATAGATCTTAATACCTTGGATTCCTTTTCCCACATACCACCTCCTGAACCTTCCAATCATTTCACCATTTTAGATAATAGATTAGGAGAATATGTGACCCCTGATGCATTTCATATCGCCAATCTTCCTCAAAATATTAAAACCTTTGGGCAACCTAAGGCCATCCCACATATGCATTGGTAACGAAAGAACAAAGACAAGGGACCTATCACATTTGTAGTAGCATCTAGCCTAGTACCTAATCCTCTTGAAGGGAATGAATCATGGTTATACAATGACAACCATGATGATCATTATAAAAGTGAAAAGTATCCTATTCCTAATAGGATCATAGAACATCAAAATTATGAAGGAAGAGGCCTCAAACCAAATCAACAAGGAACCATCGAGCCAATTTCCATGACTAAGTATGAAAGACCTTATGGAATTGGATTTAAATTGGCTAGGGGTGACCCCACATATCTTATTCAAACTCTATCACCAATGACTAGTGATGATGATGCTAACAATGAAGCAGAGTCCAATCATAGCCTTACCTTTGATAACCTAGATGAAACCAACCTATTTGATAACAATGCCATTTGTACCCTTACCCAAGCCATTCATCACATTCCATTTCCATTATATTATCCCCAACTAATAGATTGGGACCAACAAGAATCTAGTCTATCGATTGATGAGTTCTAGAATGATGAGGCATTCTATGATTTCTTAGGCCTTAGAGACAATATTCCATTAGGAGATCACAAATCAGGATTCTAAATTACATTGGATACTATAGCCTATTTTAGAGAGTGATTGAACACCCTTAGCCAAAAATAAATAAATAAAACATTGAGGTCCCAAACCTAAAACCTGTTTGAGGCACTTTCTGACTAGGGGAAAAGTAAAGATAAAGGCCAGTCTAGTGGTGAAAACCTATTTTAGGTGCCATTAGATGGGGGTGTTCATTATTCTTTGAATTTAGATTAAGAGACCACTAATGATAAACTTGCTTGTAGATCTAAGTTCAGTTTTAAGCAATAATAAGTATTTGATCAAATTCTCCAAGAATTTTTAACTATTTTTGTTACATGGCAAAATCTCCCATCAGGAGACCTAGATTCATCATGCCTAGGAGAAGTTGAAGAGCAAGTCCTAACAAAGGACCCTAACATAGTTCAATAGTTCAAGTCATTGCCTACTATCCTAGAAGATGGTTTGACCCTCCTAGTTGAAGATACAATAGAGGTGAACATCAAGACTTCATCATACTTGAAATGGGTAAAATTAAGAGCATCTCTCACTGAGGAGGAATGTGACATCTTTGTAGCTCTGGTGAAAGAGTTTGTGGATATATTTGCATGGGACTATTCTGACATGTCAGGATTAGACCCCACCTTAGTTTTGCACCACCTTATGGTTAATCCTGATGCCAAACTGGTAAAACAAAAGCTTTATAAGATACATCCTTGCATTGCTATATTAGTAAAGAAAGAGTTGGAAAAATTCTTAGAAGTAGGATGTATCTGATCAATTAACTACTCTCAATGGATCTTAAATGTGGTACATGCTAGTAAAAATTCTGAAGGGATCATAATTTGTATCAATTTTTGAGACATCAACAAATCTTGTCCTAAAGATAATTTTCCATTGCCTAATATCAAATTGATTGTCAAATTCATGACAGGTTATGAAATAATTTCACTCATGGATGGCTTTTCAAGATATAATTAGATCAGAATAGCACCAGAAGATCAACATAAAACAACATTCACCACTCCATGGGGAACATTTTTTTATCAGGTGATGTCATTTGGCCTTAATAATGTGCGAGCTACATATCAAAGAGCCATGACTATCATATTCCATGATATGATGCATGATATTATTGAAGACTATGTCAATGACATATTAGGAAAATCCAAGACCAGAGCCAACCATCTAGTAGTGCTACATAAGATATTTGAAAGACTACAAGAGTAAAACTTTAGACTTAATCTAAAGAAATGTGTGTTTGGTGTAACTTCATGCAAATTACTTAGCTTCATCATGTCTTGTAGAGGTATTGAAGTAGATCTAGTTAAATTCCATGCCATAACCAAGATGCTACCACCAACCAATTTGAAGCAAATTCATAGTTTACAAGGTAAGATCTAGTGCATCCAATGCTTCATCTCTTAGTTAGCAAACACATGCCATCCACTTACACATCTTTTAAAGAAAGGAGTTGTATTTCACTAGGATGATCACTGCCAAATAACTTTTCAATAACTCAAAGATTATCTTGTCAATCCACCTATTTTATTACCTCCTATGCCAGGAAAGTCTTTCTTGTTATACCTATGAGCTAATGATTATGCTCTAGGGGAACTCTTGGCTCAACATGATGACAATGGAAAGGAGCATGATGTATACTACTTAAGCCATACCTTGGTTACATATGAACATAACAATGCACCTATTGAAAAAGCTTGTCTAGCCATGGTTTTTATAGCTTAGAAAATATGTCATTACATGTTGAATAATAAAACCATGGTCATTTCAAAAGTAGATCCACTCAAGTATCTACTATCTAAAATAGATTTGCAAGGCAAAATGGCTAAATAGATCATGCTTCTTAGTGAGTTTAACATAGAGTATGTCAATCAAAAAGAAATCAAGGGACAATTTCTTGTAGATTAACTTGCTAAAGCACCTCTTATGGACACCCAACCACTAAAGTTTTCATTTATTGATGCATCCCTTGAGGAGAAACCCTTGAAGCTATATTTTGATGGTTCATTCACTGCACATGGATCAAGGGTAGGCCTATTTTTTATTGCACCACAGGGGGATCTAATCCCTAAATCATTTAGAATTAGATTTGCTTATACAAACAACATGGTCGAGTATGAAGCACTTGTTGCAGGACTTCAAAAAGTAGTGCATTGGAATATATATCATCTTCAAGTTTATGGTGATTCTTAGTTAATCATCAGTCAGGTCACAGATCATTTTTAAACCAAAGATGACAAGTTGGTTCCATATAAATCCATGGTTAACACTCTTAAAAAACAAATTTCCAACATTCAATTTAAGTATATACTGAGGGCTAGTAACAAAACTATAGATGCCATGGCTACTATTGGGTCACTGATTCGACAAATAGATAAAGCTAGGGAGTATTAGTTCCTTGTCAAGAATTTTTTAGAACTGACTCATGAACCTTCAACCATTACCATGATTTGTGATATTGTTGGTCATAATTATATCTAGTACTTAGACATTTACAACTACGTTCATGACCAAGTTCAACCACCTAAGCTATCTCAAAAACAAACTAAAGCCTTGATTCATCATTCCACTCATTATACTTTACTTGGATCCACTCTTTACCATCATAGTTTTGATGGAACTCTGCTTCGTTGTTTAACTTTGGTAAAATCTACATTAGTGTTAAGAGAAGTTCATGAAGGAGTATATGGAGCCCATTCTAACAGGGCAGTCTTATCTAAAAATCTCTTGTGTATTGATTATTATTGGCCCACAATGGACGTAGATGCCACTAAATATGTACAGAATGTGATAAATGTCAATGACATGCTAATTTGATTCATGCCTCAGTAAAAACTCTAAAACTAATGTTGACACCATGGCCATTTTCTATATGGGGACTTGACATCATTGGGAAGATTAACCCCACTTCATCTGATGGCTATAAATATATCCCTACTACTAATAAATATTTCACTAAGTGGGTTGAAGATATACCCCTCACTTATGTGACTGGAAAGCAAATATCCAAATTCATCTTCAATCATCTCATCTACTGCTATGGTATCCCCTCTGATATTATATTTGATAATGAAGGATCATTTAAGAACAAATATGTAGACTAGTTATGTACTGAATACAACATCACACAAGACTTTTCTACAACATATTACATTCAAGGTAATGGCCAAGTTGAGGCATCCAACAAAACCATTGTCAACATTCTCTAAAAGATTATCAATGATGCCGATCATGATTGACACCTCCAAATATTCCCTACCCTTTGGGCATACCATACCAATCATCCTACCCCCACAAGAGACAATCCATACTCACTTGTTTATGATTCTAAAGCCATCCTTCCCATTGAGGTCAAATTACCTTCACTATGCATCTCTTTCAAGCATGTCCTAGATGATCATGACTATCGAGTAGTTCACATGTAAGAACTAGATCTACTTGATGAGAAATGTACATTCATGCTCAATAATCTTCAAGCATATTAGAATTGACTCAAAGGCCACTATAATCAGCATGTGAAGTATAGAACATTTGAACTTGGTGGTCTTGTTCTCAAAGAAAACCAAAAGAATACCATGGTTGAGGAGACACATAAAGGGAAGTTTAAACCAAAATGGATAGGGCCTTTCACCATCACTATAGATTATAGATCAAGATCATATAGGCTTGCCACACCAGATGGTGACAAAATTCTAGAGCTAATAAATATTATTCATCTCAAGTGGTACTATGCTCGAATGCTAAGGTGTATTTTCTGTAAGGACCATTTCAGTTATGCCTTTTTGTCACTATTCTTATTTGTACACATACCATTCATATCTATCCTCTTTGCCGTATCCACTTTCTATTTTTGACCTATCAACCTAGTGTGTTCTAAAACTTAGCCCATTTGACCTTAGTTTTTATCATTCATTACACAGTTTCAGCATCAAGGTATTTGATCAGTTCATTAGTTGGTTTAAGAACTTTAGATAGAGATCATATTTTGGAACAATGTGATAGAAATTTTGGTAGTTGTATCCTTTGTTTGTTAGTCCTTTCTTATCATTGGTCATGTTACTAATTATAATTGCCTTTGGGAAAATTAGTACCATTGATCTATGTCGTTGTGTCCTAATTATAACTACCTATGGGAAAACTAGGGGCAATACTAAGCCTTGATGTACTAACTTGCCACTTCCTATGTCATACTGTGTCTTTTTACCAATTGTGCATGCTTTGTTTGAATTGGCTACCACACTAGTTGAATTCCTTTGCTATAATGGTGGAACTACATTGAATTGAGGTCCTACTCTGGAACTATGTTGGCAGTGCTCAATACTTGTTGAGGTCAGCTCAGTCACCCCTTTTAGCCATGCTCTCACCATTTTATGAGCAACCTAAGCCACACTCTTGCCATTATGTGAGCAACCTAAGTATGAATGCTCTTGCCATTTTATGATCTTGAACCATTTAGTGTCTCATCATTCTCAATTGAGTTGTGACACTGCAAAACACTTCCAAAAACATTTCAAAAAATAGTTAGAAAAGAAAAAAAACATCAACCACTTTTTTGCCTTAAGGATTCTGGGAACCCTTACTAAGTTACAAGCAAATCACTTTTCATTTAGTTTTCCCATCCTTTTTGGCATTTTTATCTCACACACTTATTGTTTTGCAAGACCATTCCTATTCTTCTATCACATCCATTTTATTTGTTTTCCTTAGTTATCATATTCTTCCCAATCCCTGGGAGAACTACATTTGGCCTGAAGTTTTTAATTGGATATTACATCCATGGAACTATGTAGGCAATGTCCACTTGCCTAGTGCATATGGAGACAACTTAGACACCCCATTCCTTTTCTTCTATTCCCCCATTTAGTTCATTTGTTAAGTTGTCACCTATTTTGTAAGGGCAATATTCATAGGTTTTTTTATTGCATTGTTTATTTGTTTGTTTCTGCTTATTTTATTTGTTTGCTTTCAGCACTGTTGCCTTGATTTAGTTTATGTGTGTTCATTGGGTGATTCCTTGTCCACACTTACACTTGAATCCATATATATTCATATGTTTACATTGTCATCATGGTTTCTATCATTGGTGCATTGTTTTCTATTGAGTATTGGATTATGGAAGTTAGTTCTTATGCATATTTTAACCAAGTCTTTATGGTGTTCTATCATAAAGCCTACTGACACATGATACAACAAACCTTAGCTTTAAGAAGTCTATTTAGCAATGGAAACATCTCTTTGGCACTGACATCCTGATTCCACTCCCAATCATATCCCAAATAGAGTAATTGACTATGAAAGAATTTCAATCTTTATTAGTTTGGATGAGCATCTCCCTACTAGTAGGTTATTCCAATTTATCATTACCCTCTATGTTAAGTTATCATCATCCTCGGACAAGTTTATCATGTTTTCCATAATCAGGGTCTAATGATTATAACCACCTAAGGGAAAATCATTGTACACCATCCCACCTACATTTATCAATGATTATAACACCTATGGGAAAATCATTGTGTTATCACCATTTTAATTCTTCTACCCATACAGGGGCATGTTATTATCTTGTTTGTCTATCCTAACTGGGGCAACTCCATCTTCTCAATGATTATAACCACCTTTGGGCAAATTATTATGTTATCATACCATGTTTCCACTATCAAGGTACAATGCTTATAACTACCTTTGGGAAAACCATTACACATCATCCCAATTGAATTATCAATGATTATGACTACTTTTTCCCTATCATTATGTTTTCAACCCATCATCTTTCCTTTCTTTGGTCCCCTTATTTCACTTCTTTCTTTTTGAGGGATTGTTTGCCAACCCACTTGTGCTAACCATTCCCTCGAGGGGGTATCATATAGTTAGTTTATCATCATTATATTTGTAGGAATACATGACCTTTTCATTATTTAAGAAGATGTTACTATTATTATAGCTTTAAATGCCTTCCCAAATAGGGTCAAATTGTAGACACCTAAAACTGGCCACTGATAACGTCTAATCAGGCTTTTGGCTAATTTCCACCAAAATGCACAATTTGGCCTAAAAACACTAAAACACACAAAATTGTGTGAAAATGATATATTCAAATGCTGATTTTGGCTAGGGTATCCCTAAATGGGGCAATGCAATTTATGGGCCAACTAACTTTGATCAGTTCATTTTGAGTCAAAATGCCAAATTTACACATGCATGCTCTGGACTGCTCTTTCCTATCAAATATTATACACAAGACTTGTGCCTTTGTTATTTGTTGTTGGAAACATCTTAAATAGGAATACACATATAATGCATCTAATGTGGACTTCTAATTCAAATCCAATCAAATTTAGGACCAATAACAAGCCATTTTGATCAATTTGGGTAATTTTTGCATAAAGTGCTTAAATCATGTTTAAGATCTAATTAACCCAAATCAAGGCCTAATAAAAAATTACATAGAAAATTGTTGAATACTTGTATTTAGAAAGGAATATTGAATATCTACATCATCAAGTGACCTTATTTCTGAGGAAGACATCCCTAGGCCATAAATGCCACAAATATCAGGATTCATGCCCTCCATGCCTCATAAATGCCTTCCATGATGTCCTCCATACCTCTCAATTTCCCCTTCTTCCAATGCCATGATGAGGATAATTAAAAACTTAATTAAAAAAATTGAATTAATCCTCAACCACACATCTCAATCTTGAGATGGATGGTTGAGGTTAATTATGATCAAATCCAAAAATCTATAAAATAGGAGGCCTCACAACATCATTTCTAAGATTTTTTTATGCAAAGTTATAATGCCAATTTGGTTCCAAAACCTTCAAGAAAATATTTTTATAATTCCAAATTTATTCCAATCCAAGCCATGCTAGAGCCATAAGGTGCCAAGAGGAGATGAAGGTAGCCACACTCCATTGAAGAAGACCTCTTGAAGTACAAGCCGAGCAAGCCACCACAATTAGCATTTTGGAGCATCCAAGGAAGGTAAAAGAGTTTTGTTTTGAATTTTAATTGTGTTTCATTCATGATTGTTAACTAATCTCTCCCTAGTATCTAGGCCTAGAGATGTTATGCTATTACTGTGTTTATTTCATTTTGTTTTCATTTTGGAACTAACACCATACTAACTATCCTCTCTTGAGTCAAATTCATAGATCACAAAATGCATATCCTCCTCGTTCAACATGTTATCACCAAGTGGGTACTATTATTAGAACATTGAAAAACACGTTTTTATAATGACCTATAATTACATTTGATGATAACAAGATTTTGGATGATGACTCAACTTATACATGTAATATCCTATTTTGCCTGTGCTAGATTTTGAAGACCCTTACTTAAAATTAACATTATAAATTATTAATTTATTTCTATATGCTACATTCTAATTTAGATATTATAATTAACTAATCATTATTTACTTTCTTTGTATATCTATTTAATGTAGTTAAAGAAATTAATTTCATTCAATATGAGAAATAATTGAAATTGTATAACATTATGTTTCTATTGTTTCATATTATGTGGATTTGATATCATGAATTTGACAATTATCATTTGTTCATTTATTTTGATGTAGGTACAACCCTCTTGGTATAAGGGAGAGTATCATTGGAGAGAAGGAATTAGATGCATATTTTGGACAATAGAGATAATATTGTATAATGAGGTGTAATCATGAAAAATAATAACATATGCTTCATTTGTCTTGGCACAAGTAATGATCAATTGGTTAGGATTATTGTTTATGTATTTATTATTACCCAATATTCCACATTAGATAATACATTGACTTTAGGAGGTCATAGTGGTGGACAAGCAATGCATATAACATTTAACACATAAAATGTCTTATTACTTGGTTATTAATAAAATGCATGTGATTATTATTAGGTATTATCATACTCAAAACTTTGATTTTAGGGAGCACCTATAATAGGTAATTGGGATAGGAACCCAATGGACGTATAATTATTATCATGATAAATGATAATGACCATGTAGGTCTCACACATTTTTTTAACTTTGCCACCAATATAATCTATTTAGGTCTAGTTTTTGGGTTGTTCTTGGGATGCAGTGTCTCTAGAGTAGTTGTCAATACAAAAATTGTGCATATTGAAATATAAGAGTCTAAATACTATTGATTTATTGTGGCCACTTATCAATATTTAAGACTATAACATTTCGTGAAATGCTAGTTATGCACATCTATGCCAATTTAGTTATTTTCCCTTGGTAATTAGTAATGAGATTAATAGTTATAAAGTGGAGATAATGTGGTGATGTAAAATTATGTGGTATTATTAAGGTAACATGACAGATGTGAAAATTATAACTTGCAATTACATTGAGATTAAAAAAATAATGAGATTATGTGAAAATTTAATAAATTATAAAACATAAATAAAAGATTAAATTGAGATTGGTGGTGGATGGCATGGCATTAGAATTATATGATTATGATTGAATCATTGATGGGGGATATCATAACATTTTCATTATATGAGTATAATGTGTAACATTATAAATGTGGATTGTTATTCAATTTACTTATACCACAATAAATTTTATCACCAATTTTTCCCTCAAAAGTGCTTTTGTTTCTGTCTTTGACCATAAACTGTTCTAACATAAAAAGACATTGTTGACTGGATAAATTTCATTAAATTTTTTCACTTAGGTGGATTATATGTCCTATTTGGAATTAATATTTAGATATTTATGAATATTTTCTAGCTTATCCATTCAATAAAGCAACTAACTCATTTATTCTAGGTGGCTATGGGTGGCACTATGTCTCCTTCCTTAAACAATGCACTATGAGTTTCCTAAAAATTATAAACTAATATTCAAAGAGACATGAAGAGGGTTCATAAAACATTAATGAGGATGGAATGGGTTCTTCTCATCAATAATAAAATTATTCTTGCTATTTTGGATGTCTATCTAGTAGCAAGCTTAGGTCTTAGTGTTTTGGATCAATATATAGTCAGTGGAGACTATAAAGAGGACTTATCTAGGGATATTATGAAGGAATTTAAGATTTTTTTTTTTTACATTTTAAATATAGTGGATTAAGGGAATTCCTTGAGGGATTACGTGGAAATCTAGTGAAAATGAGGACTTAGGTCAAGATTCTTATGGAAGACATCTAGGGTGTGATTGGGATGCATATCTTGATCTAGTTCCTTGTATTTATAGGCATGTTATTTTGGTATTATATATTTTCCTTTCCATTGATCATGAATTAGGTGTTATTTCATGTATTTATTTATCTTCATCAAGCCTAAATCTATGTTGAGTTATTTATATGATTTTTAGTTGTTGATACTTGGTAAAAGGGTATCAATGTAAATGATAGGAAGTTTTGTAGGGTTGATACTTTATAAATTCACTTAGGTTATTGAAAATATTTAAAAAATCAGATGTTTTAATGTGTTAATTCTAATTTGAATGTAAGTTTAAGTAATCTTTTATCTCATAAATGTCCTATGATAGGAACATAACTTGTGAAGGATAAATTGACTATATGCGTTGGATGAAATCTATGTTATTTTATTTTGTCTTTCTTAAAAATAACAATACTCATTATGAGATCTCATTTATTTATGAAATTTTGTCAAAATTAGGAACCATATTACAATAAATCAATAAATAATTAAAAAAAACTTAGGCATAGGTATTCTATAGTGGGGTAGGTTGGGAACTTTTTGGCAAGGTTGGAGATTTTGGATTTAGAATTGCCAATAAAATTTTATTAAAATGCCTAAAAACTATTAAACAAGCCCATTTTTTTCATAAAAAAATTCCATGGATTCCCATGAGTTGACATCTAGGCAATGAATTTCTTTAAAAAGTCATAAATGCTTGTCAAGGAGACCATTTACCTTAGTTTTAACATGTTACATGAAACCACTTTTCTTCATGGAATTTATTCAAATAATCCACATGCCTAGTGTACACCTCCATATTTTTATACATGTCTATCAAGACATTTTTAACTTTAACATCTTATAAAAATCCCCTTTTTTCTATTCAAAGTTCTTATTTTGGTACATGTTAGGAGTATGATAAAAAAACTCTTATATAACATGTTACTCTCCCCTATGCAAGCCATCAAGTTGAACTATTCATAGTGAAGTTTTTATTTTGAAGCTGATAGATTTGGAAATTTTAATATTTTGATCAAATGAAACTAAAAACCTCAAATTTAATGGGAGCTATCACATTTTGAGTTTTAAATAAAAAATTTATGGTTTGTATTTAAAATGGAAAGAGTTTTTCTTTGAATTAGGCAAGTATAATTTATTAATATTTTATGTTTTTGGTTATCACAATAATTTATTTAGAACATCAAATACCTACTAATATATAATCATAAGGTTTATTTACTATGATATCACTAGTTGTGTAAGTGGAATCAAAACTCTATGTTGATAACATGGAAGTAATATAGATAGGCTTGAATAATTTCTAGCTTTTATGAATAGAAACTTTTGATATAAGGTTGAAATATAAGTACAAGAATGATCTTATCTTATATTTCATATTCTTAGCTTATTTAAATTATTGCTATTTGGATATCTCATTAACCAATCATTTGTAGCCTTATGCATATAAGTTCAAAAATCATCCTTTGAAATCAAAAATATTGGCCCACTAAAAATACTAATTTAATAGTAGTTTGGTTTGTGCTAAGAATAACATGCAATGGATAGTATTGTTTTTTAAGAGCCTTTTGTTAAGTTGAAAGTGAAAGAGACACTTTCTAAACCTATAACATCTTGATAGCTTGATAAATACCTTGAAGACATTATCATCTCATTTAGTTCTCAAATCACCATCATTATCTTGTATTTAAATCATATCCTAAGTATCACCTTCCATTCAGAATGATTTCTATTTATATTATAGGATCCCTATGTTTTTTGATCTTATACCATTTTACAAGTTATGAACATTGTAGGACAATATGTATAGATGCTATGGAACATATTATGTGAACATTTATAGTTAGATGATAGTGTTATTAATGTAGAATTGCATTAAAATGATATAATATTTTAAATGAACCCTATGGATAATGTGTTTTCAAATATTTTTAAAATAAGGAGATTAATATATAACCTATGGTTAGGATGTTATCATTTTTGGAAATTATTTGTATGTAGTTATAATATTAAAACCATCAAAATTATTCTTTATCATTATATCTCAATAAAAAACATATTTAAACCTAAAAATTCCTAATCAAACTTAATTTAACTAATTTATTTAGTACCTATAACTTCAAGTAAGTTTTGATCCTTAATGTGTGGGATTACACAGGAAATAAACTAACATTTTGAGTATCGAAAGTTGTCTAGTTATCAAAATTTGATCAAGATGCCATTATTAACATCCCAATCAAAGAACATTGGTAAAACCTTTTATTCTTACAAATTTAAAGAGGAAATTAAAATTAGGGTTTAATAATGGGTGAGCTTGCATTAGGAAAACTATTGCTCATAGGTATTAAATCTTGTGTAAACTTAAAATGCATTAATTATATTTACTCAAGGTTTTTGGATGAGAAGTTTACATTTTCTTATCATGTAGACCTTATGAAACTTATTTTGGTTGTATGGTCGATCCTCATGTGATTACCTTATGTTAATGTTTTTGTAAGTGGTATAGGAGACATATGAGTGTTGTTATCATTGTGTACTACACATGATCAAAGGACACTATTCCAGTTAAATATGTTTCTTGAACTTGGGATATGTAAACCCAAAATATCAATATTAGATAACCCAAAGTCCTTACATTTATTTGAAACATGAATTTACATCCATAAGATAAAATGTTTTAGACATAGTTACATTCATAGCAGATTATGATCCCTTATTTGATGTTATGCTTGCATAGGGAATGTTGAGGCTTATACCAGCCTCTATATCAGGTTGATTTAATATAGTGATCATTAATCATAAATATTTTTTTATGGATGATAAAACTTATGATGGTCTTGAATAATCAACAACAATATTGGATTATAAAACTTTGAAGAACTTTAGATTGAAAAATAAGGTTTGATTTTACACTCAATTAGATGATTGATAATATTTATATCACTTGTGAAATGAGATATCACTTTTTTAGTTTGAATCATACTATGACAACCTAAAAACAACATATTATAAGATATCCCTTTGGAAATTGGAACATATATGGATAATTAATCACATTCATTTAACCTTAACTCAAGATAATAAAACCCTCAATAATAAATGCATGTTAAGAAATTGAATACCTTTTAGGAGATAATAATTCATTTAGAGATGAAAAATTATTTAGTATAATAATATTAGGTATATAAACACATTTTTGTGTTGACCACCCTGTGGTAAAACTTGGGTTTAAACCTTTAATTATGATCCTTAATCATTGTATTGCACCTTGGTTTGGTAAATAATATATGCATGTGATATGTAGCACCCTTGAGTTAGAATTAGAATTGGATTTTTATTGGACTCATAGGTGTTGAGTAGTGATCTCATCATGAGTATGTAAAGATGATGTATCGGATTATAATTCTATGGTATTGAACATTAAAAGCTTTGCACAGAAGCAACATTCATTTAATCTATTATTAGGGGAATAAATGGTTTTAATGAATTATTCTTAGTTAGAATTTAAAAATGTCACCAAGAAACAATAATTGAATTCAGTTAGAATGTATTTATAGGTCATCTAATGTTTCCGTTAGTTATGTAATCATATGTATATAACTCAGTACTCCTATGGAATACTATATCAATCTATACTACATTGTTGTGGGGAATTGCATGGAAAATTATTCTATCTACATGGATTCTTTCTACTCTATTAATTCTCCATATATGTTACTTTCGTACAAGGGTAGGGCCATTATTAGGGGATGAGAGGTGTGATGGGGATCCAAAAGAATCTATTTTTTTAGGAAAATACCTTTAATGATGCTCTCCCTCTTTAGTTTATTCTATGGTTTTCTAATAATTATGATGATCTGTAGAACTCTAGTGGATTTCATTATGAAGATCTATTCACATATTCCTATTTTTAAATGATAACTATAATTATTGAGTATTTTATTATTACGTAGGAAAATGAAATCATGTAATTGTAATGATGTTGTAAACAATTTAATATGTTATTTAGTTATGGTTATATTTTGATTTGTATGTTATTGTGAAATGGAACTAATAGAATAATAAAAAAATGAAAGCTAACTTGTCTACTTATATATTGTTACAAAAATATGTATTTTTAGCCACTTATTGTAAAGGTTGCTTTAACTTCTAGATATGAATGAAAATCTATATTAGGAAGATATCATTAGTTGTACACTTCATAATGGGAGTATATTTAAATATGACCTAATGCATAATTTGATTTTAGTATTAAGTGTGTAATCTGATTATGATGTGTAAACATGTGATTGAATTTAGAGTGATGAAAACCAAAATAATGGAAATAAATTTCATGAATGCTTAATGATTTTGTGCATTAAAATATTATGAAAAATATTACGTGAATGGACTTGAGAAGTAACATTAAAATGACATACATATAGTTTAGTTACCACTATGTTTTAATTATTGAAAACTCATTTACATAATTTTTAACTCTCACTAATAAACATAAGGAAAGCAATCAAAAAGAAACCTTGTAGGATAATCATAAGAAGATATTTTAAAAAAAAATCTAGTACATTTTTTCGGTACTTGACCAAAGGGTTCTTATAATACATAAATATTTGTATGAGCATAAATTGATTCACAATTTATACATAGTGTCATAGTAGATAATAGCTCAAGTGAAAACATTTGTACAATGCCACTTCTTCATACTCTTGGCTATACATGTGAAGATTTTATGAATACAACAAGGATAGTCAAAGGACTTGATGGGAACCTAACCATCTTGGGTGCATTTTAATACCACTCAAGGTATGGGTTGTTACTTTAGTCTTAGTTTTACTAATTATATGGGTATTTGATATGTTTTTAGGATGCCCTTAGATACATAAAATTTGTGTAATGCCATCTTATTGACATAGGTGTGTTAAGTATATACATGCAGTAGGCTAGTTATAGTTTTAGAAATTTCATATGAGTGTACTATTCATCTAGAGGCATTTCTTCCTCCTTTCCTACCACCACCATAATTAGTTAGATAACTTGTTTAGGATCATTATATATATACCTGATATTTTTCACTTTATCACTTTAATAACACTTTCTCTTTCAGGGGATTATTAGAGCATCAATATCCCTGAGTGCATGCCTTAAAGGGTGTACTGGGAATGAGGTGGGATCGACTCATATCACTTTTTGAGATATGGTTTCATACTATTCTATCATACCATCATTAATATTAGACCAATCTCCTTTAAGAATCTTTTTGTCTTATCTCTTTATCGACTTTTAGTAGAGATTTGATAGCTTCCCTATATCTTATTGTATCAATCTGGATGATATAGTATATTTCATACTTAGTTTTCCCTATAATGTATCATCCATATTGATACAATTTTGAGTGTATCTTCTATCATTTTTATTATATGAGCCTAGTTGATACATATTATGTTATTTGACATCTTGTAACTGTATCAACTTGGATGATAACATCAGCTTAGAGATTAAGGTTAGTTTTGGGAATTAGAGCCATATATATACAGTCTATATTTCATTCCTAAAAGATATATCACATTTATACACTTTTATTTCACTCACATACTACCCCTAAGTAGTATTTTATAGAGTTAGAGGTTTAAAACATTATATTGGAAGTCTTTTATTGTGGTGTCATTGAATCTCAATAGGAGATGTCTTTAGAGTTCCTAAATATGGATATTTAGGTCTTATTATTACCATTTGAGGTTTTAAACCTACAACATTTCTTGCAAGGTGCCACTTGAGCTAAAGGGGGAAATTGAATCATTGATAAGTCCACCCAAAAGTTAATATTTCTATCCCTATACTCTTTCCTTTACTTAGTAGATTACATATTTCTTAGTTTATTAATTTGTGTATGTATGTGTGTATAATTTCTTATGCTCATATTTATATCAAAGAAATATATATATATATATATATATATATATATATATATATATATATATATATATATATATATGTATGATTTCTTAAGCTTGTCATTTATCACTTTAGGTTGGATAGACCTCCATTTGGTTTACCCTTATGCCTTAAATTTTAAAAATAGTTACCCATAATTTAATTTAATTATACCTCTTATAATTAGTTAATTTACTTGCACATGCTTACAATCATTACTAAAATCACTTGCCCACCATTTAGCCCTAGTGAGAGATATACACCATGTAATCAACTTCAGATTTAAAACCATTTCCTCTTAACATTTGAGTTTATATTACTCTCTTCTAGGTCTATGACTATTCTATGTACTTACCCAATTATCCAAGTATACACAGGCTCTATTAATTAACCTTATTCTACTCTTAGTCTATTGAGATAAAGTGGGTAGTTATAGGTCATCATAGCCCATGTATACATTCTAGTGAATCCAACATGAATCCTATCCCACCTCTAGTTGGATCATTTTCATGTTGGTATTTTTGTATTCTTAGCGACATCTTCAAAACCATCATATATATTGTATTTCAAGTGTATTGACCAGCCTAATATAGTTTTATTAGTCTTATCAACTATATTGGCCAACCCAATACAATTCTCAAATTTTCCTCAAATGTATTAGCCAACCTAGTAAAATATTTACTTTTTCAAACTGTATCAACCAACCAGATAAATTTTTGTATTTCATATCAGTTGTATCAATAACCTGATACATTTTAATTTTATTAATACTGTATTAGCCAACATGATACCATTATGAGTGTTTTTTTATTTCATTGCATGTTACATCTTTTTGCTTTCAATATGAATCTTCTATATTTTTATTCTTATTTTTCTCTCTTTAGATCTATGTTCCAGTAATTAAAAAAATAATAGGAGTTCTCATTCTAGGTAAAAAGGTCATTAATTTTACCTAAGCCATGGTGTGAGGGGTATTACCCTAATACTCAAGCCATTAGATAACACTATATACAAAATTCAACTTTCACTACCTCATAGTATATCGAAAGTGCCTAAGAGTTTATTTTTAGTCAATATGAAGCCTTTCAACCTCTTTATTTTGGATTGCATTGGTAAGCAATTATCTTCAAGAAGTTAGTCTCAACGTACCTTAGAGATAGAGTAATGTGGCTATAGGATGATGGAATCCTCCATAGTCAATGCCTCTTAGTTCTTGTTTACTATTTACATCTAAGATTAGTATATCTAAAAGCGTATAAATCAAACACACAACTTAGTAATACCTCCCCACTTTGCTCATTTTAATATTACTTGGATATTTTTTTTGCTATTCAGATTGTATCGACAATCTTAATATTATTCTATGACTTGTTTGACAAGTGTATCAACCAACTTGATATATTTCTAATTAATTTTTGAAGTACATTGGCCAACTTGATACATTCTAGCTTTACTAGTCTAATTCTAGGTATATTTACTAGCTTGATACATTTATATTATCCCTACCAATGCATCGACCAACCTGATAGTGTTTAGCTTTACCATTTTTTTTTATCAAACTACATCAAATAACCTGATAAAATTAATTTTTAGAATCATATTTTATTTTTTATCTTGATATATTATTATATCTTTTGTTTTAGTTTCCTATTGTATTAACCAACCCAATATAGTCTATTTTTAGCATTCCTATGAAATCAACTACAAAAACTATCTCAATACAATTAATCCTTTCTCTTTCACAATGGAAAAAATCTTAGACCAATATGAAGAGAAAAATTTCTAGTATTTTCAAAAAAATTATAATTCTAATGCTATAGAACTAACCAATCCTGATAAATTTTTCAAAAAGACTTACATGCCTTATCATTTTTCTATGCTTCAAGATCAAGTTCCAAATGATTGTAATATGGATTATACTAGATCCAAATTATATTATCCCTATGAAAGCTTTGAAAACACTAATTGAGGTCACATAATCCAAGACCATGAGTTTGAAGAGGAATGTGATATAGAGTATATGGACTAGATGAAAATATTTCTCCAAGAGCATCTGGATCATAGGGGAAAGGACCCTGAAATTGTTTATCACATCATGATGGCTCCCCACATGGAAAATCCCCCTTCCCCTCCCATTATATGTCTATAGGACATGGGAAAATAAATTTATGAATTTCCTATTTCCTTCCTCATCCACCTTGACTACTATAACTAATAACATGTTGGGTATCTCTTTTATTAGGCATACCCAAATTACTCACATTAGTACTAATGTTAATGTCACATCTAGTGCATCCCATCAAGCCACTCAAGACTCTACTTCCAACCAAAATACATCTGATCCTAACTAAATTATATTAAAAGTAACGAGTCAAATTACTAATATTAAAGGTAATAATAGTGTTGAAAGGATGTAAATTCAAAATGAACTTTTGAAAATGCAAAATCAACTTTTGAAAATGTAAAATTGACCTCAAAAAATTTGAGGAACATAAAATCAAAATTCCTCCCACCCCCATTAGAGACACTCTTGAAAATATCATTCCACAACCCTTGCTTCATAACAAAGTCATCGAACACTATCAAAATAAACTCATAGCCCCTTAAATTATAGACATTGACATAGGTGGAATCACTCCTATGATATCCTATAATGGATCCACTGATATTAATTTGCATTTGAAGGCCTTTGGTAATCTTTATAAAGAGTGTATTAAACTTAACAATTTTTTCCTTTACCAAACTAATTATCAAAACTATTTCTAGAAATGCCTTAGAATGGTATAATAAACTAAAGTCTAACTCCATTTCTAGCTTAGAGGACTTAGTTAATGAATTGATTCAATATTTTTAATCCTATGCTTTTACCAAACACAACTTAGCTCACTTTACCAGTTAAAAACAAGTGGACAATGTGACTACCCAAACCTTTATCAAACATTAGAAAACCTTAGTCAATAAATTTAAGCACAATATGATGGATGATTACCTATTCCACCTTTTTACCAATGCACTAAATGTCAAATTTCAATACATTATCAGGACTCTCTCTATAAAATCATTAGAGGAAGGCTTAGATCAAGCTAAATGTCAAGAGTACCTTATAAGATAATTTGATCCTTTCCAATATAAGATAGGTACTTGAATGCTTATGAGACCTAAAAAAATGTTACATATGATGGTGTATTTGATACTTATGAATCTAATATAACCATCTATGCCATTATGCCAAGAAGCTCCAATGAAGCGAATCTCTCCCCACCTATAAATGTAAGTCCCTTCCAATATCATCTTCCTCCTTCACAAGTCAATAATTATTAAATGCATTCACATATTTCCTTAGATGATCTTAAGAGATACCTTCCTAGACCCTCACTTAGAGATATTAATCCTTCTTATCCTAATGCTCATTGGTATGATCATAAAATATGTTTTTTGTTTAAGGAAAATAGTGTCATTCTCAATAACCTTGTAAGCAACTTAAACATATAGCTTTTGATTTCTTGCAAGGTCTAAAATTTGATAGTGAAACCATGATTGGATAATGAAACCAATCTTATGATAAGGTAGCTAAGGCTTGTGACTCTAAGGTAAAATGTGAATCTCTTCACAAAGCCAATGCTCACCTTACCATCTATTCTAATATTCTTCCAAATCATACTCCAAATCAATAAACTAAAAATTAAAATTAAACCCCTTCCCAACTAACTAATAATGTTTTTGAAACCATGGTCAACCCTTATTCTTCTAATAATGATGAAAACTTGGTGAACATAAATAACATGAAGTGCATTATTTCATAAATTTATCCTTATTATATTAAGGCTCATATTCCTTATCCAGCCTATAGAATAATCCAAGATAATTCTCCACATCATTTTTTAGCTATTAGATCTGAAGAAATCATCACTTCTATGCTTTCTAATTGCCCAATTATATCAAATAACTTGGTATAGTTACTTTTTTTCACAACAGTATCAACCAACTTGGTAAACTATATTTATTTAACTAGATATATTGATACTATATCGATGAGTTTAATATAATCTTTTGTCTCTAGGTTAGGTCCAACTGTATCAACCAACTTGATATAGTTTATTTCTTTGACTAGTTTTGTTTCAATTGTATCAACATGGTTGGTATAATTAAATTTACCTTAATCTACCTCAAATGTATTAATCAACATAGTAAAATCAATTTACTTACCTAGTTTGATTCTAATACATCAGCCATACCAATATATTATGTTTATGGTGTTTCTATATAACCAACTACTTCAATCAAGTTGATAAAGTTGGCTTAACTTGCCTTAACTATACCTGTAGTGCTATGACCACACAATCTGAATCCAAATTAGATTGAGTTAGGTTAATTTTATTCTATAATCGATGTAGTTCCTTTTTTATAGTCCTATCTAGATCAATAAAAAACATTGATGAGTGGGATCCCACATAATAATTTTCTATATTTCCATCTCAAATCCCATTTCTTGAGCTTATGATGACTTCTCCATGATGTAAAAATTGTCTTATATAGGTTCTGTTTGATATGAAATTTCCTTGACAAATAAATATGGGACAAGAATCTACCTTTTTGGGGTCCAAGGAAAGCATCTTACCATAATGTGAAGAAATGTCCATCCATGTCAATCTCCCTATGGATGTATATCTTTCCTTAAAATTTCCTATCACATCTATGATTACTAATAAATATTATTTTTTATGGATGACCCTGCTTTGTTTATTAGATTCCAAATTGCTGATATGTAAGTCAAGTGAGCCTTGATAGATGAAAGATCTAACACTCATGTTGTATCCTTGGAATTCATTAAAACCTTATATATTTTGAATACAACCTCAAACCTACCGAAAACACATGCCAAGGATATGACCAAATACAAATACATCCATTAGGATCTTTTTAGATTCTTATCATGGTACCACTTTTTATGGTTAGAGTTAAGGTCATGTATTTCAATTTCCCTTTGTCTTACATAAAACTTTTATGCCACCCTTTGACTCATTACATGAGGGTTGTGGCCTCATCCACATTACAATGTGTGAATTTTAATTACACGGTTGTTATTTACAAGACAACAGGTGAGACTAGACTTTAGAATTTTGAAAAATTACAAGAATGTGATGTCTATAAAATCCTAACCCTTGAAATGTTTCCTAGCATATGAGTATCAACATTTTAATTATCCCATTAACTTAAATTGAGGTTAAAATCGCCACTCTGAGTGTGTATGAAAAAATCCACCCAAAATGCTTGATTTTGATGATAAAAAAACCCATGATAGTAGCTTGAAAATAAAAACATTGAACCTCCCTTTCAACATTATCACTTAGTTACCACCAACCTGCAACCCCATTCTTGTAACATGTCAACTGATGAGTTTTTTACTTATGTGATTATTCTGAAGAAGCCTAATTCATCTCGATATTATAGTAATATAGTGGTTGAATAACTTAGCATAAATATCAACATTCCTTATTATGATGATGGTTACACCTTAGATGACCCATACATTTTTGCCTATGCCCAAGCCAATAAATCCTCCATTATCATTCCTTCCTTTAGTAATCTTATGAGAAATTCTCATCTTCTTATAGTATTAATCTAGTTGATATCATTTGACTTGGTACTCTTTATCTCTATAACTCACTTGATATTATTCCTTCTTTGATAAATATTTATAGGTTTGGGATGGATCCATTTTTATCTTCTTCTTTACTTATAGTTCCTAATGTTTCTAGGCCTTTTGCAAGCATACTTCATGATCAAACCATGATCAAACCTTATCAATTTTCTAGATATTATGATCCATTAAGATTGTTTCCTCTATATATGTTGGCTACACTTATATAGCCTAAACCAAGGATGTATCGTAAAGAAATAATAACATCATATTATTCATTTCATATATTCTCCATCACTCACAACACTAGTGTCAAGTGTAGCATATATATCTAAAAAAACAAAAAATATGTTTTGAATTATCTAGACTATGCCCTAATAAAAATGAATTATTTGATGACATTCTAGATAGACCTTGATACTTTAATCAACATAGATCATATATGGAACCATGCTCACCTACCCTGAAGGAAGAGCCATATTGTGAGTTTCATCAAATATATGGTCATTAGGATCAAGAGTGTATATATTACCAATGATTTTTAGTATAGTAAAATCTAAAAGGCCCAACTCTTACTATGCATAGCTAATCACCTTGGTTTTATAGTATTAATTGATCTCATTTCTTCCATGGGACTAGTACACATTATTCAACTCATTATTGATCCCTTCGATAATATCTAGATGTAATTCATCTCGAGGTTATTAATTTTCCCCTACAGTCAAACATGTCACCTCTAAAGATTACACCTGATTACATCCTCAAAAAATGAGGAGTGTAATATCTTATATAAAAATGTTATACAAAATTTATGGATAAGTATAGAGCCATTCAACAAAATTTAAAAAAAAATTCAAGCCCCCAACCTCAAGATTTTAAGAAATATTCACATGGTCCATCAAGGATGGAGGAGTAATGTCCCCTATGACAAAAACTGACTCTTTAACCTAAGGATGTGTGCCCCATTCATTGTCAAATGAAATGCTCTCTTCCTTTATTGTGTTATTCCCATCAAGAGGCTCCAAATCCTCTTCATCCTAGTGTGCCTATGTTTTCATTGCAACTCATTTACTAGGTAATCCTTATATGAATCTTAGAAAAGGTGAATTATACTATGGTTTGTGTTAGGTTATGGAGCTAAAAGCTTCAACTTGTTGTAGACATAGAAAAGGAGGTTACTGAAGACCTAGAAGAACCAGCGTCGGTAGCATGACCGATGTCGGTCATGATCAGTGCAGAAGGCAACTGGCAACGGCAGGAAGTCGGCCAACGTCGGCAACACTAGTCAAGCAGGGACCGGCATCAGTCATCTATGTGTTCTAGAACTGTTCATTACATGAACAGTTAGTTTAGTGAACGGATTGTTTGCATGTTAAAGGCTATTGTGAGTCTTGAGCTGCATGTCTGTTATTAGTAAAATAGTAGTCTAAGTTATTTTTTAAGTCTGGGATCTATTTATAGACCCATTGGCATGTATTGTAAAGTGTGGTAGTGAAGAGAACAAAGTGTGTGTTCCTCCTAGTTCCATTATTGAGCTAGAAAGGAAGGCAAGGAAGATCCTTCCATTGTGAGTATGGTCTGTTGAATTGCAGGTTGTAGGTTCATGGGAGATCAACTTGAAGTACTATAGAGTGCTTGGTGTACTAGCAGGGTTATTACTGACTGGTTGGAGAGGTGAACACCAATTCTGTGTGTGAGTTGTGTGTTGGGACCATTTTTTGGTAGGAGAGTGTTTTGAAGAAGAATTACTGTACACTTGAGGTGTGGGAAGCCTCTGTAAGGTGGAAGAGTGTGGCAGCTCTTTATTGTATTCTTTTCTGTACAAGTATTAATATATAAGAGTGTATATTGTCTCTCATATTCTGTGCTATTGGTGAATTCTAGTTACTTGTATTTCTGGTATATTTCCGCATGTTTAATTGCTTAAGTTTGGTAATCATATTGTGCTCTTTCTGAGGAGCAAGATCCTAACAATTGGTACTAGAGCATGTTTCTTGTTCTAAGGGTACCTGATAGTTTGAGTTAGACATCAACTACAACAATATTTTAAAAATGTTATTGATGATGTGTGTAGAGATATTTCATGTCATTTTAAGGCATATATTGCATTTTTTCTTATTTACTTCATGTTTATTCACAAGATTTGATTTGATATTTTTTATCTTTAGCATATGTGATGCTTGTTGTATATATCTTGCTCGTCTCATGATATTTACTTTTCAACACTTTATTTTTCAGCATGTATTTTTTATTTATGTGATTTATATCACTTTAAATTCAGCCTTTGTTTCCCTTATGGATCCTTGGTATCACATTTGGGTTTTATTTTCAGCATTCACATCACTTTATAGTAAATTTTTTATTCCCTTATGGATCCCATGTATCACCTTCAAGTTTATTTTGTCAACATTTATACCAATTTATAGTTGGGATTAGTTTCCTTTGTGGATCTTAGGTATCACATTCAAGTTTATTTTTCACATTTATAACATCTCTATAGTCAACCATAGTGTCCTTCTGATTTTTTGATGTCTCTTTGCATTCCCCATCTTTTAATATGATTTCTCATATCAATGTTTGTGCTAGACCCTTTTTAGGTTAGTATGGATTCTATACTAACATGATTACCATATTTCATAATGTTTCACTTCAATGGGTTTAATTTCAACTATTTGAATGGAATTACAATGTAATTTCATATCCCTTTTTTTCCTTATCATTTCTGAATCAAAACTCTCCCTTCTTTTGATCATCTACTTGTATATCTTCAATTTTTCACATGGAAAAATATTCCACAATTACCATATTTCCGTTTCCTTTCACTTGAGGCACACTTGGTAAAGTTTTTAGATTTCACTATTGTAAAAGGTATATGTATAATGTTATTTAGACACTATGGTCTTTAGGTTACCTTCTCAAATAGCTAGGTGTAAAATTTATTGTATTATTCATCTTTATGAGCTAGTGTTAGTTATTCCAAATCCATATGGAAGAGGAAAATATAAAAATATAAAAGAGTTAAAGGCCAAATAATAATAGAAGGAAATGTTAAAAGGTATATTATATCTTAAAAGTTAGACCACACCAGAAGACATGATATTTATAGCACATACTCTATTCTATTCGAAGCTCAAACTTCATAGTTGGCATCATGATAAAGGTGAGGTCCATTAGGATGTGTTAGGTTAGTAGATTGGGTTAGGAGGTCTCATTTCATCATCTATATTCTTGCATCTTAATTCCACCTACTTTCTCACACAAGTACCAAATATTTATAATAGACTGACAAATCTATAAGGGGTCTTAAGGAGCAGAGAACATGTTCTAGGAAGTTAGGTTTTTTTCATACATATTGCCTTCATGGGATGATATATATACTTTACTTGTTATCCAAAGATTATGATTTCTAGGTGGGGATCTTTATGTCCTTCATGTTGATAATTCTTAGCCTTCCCCACTTGATTAGAGTGTCTTGTCTTTGCTAATGATTTATACATCAAATTTGTGGCACCTTGTATCCTTTCATCTCCATTATATCTTCCCCGATATCCCCTTGATGGATATTAATTTTAATTGACCACATCCCTATTTTTTACATTCCAATTTTCTATATATTTTCTTCCAATTTGAATTTTATCTTCCATTTACATCACCTCTTGGCTTTTTATTTTATGAGTTGCATTGTAAAACCTAGGGAATACAACTAGACAATATTCACAAATCCATTTGTATCTACACCATTTATTCCATCATAGTTATATATTTAGATGGTTGTGTTTTCTTAAAATAATTTAGTATAGGCATTGATTTCAATTTTTCCCTCATTGAGGTCTTTTACTTATTTTTATACATGTCCTTATTTGATTTAAATTGTTTATATCTTAAATCGGATGTAACTTATGATCATTTTTATTTGCCCTTAAGTTTGATTCAAGTTAATTTTAATTTTCATACATAGGAATGAAATTTTCAAGCATTGTCCCACATATCCTTGTTTAATTATCTTTTACATTTTCTTACATTGGATATCTCTTTTTCATAGTTTATTGTCACATTTTATGATTAACTTTGGTTTACATTTTGATGTGATTTCTATTTTTTTACTTATAATATTTTACATATATTTTGTTTTGTCTTAATATTCACATCTTACTTACATTGGGTGTGTTTTATAGTCATTTTATCTTATTCCCACATATTTTGTTAGTTAATTTTTCTATCTAGTTAGTTAATATATCATTTTTATTACTTGGTTTTATTATTTTTGACCATGCATTTGCTCATAGTAGATAGAAATGAGTAAAATTTGAATCATAATACATCACATTTTCTCATAACAACATATTAAAACCATAGTAGGTGCTAAAAAATAAACAACACAAAATATTTTCACACACATTTAGATAACAAATGAGCTAAAAAATTATATAATATAGACACATTCATAATACATCATAAATACATTTGAGTAAAAAATGTAGGTCATATAGGTCTATGTTTCACCTTCATCCCTGAGGGGAGAGGTACCATGATAGATATGGATCTTCTTGAATGAGCATCTACAAAACTCAGTAGTAGTAATCGAGTTTGAGACTACATGCCTTAGACCTAACCCTTAGATGGGCCACTTGAGCCTCCATCTTCACCATATGTGTGGTTCTCTTTATGGATAATGCCTACCACACTACCATTACATCTCCTCCCACATATTTTGGTGTTATCAACCTACTCTTGGTGCTAGATAACTATACTAGTTGTTGAAACCAATCTAAACCAACCAACATATGATCTGGCTAAGGATTATACAAGATCTAACATCCTAATAGTGTCATAATCTGGCAACACAACATTTAAAATCTCATGGTGTGATATATCCACCAAAGTCTACCATCATGGCTCACCACTTTCATGTTTAAAATATAGAAATAAATTTGACATCATATCTCATATATATCTCCAAATATCTAGCACATATATCACTAGAACTTAACATGTATGTCTCTACCTCTAGGAAAATAAAGGTGATAACATAAATTAGTCATAAATTTCATACCTATTGCCACCCCAAAAAATCTCATGCCTAATATGCCTCTACCATCATGGCTCCACACTAGGATAAATCCTCTCAATCTCCCCTGATAGACTACCACAACCTATTGAGCTAACCATCACATACAATAATATATGGTCTATATCACCAATATATTCTGTTATGTCTTCAACTATCTCTAAGGAATAAACACTACCTAATTCTCTCCACCATATCCTCCTCACACTACCCATTATCACCATTTCCATTGTCTAGCTACCATAAGCTGATGAGTTCTCACTATTATGATTGTAGTTGGCATGCCTCTTCCTCTTATGTATGTGGCTACATAAAAAATATAATGGGACAACCAAAGTTACCACCGTGTGTGACCATCCAAACTTCCCAAGTACATAGTCATATGCATGTGGCTCAACCCACCAAAAATAGTGCCTTGTAATCCAACTATGGCCCTTTTCCTACACTGTGTTTAGCCAAGATGGCCAAGTGTCCACCATGGCCTTATAGGGAATCCATATGATGTGATCCCTCTTAATTATATCCAATGAGGGCACATGAGGGATTGTCTACATAATATGGACCTTAACCCATCTCTTGACCTTAGGGAGATGGTCATTTAATACATGAGGTAACCTTATAGGTTTATACATGGGGAACCATAGTCTACCAGCTTTGGTTGAGTACATTGTAAAAATCATGTATGAGTTTTACCAATACTATAGATCCCATATCATACAAAGTACCTTGTTGTAGCATAAAATGACACATATCAATAATATACTCTATCACAACCCCATCAGACTTATGACATAAGACATAATTTTAAGTTTGATAAGGTTCTTTTAGATAACCAAAATGTCTAAGATATAAACATCAAAAACTTGTATGATAAAATTACACTCATTGTATCAATAAGATCCCATATCCCATTGGGATATCTCTCGCCTCTCATCCACTAATTTTAGAGTGTAACATGCCATCAAATTTACTATAATAGGTAGCCCTTGTATGGCATGGACATCCTCTAAGTTTTTTTACACATCTATAGGATCCCCCTCCACCTCCCACCTTATGTGTATTTGATCCTATCTATCACCCCAAAAACATGGCAATGCAATTTTTGCTTAGAGGAATAAGACACATATCTATGAAGCCACTAAATCCAAGATTGCTAGTTGTGATCTATTCACTTCTAATAGCCTCTCTAGAAGATCTAGCATCTAGTTAGCATCCAAGATACTCCATAATTGTCTCCATATTTGTAACATATGAAACAAAAAAACCCAATAAATTTTTTATGTAAAAATATGAAATCAAATAATAAACTCAAATAAAAATAGAAACTAAAATAAAAATGGTCCCTACATTCTACTAAACTGACCATTTTCCTAATTTTATACTACATTGGCCACCTAAATTTATGTTGTACTAGTCGTGTTTACATTTTATACTATACCAATCATACCTTGTGGTGCTCATCTATACTGGCCATACCCTATGGTACTAGCTAGCACATTTTTATACTACATCTGTCATACCCTATGGTATTGACCAACATATTTTTATACTACAATGGCCATACCCTATGGTATTGACGATCACTTTTTTGTACTACAATGACCATACCCTATGGTACCAACCAACACATGTCTCTACTCCATAGATCATACCCTATGGTATCAACCATTTTTATCCTTCTATTACGTTGGACATGACCTATATGATCAATAAAGGTTAACAATATATAATGTATTTGCCAACACTTTATTACACAAAAATGTATAATTTATTCAAACCTACTAACAATATCTTACACAATTAACCATATTATTACTTTCCTACTACACCGGCCATACCCTATGGCATCAATCAATATATTTTTTAATTGTATTGGCTATACCCTATGAAATTAGACATGATTTGAAATTTTCCAATACCAACTGTATTGGCCCTACTGATATAATTTTCTATGGGCTACAATTTATTTCCTTGGTCTTAATAAATAATCTTGGCCCTAGTTTTGAATTTTTCATCAAATACCCATTACCCATACTAATTTTATCTTCATTTTGACAATTTTTGGGGAAATGTTTGCTACACAAATCTCCCCAAAGCTTAGATTTCCTAAATCTACTTTATTTTATTAAAAATGACAAAACAAAACATAAATTACACAACTTACCTATAGGAATCTGAAGGTTGTTATGATGCGACATTCTACACAATTTCCTCCTTGTCCATGAACCATTGTCTCTTGTATCACTATTTTTAGAAACTCAAAGCTATATTTTTCCAAAAATAGAAAATGCACAAATGAAATTATTTTTTACATCATTTGTAGTAAATTAATGTTTTTATTATTTACCATGAGATTCCAGTAAATTTACCATGATATTCCATAAATTTCCTAATCATCTATTTTTTATATATGTCCTTTTTAAGAACCTAAAGAATCCTTACAATCATGGAGATATACATAATTTTTATGTGTTAATAGAAAAAAATGAAAAAAATGGCTTTTCCTCTTTTTTATTTGCCTTTCATTCTTATTAATGGGTATATTTTATTAGATACAACAAATGAAAAACCACATCTACAATTAGTAAGGTAAGTGAAGGTATGTATTTTCATTTATTTACTTCTATTTATTTTCTATTTTTTAGCATTTCTTTTCAATTAAGCTCATTTGTGTTGTTATGTTTCTTTCCCAATACACCTTCCCTCATTACATTATTGTGACATGTGATAAACTAGGTGGGGCATATGTATACATATAATATTTTTAAATTATCACTTTAATAATACTTTCTATTATAGGAGGTTATCTTCACATTAATCACCCCTAAGTGAATGCCTTAAAGGTTGCACTAGGAATGGGGTGTGATTGAATCATAGTACTTTGCGAGAGATGTCTACATATTATTATGTCATACCATCAATTTGACCTCTTCAAATTATCTTTTTTTATAAACTCTGTTTCTACTTTTAATATATTTTTTTATATTCTCTAAATCCTACTATATCATCTTGGCTGATACCATATTGTGTTAGATGACATCTTCCAAATATATCGGTCAAGATGATACCATTAACATAAAGTTCAGGGTTAGTTTTGGGTATTTGAGCCATATATATAGGGGACATATTTAATTCCTAAAATATGTGTCATATTTATACACTCTTCTTGCACTCAAATTTATTCCCTTAAGTAGTATTTAGGAGAGCTAGAGGGTTAGAACCTTATCTTGGAGTTCTTGTATTATGGTGTCATTAAATCTCAATAGGAGAGGTATTTGGAGTTTTTAGTAAATGATATCTATGTTATCATATTACCATTATAGATCATCAACATAAAACATATATTGTAAAGTTCCACTTGAGAGGTTCACCCAAAGGTTAATATTTATATCTCTATACTCTGTCCTTTACTTAGTATATTAGATATTTCTTAGTTTATTTCTTTTTGGATGTATGTGTGTATCCTTGCTTATGCTTTTCCTTATGCCAAATAAACTGGTATAGATATAGAGTTGCTTAAGCTTTCCATTTATCACTTTATGATGCATATACCCCCATTTGGTTGACTATTTCCACTTACATTATTTACAATCACTTACCCATCATTTAATTTACTTGCACCTCTTATACTCAGTTACTTTAATTATAGCTTTATTATGGTCATTTACTATACTTGTATTCTTGAAATAATTATTATAATCTCTTACCCATATTGAATCCCTAGTGAAAGCTATACCCCATGTCATAATTTTAAGATTTGTAACCCTTTCCTTTTGATATTTGAGAGTATATTACCCTCTGCTAAGTCTATGACTATTTGAGGTCCTTATTTGATCATCCAAGTATACATAGGCTCAATTCATTGAACTTATTCTAGTCATACTATTTTTAGAGAAGGATCATATTTATAGGTCACTCTAGCCCATGCATATACATTATACATAATTAATTACTACACCTATTCAATTTAATTTTATGCAAAAAAATTAGACAAAAGTAGTTAAGTTTCCTAGATGATTAGTGCTTAAATGCTAGTTACATCATATATTTTTTCAAGACCCATAGTGGCCATTATCTAATCCATGTCCTAAGATAGTGATAAAAATAACTCAACATGTTCTACAACAAACACATGCACAAACATCATATTTCAAAGGATACTATGCTTCCTAGTGCTACTCATCATATGTAAGATATTATGAGTCATGATGATGATGGTTACATTATAACACGATATAATTTGGTAGATATTGATATAATTACATATGACACTACTTTTTCATTATAGGTTCCCCTTCCATGCTTGATATAATACATACATACGAACATCCTCTTGATGGGATAACTGGTTAACATTTTTACACAAGAAAAATATTAAAAAAATATCAGAATATTAAAAAATTAAAAAATTAGGACCTAAGCATGACACATTTTTTAGTTTACATCATGTTAGGTATTGTAGGATCCAAACACAGTAGAAACCAATTCTAATATAAATCATGGTGAATACACATAGATATAATATTTAATCACACCATTATATTTCCTATTAAATATTCATTCAGGTATTACAAATATATAATAATGCCTTTACATAAATAAAGTGAATCATATCTCCACAAATCTCTCCTCATATCCCTATGAATACTCATAAACCTATAATATCTCATAGGCAAATAACTAACGTATACATGTAGTATTATTGTAACTCACAACAATATCTCAACAACCAAATATATTCTAATAACTAAACCAAAATAACTCTTAATGAATTATTACTCACGTAATAATGCACATTAAAATATTAAAAAATCAATGTGAGGTCTAAAATTTCATAACATTCCCCCACTTAGGCCTTATATGGTAATTTGTGTGTCATAAGGCTTAATGAAAGTAGAGAAGGAACATCATCAATCTCTCATCAACTATTCACTATTGAGAACACATCTATTAAATCAGTGTGGGAAATTTGAATAATAACCATCTACCATCAACCATTTACTAAGGGAACCTCATCAACCTATATAGTGTGGGAACTAAAATCAAGAACCATTTATTCAACTTTCACTCTTGCATCTCTATAACACTTTTTTTATGTAGTAAACTATGTGAGAAAATAGAAATACACCTCTTATTTGTCACACATACAAACAAGTGCTGAAAAATCAAAAATAAATGGGCCACTAAAGTAGAAGTGGACCCATTGTTAGTGGCCAATGAGAGGATTGAATGGACTCATTCCTCCAATCTCATTCATAAGAAGATGCTTACTCAATCTATGAAGATTTGAAGCACAATAGTTTCCACATTGGGTTTATTTGGATAACTTCCCCCCTTAATGTGAAATGGTATATTTTCATAGGACATCAAGCTCACCTGAAAACACATCCTTTTAGAAACAATTTATTGGAATCTTGACAACATGACTTAATACACTTTAATGACAAAAAAATGACTTTTAAATTTTGACTCATTTTTTATTTAGACTTTTTGATGAAATATAACTCAATAAAATTATGATATTTACATACTTGAAAAACTTAAACCTATTATTTTTGATGAAAGGGATGTTTTATAATCTTATAAAAAAAGAAAGGTCCCCTTATCTGATTCAATGAAGCAAAATATAAGACAATTGGAGGACTTTAAAGTTAAACTTCATGAACCAGGACTTGGTCTGGATAGTCTGATCAAGGAGTGGAATTATATCAATAGGGAAACTACTAAAATATTATTAGTTATTGAAAAACATATTGATTCAAAGGTCTTTCCCTATAGACAGGATGTTGAGAAGGTGGAGGTTTAGCCAAAACCTTCCTCTAAACCCCTCAATGTGGACCCCTCAAGAAGATTTTAGAGAAGGAGCCTTGAAAAAAGCGAAGAATGATTCTACCAAATGATGCCATGGAAGGCTCAATTAAAAAGACTCAGGAAAATATAATCATAAATAGGTTGATGGATAAGGCAAAGGACAAGGACACCAACAAGGCACTCACAGAGGAAACTACCCTCCCTGAGTAATTTCTCTCTTTTGTGTGTTTTTTGTTTTATCTTCTTCACTAGTCCTTAGCTAGTTGTTTTAGTTTTAGTTGTACTACATTTTTTAGCCCTCAAGTCTTTCTATGTTATGTTTTGATTTTATTTAACTTTAGGTTGCATGATCCTCGTAAAACTTGCTTTATTTACCCAATCAAATAAAAATAAACATACTTGACAAACTTTATTTGGACTAACTAAAATAATCTTAAATATGAAATGACTCATAAATGCTTAATGTTAATTGACTAAATAAACTATTAAAATGCCCATGGTAAAATATTGACAAAGATATATAACATTTACACACTCAAGTAAATATATTAGTTATAGACTAACTTTGTATACACTGACAACTAGACTTGAGCTCAAAATTTCACTAATAACGACATATAAACTATTCTCATAAGGATCATGGTGGGTAAAGGACAATGTAACAGAACCATAGTGTGTTTTGTGTATTAATGAATCATAGATCCACATAATTTAAATGTAATCCTTCGATCCACTAAAACCAAATTGAAATGAATTTTTTTAATATATGATAAGAATTAAATAAAAATTCAATAACATTTATTCATTAATCCACCTCTGTTGAATGAGCCGCAATGTTATATAGCATAGATAATGTAGAACTATCGATAAAACTATGTAGTTATCATCGTCTATATAGAAATGACTAATTTATAAAGTATAGGTTGATAGAGTGCATAGTTATGACAAAAATATATACCCTTAACAAAATACCCTCAAAGCATTTGGATATGATTTAAACTTTCTCTCCTTAGGAAAATGACTGGGCAAAGCTAGATAATAAAGATTTAAATGAACTATGTTTCCACTTTCACTAGAACCAAACAAAATAAACTCTCAATAAAACTAAACTATCCTAATAGACTATATAAAAATAATCTTCAAATAATTTGAATAACATTAGGAGGGGAAATGAAAAATATTATGGGTGCCCCTACAAACAAATCATTGATCCATTAAAGGAACCTCTTACTCTGATACCACCGTTAGGTATTGTAGGAGCCAAACACAATAAAAACTAATTCAAATACAAATTATGGATAATATACATAGAGATAATATTTAATCACACTCTATTATATTTATTATTACATATTAATTCAGGAATTACAAATATATAATAAGATATTTCCTATAAACAAGGTGAATCATATCTCCACAAATCTCTCCTCATATCCCTATGAATACTCAAATACATATAATCTCTCATAGGTATCTAACAAATAAAATATATATGTTATATTAATGTAACTCAAAATAATATCTCAATAACTAAATATATTCTATTAACTAACCCAATATAACTCCTAGTGAATTATTACTTGCATGATAATGCACATTATAATATTCATAAATAAATGTGAGGACTAACATTTCCTAACACATCATTTATTTATGTTATTGATTACAAACTTGGTAGATTACATATCATTTAACATACACACATTAATTTCAAAATATATATGAGTGAGATGAAAGATATATACATTATACCTAATACATGGATGTAGGACATTCTTATACCCATGGGCAATGCCAATATTGGCACATCTCATTTCATATGTTACGTTGTTACATGACATATATTTCTATGACAATTCCATTTATCATTTTGAGCTATAATTATTTATTACACATGTATTTATCTTTCTTATATTCTTTTTAATGCTACATTTCATGGATATTTTACTTTTTTTATGTTGTGACATTGGCATCCATTGACAATTTAGACTAGTTTGACTTGTTTTATACTTCATTGTTTCATATTCATTTTCTTTAAGCTAATAATTAATCATGCTTATTTAAATCTTAGTTATGTATGTGATATTATTTTTTTATGTTTATAATTGTATGCCTATTTTTTTGGGTCCTTGTCTTCTCTTATTCCTTTTTGAGTTTCTATTATATGACTGCTTCTTTAGGACCTTGATTTCTCTTACTGCTTTCACTTGATTGAGTGTATTGTTTGTATGCCTCTTTCTTTAAACCCTTACCTTATCTTATTTATTTAAATTTATTGAGTTTTCATTATATGAATATTTCATTGGGCCCTTTACTTCTTCTAGGGCCCTTGCCTTGTTATCTAACATTTGATTGTCCATTACATGTGGGTCTTGCCTTGTTTGATAGTGAGTTCTATTAGATGTTATTATCTTGTGTGTGTCATATAAATGAGCTCATGATTGGATAAACATATGATTTTTTGATGAGTTTCTGGTATCATCATCTATATCACACACCTTTCTTCTTGAGTGGGTGTCATGATCCATATCATGCACCTTCCTATATGGATAGTATTAAATGTCTATATGAGTGATGATTAATATTGTGTTTCTAATTTATATATCTATCTTGAAATGGCTCTTTTATTCCTTATATTACATGCTTCATGTATGCTTTCACAATCTATTCATTACCATGATGGTATATTCTCCACATGTTAACACATTCTTCTAAATGATTACATCCTTTTACATAAAATGACAAAGTTAACTCTTTTATTTTGATATGATTTATTTACATGCTTCATTACACATCTTAAATGGGTGGCATATTAGTGAAATTTTAAGAGATTTAAGGCCCCATTTATTGAAAAAAAATTGGGAAAAAATATATGATTCGAAGAGTTTATACTAGTTAAAATTATTATTTTGGTTTAGATAATGGGATATATGTTTGTATATTGAGATATATTTTAGGGGCATATTCACACATTTTATAGAAACATAAGTTATATGTTTTTAGATTTGGGTCAAAATAAGATAATAGATGTATAACATTCTATATTATGTGGGATTTAATTAGATCAGATTGGGGGCATGCATATTATTTATGCATTTATTATTGTATTTTCCTATATTGAAATTTATTACATTAGATTATGGGGCATGGAAATTATTCCTGCACATACACTAGTGTGCTTAGTGATATATGGGTCGAAGTATGGTACAATTATCATCTATGTTTGCATTCATTAGTTAGTTATTTATTTAAGCCAAATCACTTAAGATAAAGGGGTGGGATGAATGGGCATGACCTTACATATCTAGGTCTATATTTATAGATAAGTGTGGCCCATCGAATCATCATATTGAATATTTTATTCTTATTATATGGTTTTGGAGGTTTCTCCTTCTAAGTGGCTCATCATTTATTCATACATTTTGATCTATTTCACTTATATTATGATCTAGTTATGTTATTCCACCTATTTGGTGAAGTAATTTCCTTACAAGAGGTATTAAAGATAGTATTTGGGCAATAGCATGGGAGAAACCCTAATTTTGGAGAATATCTTATATCTTGCATTATGTTGTGAATTTTTCTACAAATGTTGACAAAATAGATAAATCAATACCAATATACATACATAGTAAATATTTGGAGTGAATAATGATAAACAAAGCATATAAATGAACATAGATGAATTGACACAATACACAAGGGTTTAAAGTGGAAAAACCTCTAGGAAGTAAAAAACCCACAAGTGATATTCAATAATTGAGAAACCAATTATAACTCCAATACATAAAATATTCTTGATCTCACTCAGAATTTATTCACAAAAGCTTGTGCGAATAATAATCACCATGTGTTTAAGATATGAATTTACAATAAGGGTAAACCCTATTTATAATATTCATGAGGGGATGTGACCATTATAACCAATGTTCCAATATTTTCATCGATGAACATTTAATTATAATGATAATTATTTAAAAAATATAATTTAATTATTTATTTTCATGAGTTTTTCACCTCATGCAAATAAATAATAAATTTTTATTATTTATTTAACTCTCAAGTAAGCTAAGGGTGAATAAATCACCAATTAGTCATTAAATTATCTAACACTCCCTCTTAATGCTAAGTGGGGATAAATGTCATAGTAACCTTAAAAATAAATTATAATATGTACATAACTAAAGGATTTAAAAACCTTCATCATGCCAAACACCACCTTTTGAAGTAAAAGGAATTATAATCCATAAACTACTCAAAAGTAAGTTTAGGCTAGCATGATTGTGAGACTATATCTCATAGTTTCTAATGAATAATCAGTAAGCATATTTGGAGCCTTTTATAACATAAGGACCTCCACTATAAAGTATGATTTTAATGTATTGGGGTAAAAAAATTGAAACTTCCACATGAAGTTTACTTCAATTACATAACTTCTACATGAAATTTACAATGCTTTACAAGTGAGAAGAAGTATAGATAAGAAAAAGAAACAAATAACCATTAGGAAGTGACATTTTCATGAACACTCCCCCTCAATGGCAAATTTGAGAGGCCCAACATTACATAAATTTATCAAAACATGGTAGTACCAAGTGGTTTTGTGAAGATATATACCACTAGTTCATTAGGAGGACATAACTACATATCTATATCACCATTGAGGACTTTATCTCTGATAAAATACATATTAACTTCAATATGCTTAAATTATTGGTACTGAACACCTACACAAAACTTAAACACATATCCAAAAATAGATTCATGATAGTATATTATGTTTAGCACCACAATAACCAAATACAAAACACATTTAGAAATAATCAAGTTCTATTTTATGCAAATAATTTTACTATGATTACAAAGTTAGTGAAAAAAACATAAAGTATTGTATACAATTAATTACTAAAAGTCTCAAATATATACAAGATGAACATCACCAACTATCATGTGATGCACATACAATAATTTACTAATAATATTATATTGAGTGGATGATGGAGGATCCCACCCTAAGATCCCTTTTTAGGGAAAGTTGGGTGTTAGAGGATCTCACTTCTAGTATTTCACTAGTTTATTGGTCTTTTTTGATTTGGCTATCCATTCATGGTATTTCAATGGGGTGGATGATGGAGGATCCCATAGATTTTTTTTTTTTTGGAGTAAGATGGGTATTAGAGAAACCTACTCCCCTAGTATGTTAAGTGATATGGCTATTAGAGGAAACCATGATTTAACCCCTCTTGTTTGCTTAAAAATTGGAAATTTCCTTTTAGTTTATCTGGGCATGGTAACTTTGGTATTATTCAAAGATCTAAACTCTATGGATGGATTTTTTCTGGATTTAGAAGGACCCTACTTTTTTTATATCCTCCTTTTGTTGTTTAAGAGTGGATGTTAGAGGAGTTTACCCTTGGTTCCATCAAGCTTCAAGATCTCATAGAATTAGACCAATTATGGATGAAGCCTTTTTAGGGGTTGTGTTATGTTTTGTAAAATTTGTGAATCTTAGTGGGAGGAAAATCCCACTCACTATGATTTGGTTGTGTGGTGGTAGGGTGAAGACTCAGGTGAAAAAAGACTTTTTTTTTGAAAGGTCTTCTATCTAGTATTATCCTTAGGAATGACATAACAAAAGGTCTTAGCCCTTTCAAATCATTTTTTTGAAGCACCTTTATGTACTCAAGGTTATGTGATCCTTAAAACCCCTGGTTGTGGGTACCTTAAAACCCTCATGTTTCATGATCAATGGTTATGGGAGACTTAAACACCCCTTTCTATGCTTTGTAAATATTGTGGATCTTAATGAGAAGATCAACCCACTTATTGTGACTTAGCTGTGCAAATGACCCAAAAGGTGGAAGACTTTCTTTTTCAGTTGAAATTATGTTCTATAGTTTGTTTCTTATTGTGTTTTTCCAAGTTGTGAATCTTAGTGGAAAGATAAACCTACTCATTACAACTTTGTTGTATGGAGGCTATGTGGAATACCTTAGTGGTAAAATACCTCCTTGTCTAGTGGATCTTCTGGTTTGTAGTTCCCTCAGAGAAGACATGATGAAGGGAGATATCCTTTTGAGATTCACTATTTAGAAACATCTTTGTGTACTATAGGTTACAAGACCCTTAAAACCCTTGGTTGTGGGAACCCTTAAAATCCTCATGTTCTTTAGTCTCAACAAGGTCGTGGGTACCTTTACTTTACTTGTTAAATGTTGGGGGAGCCTTCAAACCCTCTTTGCTATACTTACAGGGTATGTGACCCTTAAAACCCTCATGTTATCTAGTCTCACTAAGGTTGTGAGTACCTTTAATTCTCTTGTTAAAGGTTGGGGGAGTCTTCAAACCCTCTTTTGTTAGGGGGATCCTTTACCCTCTTGTTAAAACCCTCACTTACCTAGTTCATAGCTCTAATTTCAAAAGTGTTTTACCCTATCAAATAAAAAAAATTATCCAAAAATTAGATATTCTATTAGTCACAACTCATTTTATAATTTGAATCTTATCAAAACTTTTCAAGTTTAATATGATTTAATAAAAGATTGAGGTATAACCTATTATATATCAAATATGGATATTTTTTGCATGATATGCAATCATCCAATTAGATATACATTAATATGAAATAAATAGTTTCAAAGATGTATGAATAGGATACTTAGTAAAGTAAATGATGAAGAGTTAGTAATGCAAACTCCATTTACACTTTGCATTTAATTACATATCTTATTATCAAATGATGCATATAAAAATGTTAGCATAGATAATAAAATGATAAAACAATCAAATGAGAGTATCTAATCATATTATCATGGAATCTATTCATAATATACATAACAATATTCATGGCTTTAGCCCATAAAAACTAGGAGAAACATTTGCAAAATGTAATAGTGTTTTAGCCATCTCAATAATGGTACGATTTTTTCTTTCAATAATAACATTTTGTTGAGGGGAATAAGGAGTTGTTAATTCTTTTTTAGTACAAAAAATAATGAAAAAATAATAATTTTTTTACTAACATATTCACCACCATTATCAGTTCTTAATCTCTTAGTAGAAAAATTAGATGCATTTTCAATAATGACTTTAAATTCTTTGAATTTAGACAATACATCACATTTATTTTTAATGAAATATGACCAAATCATTCTAGTGTAATCATCAATAAAAGTAACAATACACAAAGAACCATTAAGAGATACATCTTCAAGAGGTCCTACAACATCACTATGAATCAATTCTAAGAGATGTGAGGAATTCACATCATGATTCTTTTGAAAGGGGTTAGTATGTTGCTTACCATATAAGCAACCCTCACAAGTTTCATGATGAGAGGAGATAGAAGGAATTTCAATAACAAGATTATTTGCATACATATCATGTAATATTATAAAATTAACATGTCCTAATCTTTCATTCCATAATTGAGATTCATTCTTACTATGTGATGAAAGAAAACATGCAGAAGAAGAGAAAATGTATAAACCATTCTTTTAAACACCTTCAACCATCAAAAATATATATTGATTTCTAATTGACCAGATATCTTTTAGCAATGTTATAATGAAATTATCACTACTAAGTTTTTAAAAAGATAACAAGTTCTTTTTAATCTTATGTATATAGAAAACATCATTTATAGCATTTGAAAATTTAGTTTTTCCTTGTTTAGTTGCTTTTAAAACTGAATTATCTCCTAAGTAAACATTTTTAGAGATAACTCTAGAATGACACAAAATATCAGATAAACAAGTCATATTGTGTGATGCACCATTATCTAAAATCCACTTATTTCATTTTAAGTAAATAAATTTATAAATAAAGCAATAAAATTATGATCTTGATTGTTTTTCTAATTAGGGTTTTGATTATTTTGCTTGTTTTGATTAGATTTATTTCCTTTGTTATTTTTAGAATATTGATTGTTAACTCTCCCTCTTTTGATAATAAGTTTCCCTTCTATGATCAAATTTACCACATAGATTGCAATTCCTATTAAACTTAGGTTTATGATTCTTATTATCAAATTTCTTGTTCCCATTTTTATCTTTAGTAGAATTAAGGTTAGCTTTCTAGTTTCTATTATTTTTATAAATAGGGTTAAGAGCACGAAGTGCCTGAGTAGCATTCTCTTTAGAATTAAAATTAGTCATATGTTGTTTTTCTTGAATCATGAGAGCAAATAAAGTGGTAAGGTCAAGGATATCTTGCTATGTTTGATATTTAGAATTCAAAATTGAAATGAAATTGATAAAATTTTCATAAATATTTAATTGAATTTTAAAATAAAGTAGTTGATAGTGAATCAAATTATCATTAAAATCATATAATTGAGCTTTAATGTTCTTAATTTTAACAAAAAAAATCATAACCTTTTCATCACCTTTCATAGATATAGTTAGCAAATCAAAGATTAACTTAATAATTTTTTAGAGGTGATTGCCCTCATGCATTGATTCAAGGAGTTTATAAGAATCAATAAGAGATTCCCAATTACCATTGTGGAGAAATAATTCATCGTTAATACTCTACAAGATAATGAACATAGCTTCTTGTGATTTTTAGTGAAATGCATTGGTAAGATCATGGGTCACATATCATCCTGAAGGGGATTTTTCAATCCCCAAAACAATATTCCACAAATTTCAATTCATAAATTTAGTTTTAACATGAATTTTTTATATATTATAATTATTTCCATTAAGCATTTGAGATTTATCTAAATAAAAATGAGGCAAAGCGATAACTTCCTTTTAAACATGATAGTAACCAAATGCTTAAAATGAACCCTTTTTAGTGTGAAATTTTAACTTTATTTGATATTAAAACTAATTTGAAGTGTAAATACACAAAAAATATTTAAATTAATGTCAAAAAAATTAATAAATTTGTAAAAGATTATGACAAAACAAGGTGTCCTAAGTGTCACAAAGAATACACTAATGTAAGAACAATTTAATAAATTAACCTTTTTAATGAGTTTTTCAAACTGTATTCTAAAATAAAGTGAATTACACATACAACTATGATTAATTTCATAATTTAGATGCTAAATAATGCAAAAAATTAAAATAGTGCTACACTAAACTAGATGTTGAAAGAGTCACACTTAAAATAACCATCAAAACACTATTATTAAAAAAATAATAAAATTAATAATATAATGTTTAAAAACACAAAATGAACCATGTAGATGTGTCCAAAGGGTGTCAAAACCTAGGGATCGACTGGCTATGCAACTATGCTTGCCAAAACATTTAATAGGTCAAAAGTTGAAACCATGTTGAGAGGTTTACTAGGGTTTTAAACATGTGAAGATTGGCACAAATACCAAAAAATAGAATTAAAAATTAATCAAATTTGAAAATTTAACTTGAATAAAAAATGGAAACTCTTGGCATGGAAACCAAAAAATGTAATTTAAACTTAATCAAATTTGAAAAGTTAACTTGACCAAAAAAGGGAAAAAGCTAGTGGGTTTTGAACACTAGTCATCTTTCTTATAAGTTTTTATCAAAATTAATGCAACCAACTCTCCTACTACATTATTTAGGAATATGTAAGCATAATAATAAATTTAATCCATATTTAATTTATTTTATTTAAAAAAATAAAAACAATAATTAATACATGTATGTAAAATGAATATTCTCAAGAAAAAATTACTTATTTAGGTAAAATCAAAAAATAAGGTGGGGTCTACCTTATTGCATGGAAAATGTGAATTTAAAAAATAAAGATATATATATATATATATATATATATATATATGACAAACTATATGCATGAATATGTTTTCATGTAGCTTATCATGGTGTAGGTATGGTGCCAACAAGAGTTTTGAAACTACACAGAAGATTGTACAAGCCACCAAATAGCCTAAAAATTTGAGAACTTTATTATTTAATTTATGATGCCAAGGATATATTCAAAATAAGATTTTAACCCAAAAAATAATTTATTTTAGCCCTACAACAATATTATGACACTCCTATAGAAGTTCTAAGTTGCATAGTAAATTGTATAAACCATAAGAAGCCTCAATTTTTTGCCAACCTTCCTTAAATCTCTCTAAAAGGAAAAATATAATCTCAAATTCAAAATTTTGATGTAGAATTTAGCTTTTCCACTCACCCCAAACAACTATAGCACCCTAAGATGTTTGAAAAAACACTAAACTTTTTAGAAAGCTTTCTCAGGTCTATAAATTATTCTAGGAGGCTTTAAATACCAATATCTAACTTCTTTTAGTAGTAATAGGGAAAAAAAAATTTGTACAAATTTTTTGAGATTCCTTCAAGTGGAAGTATGTACAAGTGCTATAAATGGCATGACATAGTCTTTGAGGCTAATTTTCATGCGAAAAAACTTATGGTTGCTTGTATGGAGATTTTGGATAACTTGAATGGAGATTGGGATGATAAAATATACATTGTATGCATCTTCTGATAACTTTAATCTAGTTTACACCACAGATGGATTTACAAGGCTTTGAATAATAAAACTTTTAAATAAATTAAAATATTAATTATTGATATTTAACTCAATATAATATGCTTGCGAATTAAATCCTCTCCACTGGCTCTGATAACATGACAAAATTGATTAAGCAATAGAAATATACATACATAGGATAGATCTAAAGTGAATAATGATAAAAAAAACATATAAATGAACATAGATGAATTGACATAGTACACAAGGATTTAAAGCGAGAAAGGCTTTAGGAGGTAAAAAATCCATGAGTGATATCTGATAATTGAGAAACCAATTATAACCCCAATACATAAAATCTTCTTTATCTCACTCCTTAGAATTTCTTCACAAAATATTGTGTGCATATTAATCACCATGTGTTCAAGATACGAATTTAAAATAGGGGTAAACCCTATTTTCAATATTCATGAGGGGAGGTGACCATTGTAACCAATGGTCCTATCTTTTCCCCGATGAACATTTAATTACAATGATAATTATTAAACAAATATAATTTAATTATTTATTTTCATGAGGTTTTCACCTCAATGAAATAAATAATAATTTATTATTATTTATTTAACTCTCAAGATAAGATAATGGTGAATAAAACATCACTTTGTCATTAAATTCTCTAACAAATGTCTTATTGGTATTGGCAAATTATTCAAGGAGACTATAGTAAAAAAATTTAGTGGGAGTACATTCTAGGTGATTTTTGTTTGGAGGCCAACATCATTAAAAAAATTCTTGGTTAAAGTTTGGTCAAAAAGTGAAAATTAGGGTTGGCATTATCAAGTCTTGTTATGATATAACCAAAAACTAGGGGTCAAGAAAGAATTATGAAACTCCAAATATCAAATTTAATGGTAATTGCACATTGGGTAGAGGACATAGATTTGGTAAAAATGAGGCATTTCACTATTAAGAAAGAGCTCATTATTCTAACATAATTATTCCTTCAGCCTACTAGATTGAAACCTTAACAAATGGAAGATAAATGAGAAAAAGGTTTATTTTTCAATTATGATAGAAAATGGAGCAAAGGAAATAAATGTGATGAGAAGAAGTTTTTATACATTGAAGTGGCCAATGAGGAAGAATAAGAAGATGAAGCACTAGGTGAACAAGAAAAGGGTGCTAGAATCAAAATTTTAAGAGTCTTAACCAACTATCTCATGTAATGTAATTTATGGTATCAACACTCCACAAACTCTCAAGGTTGTGGGTTTCCTCAAGAAAAAAAAGGTGAAAGTAGTGATGGACTCTGAGAGTACACATAATTTTATCAACAATAAGTTGGTAACACGTTTGCATTATTTTATTTACCTAATTCTAAAATTTCACATCATGATTATAGATGGTGGCATAATCAATTGCTTAGGGAAATTCCATAGTATAAACTTATGATGGGATACTAAAAGTTAGATTCCCCTAGGTTTTTTATTCCCATGGGCGGAGTAAATATTATTTTGGGAGTCGAATGGCTCATGACTTTGGGCACAATATAGATGAATTTATAGGAGCTATTCATGCCATTTCAAGGTAGGAAAATTTTAATAGAAGGACTATAATAAAATATCCATAGTTGGTTAGTTATCATCAAATGTAGAATATTATTAGAAAAAGGGTCAAATGATTTGCAACACAATTGTTCTCTATAGAAGTTAAATAGATAAAGATGTCTACACATCCTAATATATAGAAGTTAATGGATGAACATTGTACCATTTTTTAAGCAATGCTAGGATTACCACCAATAATATTTTTGATCATGGAATTCAACTTATCCATTGTATTTAAGTGCCAAACATAATACCATATATATATGAATATACCCAAAATATTAAGATTGAAAATATGCTTCAAGATATGTTCGAGATAGGTATTATTAGACATAGACAAAGTGCATATTCATCCCTAATGGTCATGGTGTGTAAAAAAGATGATAATTGGAGTATGTGCCTAGATTATAGAGAAATCAACAAGTGTACCATTAAATATATGCTACCTATCCTAGTAATTGATGATTTGATAGATGAGCTACATGGTGATGTCTAATTTACAAAACTAGATCTTTGTGATGGTTACCATCAAATACATATAAGAGATGAGGATATTCATAAGATAAATTTCAAAACTCATAAAGGCCATTATTATTTGTTGGCAATTCCTTTTGGTAAAGTTTGATGAACATTGTTTTTAGGCCTTTTTTATGGAAATCAAAGTTATGATAGAGTGGTAAGTGCCAAAATCCATCAAAATGATTTTTGTGTTTAATAGGTTACTATCACTTATTTGTTAAAAATAATGTTTGCATAGTAATACCACTCATAAATTTTTTGAATAAAGACTCCTCCACTAGAATGAAACAACCACCAAGGCCTTTGAGAAGCTGAGAAAGGCAATGTACACCACCCCAATTTTGGCTACCCTAATTTTTTAAAAGACTTTCATTGTTGAATAAGATTCGTTAGGATTTAGAATGGGGCCAATATTCATGTAGGAATGATTACTAATTACATTTTACATTCATCATTTCAAGGGTAATGATTTGTAAAATCCCATATATGATAAGGAGATGATGATTATTATTCATTCAGTCAAATAATGGAGACCTTATCTTATAGGTAAACACCTTAAGGTAAATACTAATCATGATAGTCTAAAATATTTTTTGGAATAGAGATTATCATCTGAAGAACAATAAAAATGGGTGACTAAATGTTGGGATATGAATTTGAAATCACCTACAATAAGGGGAAAAATAATGTGGTATTAGATGCACTATCTAAGAGGGATGCATCCACCAAGTCATTGTTATGTGCAATGACTATTTGGTAGATGAGGAAAGCTTATAATGAGAGAATGTTAGGGATAAACAAGATTTGATTCAGAAGTTCTAGAAATATTCTAGGCCTAAAACAAACTTGAGTGGAAAGGGAATACCTTACGGTATAAATAACAGTTATACATATAGACATCTAAAACTAGACATTTCATGTCAATTTTAAATATATACTAATTTTACACTAAAATCATCCCTCAATCCTAAATCAGTCTTCTATCTACACTAACATCCTTAGCCTAACCACTATTCATCACCCCCTATAAAAATAATTATTTTTTGTAATCACATCCAATCCCACAAAAATCATATCACATCCTATTAGTTAATTCATCCAAATCAATCAATTAATCCTTCCTCAATAAAAAATTACATAGCTTTTGAATATTTATATTTTCTAAAAAATAATAAAAGCCAATTATCCACACATCACACTAAAATTCTAAAACAATCTTCACACCCCCATTCCCCCCACCATAAAACCAATTTTAAATATATTTTTCCACATCCCCATGAAATCAACCCTTATTACAAAACAAATTACCTCCATGTTTCATCAATGAATTTTTTAAAAACAACCCAACCCCCATATTTACTCCTTAACCTCCCTCATTTAATGGGGAGGAAGAATCATTCTCCACCATTGATATTTGATCAAGATCAATAGATCAAAATCATCATGAAATCATATAAATAGAGGGATTCCTCTCTCATTTGAATAAGTCTAATTTTTTTCAATAGAGTTCTACCAAAATTAACAAGAAAGTCTTGATAACACAATAATGTGTTGCCCTTTTGGAGATCCATTCATACATCAATCCCATCACTTATAAATTCAAATCATACTTTTATCAAGGGGATATTATGTCCATTTTATCACACACATCTACAATAATCTTTCAACTTAATCCATACATTTGATCACATCACAAATTTGGCAAGATAATTTCAAGAAGGTATAAAAATTGTGTTTGTTTTCACTTTTGAATGACATTCTTCTTAGTCTTGCTCAATCGAAGGACACAATCTTAGGTTAGTGGTAGCATTTAAATTTTAGTTTTTATTTCTAATAATAAATCTAACCTTTGTCTCACTATGTTACATTTGGCATGCCCAATGGGACTACATACCCTACAATTATTTTGATGTCATCCTAACCCTTTTTAAAGCAAATTAGAGCTATTTTAAACCAAAATTTGTCAAAATCTACAATATTTTACACTTATTTTCACATATTATTATTCCATAGCCCAGGTTGTTTATATGCAACTTTTCTTCACTTCAAGTCATAGCCTAGATTGTCAATTCATGGCTTGGGTTCACTTTCGGCCAGGACTTAGAATGTTAATCCATGCTAATAACTACATTTTTTTCATGAAACTTATGAATTTGTAATTGATTAAAATTCATTTCACATATATTTATCATGACAGATCATTTTTAGCATGTATTAGTTTCCCATTTTTAGGTTTTATACACTAGTCAAAGGCTAAACATAATACTACTAATATGTTACTTGCAGGGTTCACCTATCAAAGACAAAACAAGCAAAACTTTAGAAAAATTGATTTTAGTGCTTCAAAACAAACACATAACTCAAATTTGGGGCATTAAAACAAATAGTTTTCTTTTTATTTTTTAATTATGTGTCTTTGTGTGTGATATCCTAAGTGTGTATGCTTTCCCCTTATCCATTTTAAGGATTCTTGGTGACCAAAAGCATTTTGGCCACCTTCCCTATCCTGAATTAAATGTTATATATGATCTCTTCTTTCCCTTTATGGGATATTGAGGATAATAAATAGTCAAACTTCATTTTTTTCCTTTTTAGCTACATGACTTAAACCTTCATCACCAAGTGTGAGTTATTAGGGTGTAGTGACTAAGTTTTTATCCCCTAGTGTATGAACTAACCCCATGTTTTTGTTAGGTATACAAATTTAGGGAGGATCTATTGCTATCAGCCAAGCAATAATGTGTTTTAAGGATGCCATGAAGTGAGGGGCTTTCATGTTCTAATACACAGTCCCTAGACAACACCCCTTGAGGAAATTTTTTTGGTGACACTCCACTAAAATATTATGGATGGAGTGTATGTTAAGGGAATAATCCCTCTCATGAATCCCATTATCAACCTCTTCCATTGATTTGGGATATATTATATCGTAAGTTATATTTGAGACACACCTAGTTGATCATGTTTTTCTTAGCTTAAGAGAATTTGGCTGCAAACAACTATGAATGCTTAGAACACAATTTTCTTGAAGACTACTCACCACATAAAAACACTTAGTGAGGTTTGGAAGACCAACTTATTGACCAATTTTCATGAGTATATTAGTGGGTTGTTAGTTGTGTTGCACACCCTTATTTAATAAGCATAGGGCTTGTCAATTATATTATTTTGTGTGTATTAATGAAAACTATTTTGATTAAAAACATCATACCTTAGAAAACAAGTCAAAATAAACATCAAATTAGATAAACATTGACCAAGCCAAATCAAAAGTCAAAATAGGTCTACTTTGACCATGTCAATCATTAAAATTAAAATTAAAATCAAAATTCAACATTGAATCATTTCAATTTGCTTAAGTCAAACCAAGTCAACATTCTAAATCATGTCAAATTTGACCAACATCAAATCAAGTCAACATCCAAGGTCAAATTTGACCAAATATAATTAAACAGTTCTAACATCAAGTCCTACAATCAAAATTCAAATTAGATCTATTTTGATCAAGTCATGTCAATTCCAAATCAATTGACCATCCAAATTCAAATCATATTCTTTTATTTCCATTCAATCTCATGTACCTATCTGTTGGGAATGACAAAAATCATAGCATCCATTTTGTTCTCACATCTAAGTCAAAACATTGACAATCAACATCTAATTTGAGAATAATCAAATCACACATAAAATCTAAAATCCTAATCAAATCACATTAATTAATCACATCACATGAACCGATCCTACATTAAGTTCCATCTAGGCTTTGGCATCCAAAACAGATCTAGATATATTCAAATTTGAATAGTACCTATATGAGAACAAATATGATGTAATTTTTCAACTATTATAAATAGGTTCTCAACTTCTTGAAAATTATTATCCAAAAAATTTAAGCTCCATCCTAAGTAGGCAAACTCAAACCCATCCACATCAAAATAGTCAAAATCAATCAAACATCCCATCCACTCATTAAAATATTGATCATCAAATCCCTCATCATACTAGCAAAATGAAAATTATTTTGGCACCATTATACAACATCCATCTAGAACTTAAGCCACAATAATGATGTCAAGCATTAATTTGATCTACATCCAAACAAGGTTTTAAACAAGGATGATATAATATTATTAATGAACGCTTGGAAAAAATATTTTACTAATTATTCAATAAAAAATTATTGTGTATCCACACACCAAGTATTTTGATGAAAACAATACAAAACCTAAGTGGTATCGAGATGATGATTATTGTGCATATCACAAGATTCAAGGACATTATCTTAATCAATGTGCTAGACTCAATATTTATATCCAAGGTTTGATTGGACATGGAGACATTGAAATAGAAATAGATATATTCACATATAAGGATAAATAAATGGGGATATTCCAAGATCCATTTTTCCATCATAATCAAACTCATCCATTTACACATTAAGTTCAATATAGTCAACCCATCTTAGATGTTTTTACTGAATCACTCTTATTTAATGAGTCACCCTTTGAACATCCTACCACCTTTGAATATCTCACTTTGATGACCCTCTTTATGACCATCCAAAATCTATGATGAACCCTTATTTGATCAGACCATATCTAAAGAACCCATAATTGACCAATAATCCATCTTTCATCCATCAAAAACCATAAAAAGCCATCCCCCATTTAAAGGAATACCTTCATCCTAAAGTCTTCATTACCAAACAAGAAGTGATAAAGGTAATTTTAGATAACATAATCCAACAAGCCCTCCATGTGCCCAAATCACAATTAATATTAGAATCAGAATTCACATCAAAATCCACATCTGAGTTAGAACCACTATCAGCATCAGATTTAGAATCAACATCCCAATCAGAATCAAGATCTCACTACATCATCTACACACCTCTTATAAATCAATTTGAAGACATCAATGATCCTTCCATGGTTTTTGAGGAAGTTTCATTTATCATCAAATAAATATCTCCTAGTAGCCTCTATGAGGATTGTGTGGCCTTTAATCCTTTCATCAATACCCCATCCTTTTCACATCAGCCATCCTATCCCTTATTTTGACATCTAATCTCCTGCACCTATCAATTGGAACAAAAAAATCACATATCATTAGACTTATTCCATAGCAACATATTAGTTGTAGAATTTATGGGGATCCAATACAACATCTAGTTAGAAGAAAAGTCCCTTAGTGAAATATTGTCTGAGGCACTATGGGACCATAAGGATAAAAAATTTGGAAGTCCAAAATGAAAATTCACTAGTGAAACCTTGTTTAAGGCACTAAGTGGGAATCAAAATAAAAAATTCTTGTCCCTTAGTTAAAACCTCTTTTAGGTGTTATTGGAAAATTAAAATCAAAATCAACCTAATCAAGAAGACTCTGTTAGTGAAAACCTCTTTGAGGCACCAATAGATGAACAAATCATTTATACATTTCTTGATAAAGACACCATTTAAGTTAATATTGGAATAAATAATAATCCAAAAATCATTTAGATCGTAACAAATCTCAGGCTTAAAGAGTAAAAAAATATCATGGTCCTCTTGAGAGAAATTTTAAAGGTATTTGATCCCCCAACATCTAAAATCATATTGTAATTAGAACATTTAGAATCGATAATGATGTCTATTACTATTATTCCTAATTCCCATTTGTCCCTAGCAATTATACATCCCTTCATGATCATATCATTCATCCAAATTCTATATCTCACCATCACATCAGATCCTTCATCTAATGCTTATCATACTTTACCCTCCTTTTCAACACTCTCTTTCATAGAGGCTATAAAAACACCTTGTTTATAGGTTTGGAGGAATAAGAATCAATAATAAACAAATATCACAAGAACATTAATAATGCCTACATTAGCAACAAGACCCTAACAGATAAGATATCCATAGTAGGTATGGCCTAGAGATCAAAAAGGGCATGCATTATACATCTTGTAATCCTAAATTGATTTAAAATGCCAAAAAATAAAATTAAATTAAAAAAATTTAAATTAAAAATTTAAAGAGAAAGATAAATAATTTGTTCATGGTGAAAACCATGCTTATGGCACTTTGGGAAAGCACCATGATGAAAACTAGGTTTCTAGTGTCACGTGTATATAATCAATTGTTTACAAGTATCTTGACACTTGGGGATAGCCTCATCCATATTGAAATCCATTCTATTAAATTTATATTATCCATCTAATCCTATCCAAATTCTCATCCTTTATTCTCATCTTGACCTTAATAAGGAGTGGAATATATTTTGAGGCTTGTTTTGGGAAACATGTTGGTATATCCTCTGAGTGAAACTTTTGATATTGGACATTTGATTCCCATAATATGGTCCATATATTTCCTTAATCCAATTCCCATCATCGTCTAAAATCATCCAAGAACAACCTAAATTTTGTCCTTCATCCGGCATTACATTTCCCATTACAATGTTAGAACATGTTTTCCCTTTACCAATGGTCACTTATACATCCTTATTATAAAAAACCTAAAACATCATAAAAGTACAAAAATCCAAAAATATAAAAAATCCAAAAATCCCTAAAAATTATAAAAATCCAAAACATCATATAAAATTAGAACAATCCAAAACATCAAATAATCAAAAAATCCTTAAAAAACTAAAAATCCCTAAAAAAGATATAAAGCCCCAAAATCTAAACACATTGTATTATCCTAAATATGGTCAAAATCCTTAATCAAATCATTTTAGCTAATATTGAGATGTGTCTTTCCCAAATCTGCACTTCTTGGGGAAAATCACATCATTCCAACTTTTTAGGATATTTCATTCCCACATCTACCTTGTCTGGGGCAAATTGATTAGATCCAATCTCATAGCTTTTCAAGATATTTCAGTCCCAAATATGCCTTGTCTATGGAAAACTAAAACATGCAAATTATTATTAGAGATACTTAATTCATAATCCAATCCCATTTCATGTATTCATGTTTAGGGGCACCATCTAGCTATCAATACCATCGAGCATTCACGTGTGGATTTTGACTTGATTAATGACAAGATGCTTTCTATTGCTTTTGATTTCATGTTTGTGTGTGTTTATTTGTTTTTTAATTTTCCTATTATGCCTTAGCTCAATCCACTTGCACCAATAGTGTCATCATGGTGAATTATATCATATGCTTATAGCTGAGTCCATCCATTAGCATATGACCATAATGTATCATGGTCTTTCATACCATGGTGCATTTTTGGCATGTCTGTTAGATTAGGGGTCATTCCTCATGAATAATGTGCCTAGGTAATCATGGTGTTATATATCACTATGCATATTTTTGTGTGAAATATTAAAAATTAGGTTATAAAATATATGTGGAGACGTGCCTAGGAATTTTTTTATCCCATCTAAATCATCTTTTCAAATAAAATCATCTCATCCCTATTTGAGATTTGTCAAAATCTTATCAACATCTCTTTATCATCATTTCCCATATATTCCTCCCTTTTCAAGATAACTACATTGGATTGAGGTCTATTCAGACTATGTAAGGAATACTCAGTCATATGGATTTTTTGAGGTTGGATTGACCATTATTATTACCATTCTCAGTCTTCTTCTTTCCATTTCCATTCCATTATTATTGACTTTTTCCATTATTTAATTTAAACTAATTATCCATCATCACATCATCCTTGAATCATTATTACATCACTTTGGGCATCTTCATGGGCTTGATTTTTTATAGCTTTTTCATTATCTAAAAAATTGTTATACCATCATCATGTACTTCTACATCAACCTATCAACATCATTTCATCCATCAATGTGATCATCTCATCCTTAAGCTATGTAATATGTCAAGTCCTTGATCTATGCTTTCAAATAATTTAATCAATCAATTATTTGACTAATTCAAGATCGTAACCTTTTAAGATATTTCATTCCCAAATCTTCCCTACTTGGGTAAAATCAAGTGTGTAACTTATCACCATCGACAATTTATGTTGGCAACTTTTTGGGATATTTTATTCCCAAATCTACCTTTCTTGGGGAAAATCAAAGTGTGTAGCTTATCTCAGGATGTTTCCTTCCAAAATCTACCTTGTTTGGGGAAAATATTATAGTATAATTGAAAATAAACATATGCAAGCATTATCTCAAGTCGGTTAATCTCATATATTCATCACATCCAATCTAGACTCTTCCTCTCTTTTTAGAAATCCCATCCATATCCTTCATCCCTGCATGCCCTCTCAAGGGGGAATTATCCATCACATTATTTCATCCATCACCATCTAGATTTAATCCATCATTTTTTTGGCATTTTTTTTGAAAATTTGTTACTCTATGTATTATGTTTCACAACACCCTTTCAAAGATGGGGAAAGTGTATAAACCTAAAATCAAACACTTTGTGTCAATTTTAACTAGTTTTTAATTTTGCACTAAAATCATCTCTAATTCCTAAATCATTATTCTATACCCACTAACATCCATAGCCTAACCACTATTCATCATCTCCTATCCATTTAATTATTTTATATAATCACATCTAATCCCACAAAATTCACATCACATCCTATTAATTAAAAATCTAAATTAATTAACTAATCTTTAATAAAAAATTCAATGGCTTTTGAATATTTCTATTTTATAAAAATCAATAAAATCCAAATATCCTCACATCACACTCAAATCCAAAGACAATATTAACACAACCCAAACAAAACTAATTTTAAATACATTTTCTCAAATCTCCATGAAATCAACCTTTATTCCAAATCAAATCACCTCCATGCTTCATCAATGAAAATCCTTAGAACATCCCAACCCCCCATATTTATTCCTCAACCTTCCTAATTTAATGGAGAGGAGGACTAATTATTCAAAATTTATCTTTGATCAAGATAAATACCTCAAAATCATCATGAAATACTATAAATAAATGGATTTCCTCTCACTTGAATAGGTCTAATTTTGCCTAATAGAGTTCTACTAAAATTAGTAAGCAAGCCATGATAACAAAATGAAGTGTTACCCTTTAGGAGATTAAATAATACATAAAACACATAAATTATCAATTTAAATCATCCATTTAATAAGGGGAGATGTTTTTTATTTGACCATGCACATCCGCCAAGAAGCTATCAACTACATCCATATATATGAGTACATCATGAATTTGGTAAGAAAATTACAAGAAGGTATATCAATTGTGTATGTTTTCTCTTTTGAATAAAATTCTTCTTAGTCTTGATTGATCCAAGGACACATGCTTAGGTTATTGGTAGAATGCAAATTTGAGTTTTTATCTATAATAACAATACCCAATTAATAATTCTTCCCTCAAGCACAAGATCCTTATAGAGCTTCATGCATCTTCAGTAGGGGGCAATCAATTTTATTGAAAACTCATCATAAAATTAAGAAATATTTGTTTTGGGAGGACTCAAGGGGATATACAAAAATTTATTTTTGAATGCATGGTGATCCAATAATACAAGGGTGAAATAATTAAGATATCAGGTTTTCTGTAACCCCTATCAATTTCTAGCCAAAAGTGGGAGGAGGTTTATATAGATTTCATAACATGTTAACCTAGGTTAGAAGGTAAATTTTTTATCATGGTAATCATAGATAATATTATAAAATATTCCAATTTTTATGCCTTATCACAAACATTTGAAGGTAATTAAATAGTTATTGCAATTCTGGATACAATTCATAAGCTACATGGTATCCCTAAGATCATAGTGAGTGATCATGATCCAATTTTTACCATTAATTTTTGGACTAATTTATTTCATGTTTGGGTACTCATTTGTCTCTTATATCATTCTACAATCCTCAAAATTATGTGAAAATCAGGGTTATCAATAAATTCCTAGAGGCTTACCTTCATTATTTCACATCAAATAAACAAGAAAGATGGGTTCATTAGCTGCCACTAGTAGAATGGTGGTATAACTCTTATTTTTATGCTTATTCCAAAACTTATCCATTTTTGGCACTATATGGGTAATAATACCCCTCTATAACCTCATACTTAAGGGTCTTAACTAAGTTTAATGTTGTGGAAGAACACATTCAACATCAATGAGAAGTATTAGCTAGTTTCAGAGATAATTTATCGATGACACAAAATTATATGAAGCAACAAGTGGATCAAGACCATAGTGAGAAGTATTTTTAAGTGAGTGATTAGCTATTTATATGCATATATCCATATAATCAATTTTACTTTAATCAAATAAAAAATTATAACAAACTCTCTCCTAAGTATTATGGACCTTATTAGGTCCTTCACATATTTCATGTTTTTTTCTTGAAAAAGTTTATTGGACTAACAATCTCTTCACATACTTAGTTACCTGAACTAGATGATGAAGGTTGAATCATCTTAGAACTTGAGAATATACTTCAAGAACATAATAAAAGGCTAAAAAAAGGAAAGATTAAGAAGTATTTGATCAAGTGGAAGAATCTAACTAGTGAGGATGTATCATGGGAGGACACAACATTTTTGTAGTAGCATCCAACTTTTTTCAACATCGAGGGAAACATTATTTTTAAGTGGGGAATGTTATGCCTTAAACATATAGCATGCATATGGATATGTGTGGTCTAATCTATGGGATGCTCATCATTTATATTTGCGTTATTAAGTTATTTATTTCTTTAGGCTGACTAATAAAAGATAAAGGGGTGGGATGAATAGATGTGACCCTACCTAGCTAATTGTATATATATGGATGAGTGTGGCTCACTTAGATCATCATATTATGAATTCCATTTTATTATATGGTACTAGGGGTTTCCCCCTCTAAGTGGCTCATCATTTATTTCTATATTTGGCTCTATTTTAGTTATATTATGATCTATTTCTATTATTTAAATTATTTGGAAAAATATAATGGTTGATTCACTCTACATGAACCTAGAATAAGCACCTGATTTCGTCTTAAGATTTAATATAATTTAAATTATTAGTGTGGTTGAGGATCAGTGTCACTTAATAGTCTATCACTAATATTGAAGGTTGAGGTATTTATTTTTTAAACACATAGCCCTTGCCTTAGTTTATTTCTCTATTGGGGCATTATCACTGCCAATTATCCAAATAACTTAGTAGGATTCCCAATTCTCCAATGTTTCAAAATGAAACATAGTCTCCAATTCTTTAACAAGAAGCATAATTTATTAAAAAATCATGAGGAAACATGATTACCTCACTTATAGGTGTATTCCTTTCTTGCTCTTTAAGTTTCAAAAGTTTCAATTTTATATTAGATATCATTTCACATATGGACATTGATTTTTGTATGTTCATTTTAGATTTAAATGGATCAAGTTACACACTCAAAGCCTTCTCCCAAAGACAAATTTTTTTTACACACTCAATTACATCTCTTTATCATTTTAATTTTGCATTGTAATTCATTTAAATACTAAAATAAAATGGGGGAATTTTTAGACACTAAAGTCTAGTCTTATACACTTAATAATGCTAGCCTTGATCTAATTTCATTTCACATGACTTGTGTATACAAATATATCTCTTACACACCTTTCTCTTCTATCTACATGATTTATATGGGTCTGACCTTTCCAATTTGATATTAGTCACTACATGGATTTCCTAGTGTATGCCTAACCTATTTAAAATTATACCTAGACTATCTCTAGATCATTAGATTAATATTCCTTCCTTTTGAATGAATTTGTCAGAATCAAACACCTATAGAATTTTATAGGAGTATAACTTTGGAGGACATGTACCTATGCCAAACAACATTTAGTTTTAAATTTTAAATCATATTTATGGTTTGGCCCATTCATTTTACACGTCAGTGGCATGAAGTACCCAAATATTCCCCATATAAATAAACAATAGGTATAAGCCTAGTTGATCATCTATAATTGTCAAGAAATATTAACTTAACACTTATTAAATGGACTTCCCTAAGCATTCCAATTCAACAATTAGTCACAAAGAGTAGACCATAGCCAAGTTTTAAAGACCCTAAGCCAAGCTTAGTTTTCCATTTCCTAATTTTTGAAATCTAAATTACAATATGCATTCATAAAATGAGCACCATTGAAAACATACACCTAAAGGGGATAACTATGTGTGGTTTGAAATTCCTCTTGGAAGTATTATAAATATAGTTAACACTTAACCATTTATTAAAAATTGGTTGATGTTAGCTCAACCCATATTCTTCCCATTTTTTAGGCCTAAACCTAGTGTCAAAAGTGGACCTAAGGTTTCAAATATAAGGAGATAGGTTCATGGATATTACATACATAAAAACCCTTGTTATCACACACAAAGATAGATTATAAGTAGTTATAGTGTGCCAAAATAAAGAATAATAATCTACTTAGAAAAATAAGGTAGGGGAAAGAATCTATCATTTGAAGCAAATGTCTATAGATTGAAGGATTTTAATAGGTAGTTCCAAACACCTATTTCTTGATCTGAGTGACTCATAGTCTACTTCGAGCCATTATGTTACTTGTATTTAGTCTTATACCTACTTAGAAAACTAACACACTAAGTATATTAACCTCTAGGATAATTTATACTTATAATAAATATAATTATTCAATCAAATTATTCCTTTTACATTTAGATTTATTTATCATTGTTATTATTTATATAATCTGAATAATTTTATACTTTGTTAAATTAATAAATCTAATATAAGGTAAAATATCATCTAAGTAATTGGCTATCAAAAGATCTTCTAAAAGGTGGCCCTTTAATAATGAAATATTTAATTGCATAAATACATACCTTTTTACTATTATTCCATGAAAAATGAAGAGAGATTATCTCTTATAATAAATTGTTGTAAATATTGGCATACCATTCTAAATTTCTATACCACTTTCAATTCCAAAGATGCATAAATATATATTTTTTTCTATATTAGTAGTAGGTTTTTGTAATCTCACAATATTTTAGATATCATGATCATCACTAACATAACCTAAATAAGTAACAAGTCATAACGCCAACATGCATAATAGTCTTTGTACAAATATTATCAATATCAAACTCATTAGATTAGGAAATCAAACTTTGCACAGTATCTATATGTAGATAATTAAATATGGAATTTAATACTTGATAATGACAAGATTGACACACATTTACCACATATAAATTAAGCACATAATCAAGGTACTAATCCCACATTATATCAAACCTACATGCTATTGTATGAGTTTTACCCTTCTGTTATGCTCTTACACACCTATATAAACCTTGTTATTTGTTTCAAAATCTTTAAATAAAAAAAACTTATATTAAAATTCTCAATATATGGATACTGAATACAAAGGATTTCAGGTTTTACTATTGAGTGAGTTGCACAATTAGATCTTCATACTGAATAAAAATATTTTTTATATACTCAAGTATATATTATATTTTTACTTTAGAATTTCCATTGCTATAATAAAAAGGGGCAATTTTTAGATACCAAAATCTAGTATTTGGTAATTGAATATGACAAGTGTTGGGTTTTTTTATCAAGTTTTCCTTAGGGCACTGAAATGTCTAGTTCCCAACAAGATCACGTGATGGAATTTCACACAAGACTAAACTTTTGTGTACTCACCCAAAGCATGTAGTAAGAAACTAGTTCCCTTGGGTTATGTTGTGTAGTAACACACTTATTAGATAATTGTGTTTATTCATATATATAATTACTGATTGCACATAAAAGAAAATAAATGACTGTGGACCTTGTTTCAACTATGTAAACAAAAAAGAATATGAAAATAACTGCCATGAGGTTCAAAGTGTTGATCATGCAAGCTCATATAATACATATTATATTCATTATAATAAAATCCAATCCACATATTACACAATCAAATGTATTGATAACTCAATGTTTAACTATCAATCAACCTTAAAATAACACTAGAACTAGTAGTAACTACCTTAATTTTGATATTATCACCATGAATCATTACGTAATACCAATGTTCAGCCAACCTTACACATCTCTACATATGGGTATTTATACTTGTTTTTCCTTGACCAAGTTGTTACATTATTTATGACAATTAGGTGACTAGCCAATGATCTTGAGAAGACTGAGAGTCGTGGCAATATTTTACTCATTTTTTACTAAGGGTCTGGGCTTTCATGCCCCCTATATTCTTGTTTGGTGATAGAACCTTACTACCAAATATCCTTCTTTATGTGGGCCAGTATGAAACTTGTGTGATGATTAAAGTCTAGTTTGTCTTTGAGAATCACTCCTCAACTATTTCATACTTCCCTTGCACTCTCCAAGTCTTTCATTGATATATCGATTCCTTTGATCTTAGGTCCTCCATTTGTTATGCTTATTATTTAACTAGGTCTTCTCATGTTGTGACCTTCCATACCATTATCCTCTCATGCCAAGATGGTTCTATGCCATGGTATTCTTACACTATGTTGGTTTTGTGCCAAAAGCCAAAATACTTAATCAAAATTTGGGGTCCAACATTACCCCACACTATGCTCTTAGTCCATCCTAGACTAAGCACCTATCTTGACCTTAGCCAAAAATTCAGGGCCAACCTATTCAACCTACTTGTTGACACCTTCACAATGTGACAAGGTGTCAGGTAGCTTTGATGTTATCTCCTCAATCATCACCTTTAAATTTTCCATCTCCTCAAGTTGATCATGACACTCACTTGCCTTATTGACCAATTGGTCAAGACATGTGGAATCATCCTTCTAGACCTCTTCAAGCATAATGACCTCCTTTACAACCTATCCTTGTAGATATACAAAATTGGAATTTATTTGTTACTAATGCATGTTTATTGTCTCTTCCATGGTCTTGACATCCTTAAATGGCTTAACACGCTCTGTATAGTCTTTTATTAAAAGGGTGGCATCCACCAATTGATGTCATTAAGACTCCTCTACTTGGAGTCAAGCCTCCAAAATTTTATTTGGTTATGCTAGTTTCTTAAAAATCCCATCCAGGATGGGGATCACTTCCCTAAACCTTTCAATGGTGTATTTGCAGAGTTCCGCTACTTCCACAAACTACTTAGCCACCCATAATGCTTTATTTTTGGGTGTGGTTTGTTCCTTACACTATCTTAACATGAGATTTACAAGAGTCTCCAATTTATCAACAAATTACCCTTCCAAAGGGACCCCATCTACCAATGTTAATTCTTGTCCCAAAATAGTTTTGCATAAATTTAAACTTTTTACTTTGGTTATTGTGGCTTCTTCCATTTGTTACTTTAGCTCAACCTCTTCCTTTTTAAGTACTTTTTGAAGAACAACTTATTTATCATACATTTATAGCACCTCGATATGTTTATGCTCTACATTGCATTCATTGGAGTGTAAATGTATATTCTATCATGTGACTTAAAAGGCCATTTTTAAAAATGTGGAAATAGTTTTTAGAGGAGAGAGCTACTGGGGATCAACCCAAATCAGAGTGGGCAGCCCCATCGTACTAGAATCTAAATTTAGACTATCTAGAGGTATTTCTAAATGGCTTTATTTGTTGTACATGTCTAAGAAATGAAATCTGATGTTTGATATCAATAGTTGCATCATATGGATGAAAATAGGAATATAAATATACCATCCTATCTAAAATACCTATTTGGTATTGAGCGTGCATATTGGTGGTTGGATCAACCAAAGATGGTTGAACTTTAGAGTCAGTCGACTGCTTCTCTTTGAGGGGATCATGCTCAATGATCTCAACATCTACATCTGGGGCCAATGAAGTGATATAAATGTCCATGTCACTTATTTTTTGTATGTTAAAACCATCCCTCTCTTCTCCAAGAGGATTTTATACATCCAACTATACCTCTTCAAGGGTGGTCTCCTCATGCACTTAGGAGGGTGTTTTTTTTAGTCATACTCCTCCAGTTCTTCCCTATGACCCATAGGCTCTTCTTGTTTCATTGGATTGGTTGGTGGTAGTGACACTGAACCCTTTAATCATGATTCCAATATATCTTCTTCAAGTAAAGTCCTTTTTGGTGACACCCTTAGTGAGGAGGCCCTTGGTTGTGAAACTATTGGTGGTGGTGCTTGGGTAGTACTTTACCTTTTTAGTGGTTCTAAATATGAACTTATGTTGGCAACATGCCTAGTTCACTTCTTATCAAGTGGAGGTACAAGGGGAAGATTTTATCTTACATGCTCTGCACCTCTTGAAGCTTTTTTCTTAGGTTGTAGCATATAAAAAGATTATGAATAGTGTCCCCAACCAGGGTTGGCTTAACCTTGATGTTGGTTTTCTCAGTCTCATGCTTATCTCTATATGACTTCCTTCCCAGACATCTCAAAATATTTCAAAGAGTGTGAATCTATGAATCAATTCATTTAACTTTAAGGGTGAGGGGATGCACATCATATATGTGATTCACCAATTTGATGAAGTATCATGCTGTGAAGGTATAAGGTAGTGTCAACCAATATTAAACTCTCTAGAGGGGGACATCCTGATGCATGCCAGAAAAAAATGTTATTTAATGAAAAATTTGGCTTATTTTCCAACCTAAACAAGCAAGTCTTTAGGAATATGTTATTCATTTCTAAAGTCTTCCTTCATACCATCATATCATGACTTCATATTGATCTTGAAATTTGGAGTGATATAACTAGGGTATGTGAATGCCTTATAGCACTCTACTAGGGACTTGTTCTATTGGGGGTATAACCATTTTAGTTCACCATAGATGTAATTAGGTACACTAATTTCATCAAACACCATCAATAAAAGAAATACCCCCCATGGGAACCTATGGCCAGGTATCTAGTGGGTCCTCTCTACATCTAGTATAATTTTATTGGCAAAATACATTACCCAGTTATACTTTATCCCCTCAAATACTTGGTGGAAGATAAATAAGTGAGCCATGTCCACCTCTTTCTATCAATTAGTGCTACCAATCTTGGTCATAATGATGCATGTTATGACTCAAAGGGTGGGGTCTTGTATGTTTTTAATGTACATGACATGGCCTTACTTTTGGTACTCTAATGTTGTGGTGGTATTTTATACCAGATATTAACAACATATGTCCACAATGTTCCCAAATGCACTAAAGCATTTTGATGATCTATTATCCAAGCTTACCTCCAAAATTTTTGTGATCGGTCTTGAGCATAAACAAAGAGCCAAACATGCAAATGAATAGGTAATTCAACAAATAAGGTTTCATATAATGAGTTGTATAGATGTTGATCAACCCATGCACCTATAAAAAATCTTGGTTCAAGATAGGGAATCATAAAATTATCCTCAACCTTAGTAATCCGTCGTTCAATACTTTCAAGGGATAAATGTTCAAGCATTTTCCATGACTATGTGACAAGTGATATGAGTCTTAGCAACATAACTAAAATTTTGAGTTTTTCTATCAAGTTATCCTTAGGGTGCTAAAATGTCTAGTTCCTAGCAAGCTTATGCGATGGCATTTCATGCAAGACTAAACTTTTGCACACTCACCCAAAGCATGCAACAAGAAACTAGTTCCCATGGGTTATGTTGTTTAGTAACACACTTGTCAGATAATTGTGTTTATTCATATATCTAATTACTAATTACATAGAAAATAAAATACATGATTGTGGACCTTTTTTCAACTATGTAAACAAACATGAATATAAAGATAATTTCCATGAGGTTCAAAGTGTTTATTATGCAAACTCATGCAATACATATTTTATTCATTATAGTCACATACAAGCCATATATTACACAATAAAATGTATTGATAACTCATTGTTCAAATATCAATAAACTATAACATAACATCAGAACTAGTAGTAACTTACATAATTTCCATATTATTACTAAGAATCATTACATAATACTATTGTTCAGCCAACCTTACACATCTCTACATAGGGGTATTTATACTTATTTTTCTTTGCCAAGTTGTTACAATATTTATGACACTTAGGTGACTAACCAATGATCTCCATAAGACTGAGAGTTGTGGCAATCTTACTCATTTTCTCCTAAGGACCCAAGCTTTCATGGCCCCTATATTATTGTTTAGTGTTAGATCCTTGTTGTTAAATGTCCTTTGTGTGGGCTGGTGTGAAACTCATGTGATGATTAAAGTTTATTTTATCCTTAAGAATTGCTCCTTAACCATTTACCACTTCCCTCATACTCCCTAAGTATTTCACTGTTATACCAAGTCCTTTGCTCTCAGGTCCTCCATTTGTTATGCTTCTTCTTTGACTAGGTCTTCTCACACTGTGACCTTCTATACATTATCCTCTCACACCAAGCTAATTTTATACCATGGTATTCCTATGCCATGATACTCTCACATTGTGTTGGTTCCATGCTAAAATCCAAAATGCTTAGTCAAAATTTGGGTTCCAATAACAAGTTTGACACACATTTACCATACATGACTTGATAACATAACAAGGTTCGAATATACCATTTTCTCAAAGCTATATGTTATCATATGAGTTTGAACATTTCATTTTGATCTTACACAACTAAAATAACATTATTATGGGTTTAAAACCTACTTATTATCTTGAATAAACTATTTTATTATTTTTGGGAAACTAGTGTTTAGTTCCTAAATAATGAGTTTGGAGTAAGGGAAAAATCTAATTTAATATGTCAAAATATAGATTTTTATCAAGTAAATTACATGAGGAGAAGGAATTAACTTATCTAAAAATAGATAGAAATGGATGATTCAAGGGATGGAAACTAAGATGTAGGACTGGGACACTGTCTAGAATCTAGATTTGGACTTCATTTTCTGATTGGACAAGAGTGCCAAAATTGGATAGGAGTGGCATCAGCACTATATTTCACCTTTTCCACTATTTTTCTAAGGATATAATCTTTTTGGGTTTTGTTCACCAAGTTAGTGTGAGCCTATGTACCAAATTTTAGAGGCTAGAAGTCAACAAAGATTGTTATAGGTCTGTTTTAATCTCCAAAACCATGTATTCATCTACACACATGGAAAAAACAAATGCATCAAAATAAAAAGGGGAAAAAATGAGGTGAGGGGAAGAATGACCACATGATCTAGAACCCCTACTATCCTGATCATTCCCTACATTAACCCTCAAGCTAGGGTCTCAGATCCAATGTAGTTATCCCTTGGGGAATGTACATAATCAACACACACGATAGATGCAAGAATAAATTTCACCTAGGCCCTTCCTTGATCAAGCATGTAAGCTTATGTGTGATGCAGAATGTTAAGCTATATTATTGACTAATTTTTATTAATTTTAATGTGCCAAAGTAGTAAGTATTAGATATAAAATGTCTTGTGAAGTCCTTTATATAGAAAAATATTTATTTTGAATTTGAAAGCTTTATTTGCATTTGGATGACATTAGAAAACTTAGGGATGAAGCTAAGAAATGGGATAGGACCTATTAAGTGAAGGACACTAACCATTGGAGGTGAAAATGGCTTTGGACAAGAGCACTGGAAATGGACACTAGTGGCACCAATGCTATTATCTAACCCCAACACTCCTATCCTATAGTCTCGAGTCTTGGGGGGATAGAAAGAGGATAGAAAACCTAACCTAGTTGAGGTGGAATGACTATTTGAAAGGCTTCAAATGATTGGGAATAGGAAAAAAATTGTCTAGAGCATGTAACAAGAATGATCTGACTAAAGTGAAAGACATGGCTAAATGTGAATAGAGCTCATATTCTCCAATCGGAGTCTCCTGTGAAAGGACTGTGAAAAGATATATATGTGTGGTTACTTGACCAATTTAGGGTGTATACATTTTCCCCCCTTTTAATCTAGTGCTGTAATGAAATGAAGTAATAGAGTAAAATAAATAAAAGAAAATGCATACCTAAACCTACTTGCATGGAAATAAGTGTGCAAAAAAGGAGTCCAATTCACTTCTTAGTTAGGGAAGTAGATGGAGAGACAAATAATGCCTGGATAAATAAGAAATCCCTAAAATGGATTCCCATTGTACTAAATCTAGAATTATAATCTATATAACATGGAGGAGGGCAATGCTTGCCCCCTATACCGAATCTAACTAGAATGAGAAATGCTCAGAGGTCCAAAACCAATGCCTACCCTCTGTCCCACATAAAATCATGTAATATAGGATGTGTGTATAGAATATATATGCTATGAAGATAAAAATATATCATGCCCCCACTTTAAATAATCTTAAGGAACTGAGTAGTGCTCAAAGGTCCAAAACCAATATCTATCTTTTGTCCCACACAAAATCATGTAGTCTAGGTTTGGGTAATGCTATGAACCAACCATTGTAGATGATCATACTATCCAACCTGGTGATAACTTGGGTAAAACTAGATGTAATTCAAAACTTTGGTAAATGTACAAGAAGATAATGACATGCCTTTCCATTCTAACCTGTATAATATTGGATGATGAAGAGCATGAACATTTGTCCATGCCCTCAAATTTGGTATGTGAGTGATTCATATATATAGTCTAGAAATCTATATATCCACATGTGAAATGAGATATCATACCATGTCCCACATGAAAAATTAGAGATCAAAACACTGTGCTCAACACTTTGCCCATAATATGCTATCTGGTCTTGTAACCATGTCATGATGTATGAAACTGTATGTGTGAGACATGTAGTATGTAATGCCCCTAATTTTGGTATCTAAGTTTGAATCTATATCAAAGTCACTATGAATCCATATAATCTAAAACACTATGTATTTGATTAATCTATGTATCTATAAACTGAATGTATGTCCCTTTGAATGTCTTAAGTAATGTTGAATGACCCATGTAGTTTGAATTACTGTGTATCTTGACTAATCTGAGTTGAATTTGATAATTTGAATATTGGAGATGTAAAACCCATGATGAGTGACCCATTTAGTCTAAATCACTATATATTTTGACTGATTTGAGTTGGATCTGATAATTTGAATATTGGACATGTAAAAATGATGTTAAATGACCCATGTAGTCTAAATCACTATATATTTCAACTGATCTAAGTTGTATCTGATAATATAAATGTTGAAGGTGTAAGAACCATGGTGTATCCACTTATGAAAGTGGATGGGTATGCAAGGTAAGTGTAGGAATAGGAATGGTAGGAATGATACCCCCTTTTTGGGGAGAGGGATGAGATTTGTGATAGAGGAGGTTGAGCCAAAAGTGATGACTAGTGGTGTAATGATAAAAGTGAGGTTGGTATAGTTGAATTGATTGATAAGTTGCTTGATTGATTAGACTAAGTTGTTTTGAAATTTAAATGAGTTGTTAATTGGTTAGGCTAAATTGTTTGATAGTTGAATGAGTATTTGATTGGTTAGGACCAAATTGTATGTCTGGGTAAAAAAATTGGTATAGAGATGTGTGTGCCATCATAGGTAGATGATGTAGTAAGAGAGTAAGTATCATGTGATATTTAAGGTATCATTTTTATGATTTCATGGAACAAAATGGATTTTAAAATAGGGCTATGAGGATAAAGTTATAGGAAAAATGGTATTTTGCTTTGAATGAGAAAGTTGTTTGATTTAGGAGAATTGGATTGATTCTTGATTCATTTGTGCATTGACTACATTGAGATTTGGAGATCTATAGTAGGAGATGAGCACATGTTGTGACCCATTTTGAGTAGTTAGAATCCTAAGTGGAGGCTGGTGGTGAGGTTACCCTAGTAAGTAGCTAAAATGTGTGATTTTTGCTTGTTTAGAAGCCTATTTTTGATGTTTTTGAGGTGTTTTAAGTAGCTTGAGAAAATTTTAACTAGTTCTAGTGCTCTTCTCCCTCCTCCAGCACTGCTATCTAGGCTCTAGTGCTACTATCTAGGTTTCAACACTCCCGTACCTAGCACTATTATCCTAGAGGCTAGATTTTTTGAGTTGTTGCTTAGTTTATCTACTATGTTTTTGCTTGTTTATTGATTTGGCATGGTTAGCTGATGTATATGATATTTTTTGGTATTTTTGTAGGGATAGGTATAGATGAGAGAGTTTCATAGATGTCAAGTTGTGGAGACATTGTAGTTGTTGCCTTTGTCAGCTGATGAGAGGGTTGTGACAGATAAAGTAGGGTTGGGTCATGTGTGTGACCTAGGTCCTGTGCAGTGGGATAGGTATCTGATTACCACCTTATGTGAGAGGTGAAATGTAGATATGTGTACTTTTTGGCTTCTTACTAAGGACATTATGATTATTCTAGAGGAGGTGTACCATTTTCTAAACTTATCAGTTATTGGGTGTTAGGTGACATTGTAGGATGACATGGGTACAGATGCTATTGATTATGCATCCCTATATTTTGTTAGTGTGACCTTAGGCATACATAAGAGAGGTAGTGATAGTGATCTATTATTGTCAGCTATTGTACAGTCAAGCATTCCACACCTATAAAATTTGTTAGCTATGTTTTTGGCTTCATCTGTTATTGCAGATGGGAGTACGGTATCGATTTCATATAAAATGCATAGGATCATGCATAGTATATAAGTGTATGGCACTATGTTATTATGGGGTAGGACTATGTTATTGCACTTATATAGGGATATTTATAATTTTACTTAGGAGGCATTCAATGGTGGTGTGAGTGTAGATACTTTATTACATTGTTGGGCTTATGAGCATATAATGGTTATGTGATCGATATGATTGCCAAGGGACAGATGGGCACCCCCATAACCATATGAAGAGTGGTGGATGAGTATATTGGATATTTTTTCACCCGAGATAAATCACATATATTAGTTTTGAATATATTGGTGGCTCAATATATCATATAAAGCCCTATAGAGGATTCCCTAGGTAACCCAAGGATGGAGTGTAGTTATGGTATATGAGGGTCAATTGTTGGCTACATGACCACTGGATTAGAGTGTATGAGCACTTTCAGTATGATCATGTGATTAGAAAGTTTGGGGTACCACAAGATGTGCCCTTAGTATCATGGGTGTTAGTGAGGAGTGCACATACACCTCGAGGGTAGGAGCTCATGGATGACCTACTGAGGGTGAGTTAGCACCATTACCTTTAGATGCGCAAGATACGGCTATAGATATTATTGATGTAGATGATGTTGTATGCATAAAGGCATATAATACATGGTGGATGAGGCATTGATGGGCTATGTTATATCTTATTAATGGAGGGACACCCTTGAGTATGAGGACCCTACTCTGATCCAGATGATGGGAGGTAAGCATTGATTATATTTGAATTATCATTCAAGTTTTTGCATGTTTTAGCTTGTTTTGAAAATGCATGTCTAATGTATTATTGTAATTTTTCATGTAGGTAGAGTGGAAGGTGCTAGGAATGAAGCATAGGCTGGGATAGGAGGTGAAGATGATGGGTTTTAGGAGACCATCATTGAGTCTACACTTTGAAAGTTCACATGACATGTTCTTGATGATGATGTGGAGGAAGGTTCGATTGAGATAGCTAGTGTTTATGATCATTATTTTAAAATGGATGATATAGCTACAACTACATATGTTAAGGTAACGAAAGAGAGAGATGAGCTAAGGGTTGAGTGAGATAGGCATCCATGGATTAATTATGGATCAGTGAGTACATGGATTTGTAGAGGTGGTATGCAGACTTATATGAAGAGCATGGTTAGATACTAAAGCGAGATAGTCATTTCAAGAGGCATTCAAGAGATCGAGGAGATGTGAGGACTTCGAGTGTGAGGATGGACTATGGAACTAGTACTGAAGGAGAAAGTGAGATTGAGAGTGAGGGCATGATGCCCATTCATGATTGATTGTATCTTGTTATAGTGTATATGTATTTGAAAACTTGGTTATATATGTATGTATGTTGTTTGGATTTTGACTCATGCATAATGTATTTATGGGATTTGAAATATATTGTTATATTTGTTACATATGGTTATTTTTAGAAGTAATTGATTTGGTATTGATGTTGAAGGTTGTATATGTTTGGTAAAATGGTACTTGGGATATGTGATTTGATTGGTTTTTTTATAATTATGATGTTAGCCTATTGATTTAAAATTATAATCATATGTAATCAAAAATTTGTTTATTTTGGTATTTGATAAACTATTTGGATAAATTTGACTTGGTTTGAGATTAGTAAAATAGGATTTGGATAAATTGATTTGGTAAGATACAGATTTTGACAAGCTAGTTTTGGCTATGGATAGTTATTGAGAATTTGGAATGTTAGTTGTTAGTATGTGAGGATGTAAGATAACACTCTATGTGTATTACTTCCTTAAGAGTGGCTCAATAATACAAAGGCTAGCTAAACCTTTGGCTCCATTATTACCCTACTAAGTGAAGATATGAACTGATGCTAGTATGAATGTGCCTCATATCACTCTATGTTGTATCACTATCTAAACCCTATTGACCAATTAAACAAGGGTCCATACTACTCATGACATGTATGAATATATTCTGTATCTAATACTATCTATTTTATACTAACTATAGTTGGATGTGGAGATTTAATAAAATGTAGCTTTATTGGTCATGCAACTAAAACTATGTGATGTGAAGAAGGTTCATCTATCTATAATCATATACCTATGGACTTTGTTGTGATGTATATGATTGAGCCATAGATCGATCTAGAACTAAAACATGTGATGTGGGCTCATTTAATCTCAACTATAGTGGATTGATGTATGAGATAGGACCCAAAAAATCTGATCGTAGTGTATATTTTTCATGAGTAGTACTTTGTGATGTGGGTTCATTTAATCTTAATCATAGCAGATTGCTACATGAGATAGGACCCAACAAATATGTTCATAGTGAATATTTATCATGAGTAGTACTCTGCTATGGTGCCTGTGAATCTATTGGATATGTATATGGAACTGCACTATGTACTCTTTAGACTACACTACTATATGTAGGCTAATCTCATTGTATTAGTTTTTAAACCTTTTGAATAGGTGGAATATGAGATATTCTATGAGGCTATGTCCTAGAACCTACATTTCTCTCATGATGAGTGACTGATGATTCCTATGAATGAATGTCATTGGATGACTCAGTCATGGATGAATGAGGTCTATGGTTCTATTATAGAGGAGATATCAATGCCCCCTATGTGAATGATATGATGCCATTGTCAACACATCTATTAATGCAATCACTGAGTGCATAACAATCATTATATCTGTCCATAAATATGATGATAGTTGCAAAGGGGTTGACGTGGTTATTTTTGTAGGAAATGTGGATATCATCGATGAGTAGAAAGTAATGTGATTAACCTCTTATCTAAGAGTGTTGATAATATGATATATGGGATATCTTTCTTTGAATAAAATTGTAGTGGTGCCTTGATGTTGTTCTTTGTAGTGCATATTGTAGGTTGTACTCTGAAGACTAGCTCTCTGATCTTAACTGGTTGCTTTTTTGGTTGTGTTCTCTTATCTTGTTAAAGACATGGTGGATGTTGGATGCTAAGAGCTATAGATACTGCTATGAAATCTAGAGTAATCAGGTCAATTGAATTTGCCTCAATCAATCCCAATTTCTTTTCCAATGCTAAAAATGTGTAGCATAAGTGCCTGAAAGAAGACTCTGTCTAATATAGTAGATGCTCGAGGAGAGGTTGGTGAAGCCCCTTAATAAAGATATGTTGAATTTATAAATCTATTGGTTTGTATATCAATCTTACATGTGATTCTTGAATCATAATATATAATCACTAATTGGCTCTGAAGTATTCTTATGTAAAGTTGCAAGTTTCTCATATGTGACATGAGGGCCCATGTTTGCTATGTAATGTCTAAGAAATGCCTCCTCTAAGTCATCATATGTGTGCAAGGAGACAACGGAGAGTATATGAAATAACCATTTTTGTGCTTCCCCCACTAATGTCTACTAGAATAACTTGAGTAGAATCAAAGACACATTACATGGCAAATCCTTTCGAAAGGCCTAAAGGTGTATGAATGGATCTCCAGTTCCATTGAAGTGAGGTAATGATGGTATCTAGAAATGGTTGGGCAATGAAACTTTTATATATGTCTTCAAAATTGGGTTACCATGTAGATCATTGGCATCTATCCAAGACTTATAAGCCTTGTTTTCCAAGGTAAGGAGATGTAGTTGGTGTTGTAATTCACCAATTGCATGCATCAAAGAGAGAATTTCTTGGCATGGTACATTAGCATCTTGAAGTGGTTCATTTAATCTTTGCTACATTTAACAATTGGATCATAAAGAGGAGGTGTGCTCCTTGAACATTGGGAGTAATGGTAACTTGGACCTTACTAGAGGGATGTGGGCTACCATTCTCTTTAGGTGAAGAGTGAGAACTAGGTTCTACTGTAGTGAGGGGTGGCTTGGGAGTTCATTGGTATATTTATGTTTTAGTTTATCACATTTTAATTGAGTAGATGTGATATTTGTATGAACATGTGCATTATTTGAAATAGAATAATGCATAAAAGTAGAAACAACATTTGGAATTGCATTATATTTGAGAGGAGTGAGAGAAGAGTTATAAACATGAGATGCATATTATTATTCACTATATGCATAATAATCATCATTGTTCCATACATTATCATCATTGTAATATTATTCATAATCACTCTCATTTTCAAATTCATTTGCATGTTCAATATCATACTCATTATCACTTTTAGTACAACTAGGGAGAGGTGTAAGAGAAGAATTTAATTCTTTTCTAGTATGCAATAAAGTATCATTTGAAATTGGAATATCATGTGCATCAATGTTATCCATAGATGGAGTATATGCATTATTTTTATGAGAAGTAAGAGAAAGAGATTTATCATTTAGATATTTGGACATAGTAGAGTTAGGAACATGATATGTATAATTTGAACTATGCAGTGGTAATTTGATTCTATTGAATTTATATTTTTCCATTTTAAACATTGAAGTAGCAAAAGAGAGAGGGAAATATTAGGTTCACTTGGAAGTGCATGAATAATTTTTTTATTTGGTGCATTGTGCATAGGAGAATGAGGTAAAAAGTACCTTTCCCATTTATCAAAATTATTTTCTTTAGAAGAGGGAATAAAAGAGATAGGTTTGAGAGAAGAAGATTCATCTACTTGTACTTCATTATCACTATCATGTATATCATCATATTCCTCATTACAACAATATTAGTTATCTTCATTGTAAATGAAATAATTTTCCACATTTTTAGATAATGTGTAATTTTGAATATTTGTCCATTCATTGTAATATTATGAGAAAATTTTAAAAATTGATCTATGAGATGAGAGGGAAGAAGTGCCTTAGTGGCCATTTTATTTCTTTCACCAAAGACAATATTTAAAAGTACTATTAAGAAAATAAATGCAAAAATGACTGAACATAGAGCTTTTGAAAATACTTTTGACTATCCAAACAATTTGCAAAAAATCCAAAGTATTTTTCTGAAAATTGTAAGGGAGGAAAACTTGGGGTTTAAGGTCCTAGCTTGGAAATCTAGGGTTTTGGGCTAGGGTTTTAGAAATTTTGAAAATTATGAAATAATTTCAAATTCTAAATATAAATTTGAATAGAATAAATGCACAAAAATTTATACAAAAATTAGAAATTAGAAATTTAATTTATGCACAAAGTAACTAATAATTTTTAAATTTTGAAAATATTTTAGACACTCAAAACAATTTTCAAAAAATCCAAAATATTTTTTCTAAAAATTGCAAGGGAGGGAGGCTTAGGGTTTGAGGACCTAGTTTAAAAATCTAAGGTTTTGAGCTAGGGTTTTAGAATTTTTGAAAATTATGCAATAATTTTAAATTCTAAACTTAATTTTGAATAGGATAAATGCACAAAAATTAGAATTTTGAAATTAAATTTTTTGCAAAAAATATGAAGGAAAAACCCTAAGAGTGCCTAGGGTTTTAGATTTGTTTGAAGTAAGTCAGGTTCACCAAATATTTTATTGTTTTAGGAAACTAGTGTTTAGTTCCTAAATAATAAGGTGTCTAGAGTAAGGGAAAAATCTAATTTAATATGGTAAAATATAGATTTTTATCAAGTAAATTACATGAGGAAAAAGAATAAACTTATCTAAAAATGGATTGAAATGGAAGAGTCGGGGGCTGGAAACTAAGATGCAAGATTGGGACACTGTCTAGAATCTAGATTTGGACTTCATTTTTTGGTTAGATAAGAGTACCAAAACTAGATAGGAGTGGAATCAGTGATATATTCCACCTCTATCACTATTATCCTAAGGATCTAAGCTTTCTAGGTTTTATTTTTTAGGTCAGTATGAACCTTTATACCAAATTTTGGAGGATAGAGGTCAATAGAGGTCACTGTAAGTCTATTTTAATATCTAAAAACCTACATTCATTTACACACATGCAAAAAATAAATGCATCAAAATCAAAATGGGAAAAACTAGGTTAGGGGAATAATGATTGCATGATCTAGAACCCCTATTGTCCTGATCACTACTTACATTAACCCTCAAGCTAGGGTCTCAGATCTAATGTAGTTTTCCTTTGGGGAACATGCATAATCAATATGCATGATAGATGTTAGAATTAATTTTGCCTAAGTCCTTCCTTGATCAAGCATGAAAGTCTATGTGTGATGCAAAATGCTGAGCTATACTATTAACTAATTTTTATTAAGTCTAATGTGCCAAAGTAGTAAGATTTAGATATAAAATGCCTTGTGAAGTCCTTTATATAACAAACACTTTATTTCAAATTTGAGAGATTTATTTGCATTTAGAAAACATTATAAAACTTAGGGATGAAAATACAAAAGGGGATAGGACCTATTAAGAAAAGGAAACTGACCATTAGAGGTGAAAATGGCTTTGGACAAGAGCACTAGAAATAGACACTAGTGGCACCAGTGTGATTATCTAACCCCATCACTCTTGTCTACAATCTTGATACCTAGGGGGATAGAAAGAGGGTAGAAATACTGACCTAACTAGGATGTAATAACTATTTGAAAGGATTTAGATGACTGGGAATAGGTAAAAAGGTGTCTAGAGCATGTAACAAGACTGAGATGACTAAAATAAAAGACATGGCTAAATGTGAAAAAAACTCATATTCTCCAGTCAGATTCTTCTATGAAAGGACTGCGAAAAGACATGATATGTGTGGTTTCTTTATGAATTTAGGGTGTATACATAAACATAAACACACACACACACACACACACACACACACACACATATATATATATATATATGTATGTATGTATGTATGTATGTATGTATATATATGTATGTATATGTATATATATATGTATATATGTATATATATATATATATATATGTATATATATATATATATATATATATATATATATATATATATATATATATACCTTTATTTTAGTCCACTTGTACATAGGTTAGTTCTAACATATTTAATACAAATCACTAGTAGATACTGCCCCAATTCCATACATGGTTACTTTTTAAATTAAATCCTTTCATTAGGGTAGACCCATTTTTATAGAATGTTAGTGGCATGATAAATTACCTTATTTTAATCATATATAAACAACTCAAGGTTTAATTCAAAAGAGACTTGGCACATATCTGGCACACATTTATATACTACTACACATTCAACAAATCTACCCTATTCTTCCCAAATTACAAATCACTCACTAGGATCAATCAAAATATGAGAGTTATAAATATTTAGTCATTATGATATAATTTTTTATGGTTTTAAAATTCATTTTAATATATAATGGGTTATCTCATATATGTCTTAAGATTGGACCATACATAATGACTAGGTTTTTGATGACTTGGTTTTTAGCATATTTCACCACAATACACTAATTTTATTAGTATTTTCATGTTTTATTCAAATGATGCAATATAATAAATATGAGATCATATTAATAGTATTAATTTATCATAGTTATCAGAATGTGTGTGTTTGAATAATGCATGAGAATACTAAAAAATGAAGTGTATTGTGGAGAAATATATCAAAAACCCAATCATTTTGTATGATCTAAAATTAAGATCAAACATGAGATAACCTATTAGAATAAATTAAAAAAAAAAAACCTCAAACCATTGTATCATATTGAAGATTTATAACACTTCTATTGGGCCCGTCATCAGGCCTAGGCAAATAGGTTTGTGACCCATCCTATTGTTATTGTTTTATGGTCACATAATTGTGAGGCCTTTTCAAAACTCTTTAGAATATGAAATGAATTTTTGGATTTAATATTATTATTTTATCATTTCTTGGTTGGATTGCATTTATATAATTCTCAAATTATGGTTCATAAAGTTTAGCCATTGAATTTTGATGAGATTGTGAGGTTGTGAGGTTACAAGGCAAAATGAATATGATACATGGTAGGAATTTGAATGGCATGGACTTTAGTAATTAATGAATTTTTACAAAAATGTGTGAGTAATTCCAGGCACATATTAATTAATATCGTCACATGTGGCATCTTGTGATTGGATCATAGTCATGTATTTATATAAATTTCTATCCTTATAGTATCTGATATATAGGGAGTGGTCAATCATCAGATGGGAATGATTTAGGTCAGCTAAGTCTATTAATTTTTCTTAGTTTTTATAGGCATCTATCCCTCATAAAAATAGATATTATTTCAAGGAAAAGGAGGTTGATTTTTGGAGTTAAATGAATCATCAGGGTTTGGGATCACACATCCAAAGCATATAAAGACAAGTAAAAGTGACCATATGGTCACAATACCTCAATTTTACATAGTTAAGTATCAAATATCATAGGTCAGTATATACTAACAATACTAATCTAGATCTAGTAAAATTGACTTGATGTAAACAAAAGCATAGTTCCTAAACTAGAAAAATGATAGGCCTTATTTTACCTGATATCCACTTCTATAATAAATTCACAGTTAAACAATCACCCAAAAAATCAATGTACTCATCCATTTATTATAAAAATTATATTTAGCATATGTTATTGATCAAATCATTGCAATCAATTTTAATATTTTACATCCAGATGTATGCTTGAATACCATATCTTAATATATGAATTATATTTCAATTATATATATCCTATTAGGGTTTGAAAAAAAAATATTATCACCTTTCAAAGGTTTCAAATTTTTGTCTCAGGGTTTTAGATCTAATTTATGATTTCCATACACAAAAAAATCTTTTCACCTTTGGCCTTAGTCTTCTACATACAAGATTCCATCCTAAGCCATCTAAGAAGGCTAGTTTCCTTTCCCCTCTAAGACTCAATGTTAGATTAAGTGGGACCCATATATAACATAATAAAATTCCTTTAACTTCATATAAAATGGTTAAAATGAATGTCTCTTCTTTTTTTGATGATGAAATTATTTAAGAGTATGTGAAAATAGATGATTTTATTGACATGTCTCTATTAGAACATGATAATCAAGATAATAAAAAAGAACATAAATATGAAAGCCTAGATAAAGTTTATCCTAATGAACTTAATGGAGTAGATCTTGAAAAAATTAAATCCATGTCTAATTTTTTAATAAATACTTCATTAATATCCTATAGACATGGGTAAAATCATCCAATTGATCGTAGCATCTAAGGCTGCACACCAAGCTAAGTTTTCTACATATTAGACACAAAAATTAGATCCATTTACTATTATTAACTAATCCTTTAGAGCTATTACTTCCACATTAGGGGTTCATACCTCTAATACTAGTACTATCCCTATGTCTACACCTCCAGTGACCTATGTGACGTCCACCCAAGGTCTAGGGAAAACACAAGTTCTCCAAAACATTTTCATACGTATTACTATATAGGAAAATTTTACCATTCCCATGATGAATATGTATGTTCCATCACCAATCTTGCTAAATACATGTTCGCTTGATCATATTGTTACAACTTTTCATGCTAAGGTGTTAGAAATTGAGCAAGGTGCATCTATAGATAGGCATTTCATGGATTCACACACTTAATTCATAACCACTTATCCCATGAGATAAAAACTTATCCTTTACCAATGAACTTTGTAGATCCTAAGCTTCCATTATAGCAAGGTAAAGGTGATGTTAAAAATCATTCCATGTAGCATGTTTGGACTATGCATACAATGATAAATTATTAACCAAGATATTTTAAATTAATCTCAAGGATTATGTATTGTGATGGTTCTATGATGTCCCCATAAATCCATAAGAACATTTATAACACATTTTTCATCAATATTGATGAGAATATCTGATGCATAGATTTTTAAATTCATACAAGGGTCTAATGAACCAATTAGTGATTATGTACTTTAATACAAAACTATACTATCCAAGGTGACCAATGTTATGGATTATAATGAATTACAAGACATATTCAAGCAAATCTTGTTTGCACCACTCCAAAATTTAAACATATTAAATAAATACAAATCATTTGATGAGATATTCCATGTAGTACGACATAGATAAATTAAGTTCACAACTTTAAAAAAACTCAAATATACATCCACTCCTACTACTATGATTAAGATGGTTATGAGAAAAGTACAATTTCAACATTCCTGGCTCTGATCTTGAATCTTTGGTCTCAACTTACAAATGCTTTGTTTTGTCCTTAAGCTTCAGGATTCAACAATAGTATTTCAACTTTCCTTAGGCTTAATAGCCTCCTCTTAGTTGACCCTATTTAATAATCTTATTTGAGTGTTTTTATTTCTATCATTAAACCTCCATAATTATTTTAGTCATCACTCATCTCATTTCATTCATTTTTCCTATCACCTTCCATTCACTCTCTCACTAGCTTCACGCAAGTTCACAACTTAAGGCTCAAAATAAACAATATTGTTATTGTTCTCATGATTGCAATAATACCACCATGGATGACCTCCCCTAGGCATAACACACTTTTCTCAACCCCTTTTAAATTCTCACTCACTCCCTGTAATTCATTGAAATACCTCAAGCTCAATAATGAGCTTACTTTTTTGTAGCCTTTTTTTCACAAATTCCCATAATTAGAACATTATGTTAGTCTTACATAATATCTAATCCCATATTTTGGTACCCTATATCTTATTACTACTTCCCATGATTTTTCATAACCTAACTTCTTGTGTAGATACTCCTTCCTTTGTAACCACCTTGCCAATTAGGCCTTCTAACCCTTCTTTACTTCCTTAGACTTAAAATATATACTATACTATATGTTACCCATTAAAAAACTATTTAATCCTTCTCTATACACCCAAACATTCTTTATTACAAAGTTTTAAGGAATTCCCATGGTTAGAACCAAAGTTATAGGGGTTTTAAGAATGAAACCCTAACTAGTGGACTATATAGGCTGAGAGGGGTTAAATTGAAATAATTTTGGCTTGAGAGAATTTAAAATTTATCTGATACTTTCCCAATATTTTTTATATCAGTTTCCACCTATCTACATAGATAAGGATCCTTAATAAATCTTGGTATGGCTTACAATAATCAAAACTCAGAATTTTGAGTCCTCGTGAAGGACTGTGTAAGGGTTTTAGCAGTCTGTTACACTTGAAAAGGTTTCTAATATCCAAATCAAGTATTTTTATTTTTCCTCTGATAATAATACTTAACTAACTCCATACCCATTCACTTTCTCAAGCACATACATTCCTTCCTTGGCATATGACTAAGTGAAGTAAAGGTTTTTGACTGTATACACATGATTCTATTTATGTGTGGATTTTGAATTAGATATCTTCATATATATTGTATTAAAACCACATATTATACCATACCATCAATAATATATTTACCTATATATAATCATCTCAAGCATAACTGTAGTTTATACTTCAACAAACATCAACTCACCTTCATTCTTAACTATCTCAAGGTGTATAACAAGGTTTAAGGACATAGATATCCTTTTCTAAGTTTATTTCATTATAAAAACCCATGTTTAGTAACAATAAGGTATAAATGATTCAAATATCATCAAGATTGATGCACCATGGAATTTATTTCATTCACACTCTTGGGAAACTAACCAAATCATCATTTATTGACTGTAACCCTACATTTATTATCTCAGACCTGATATACACACAAGAATGATATATAATCATATCCTAAAGGGATTTTAAAATGAAATATATAATAAATAACAATCCATATACTTATCATGTGAGAGTAAACACAACAAAATAACTCTTCTTTATTCATATGAACCATCATATGTTATATATATAGTCCATTCTTGGACTCTACCACTTTCTTAAAGGGAATACATTCTTCCTATCTTTGTTTCTTCTTTATCCTTCTCAAATATCTCTCCTCACTTCCTAATCTCATGCTAAAACTCCTATTTTCCTATACATGTACGTTGGGGTTTTTAGGTGGTTACAATTCAAGATTCTTCCACCACCTTTTTCTCATGACATGACTCTTACACGTAATTACTACATATCACATTTTTAGACTAACTCACAACTAAATTATCTATTTGACATATAATTATACTCTTATGACCCATAAGACCCTTTTAAAAACATTCTCTCACGTACTCACTTCATACTATGCCCATGGTCTTATGCTTAGGTCTAGGATTTGAATTTTCAAACTTACTCTTTTGGAGGGAAAACTCCAATTACATATAAAAATCTCTCCTTATGAATCATGATGACTCTAAGAAAACAAATAGAGCCTATAGGATCCTTCACACACACCTACATCCCAAAATGGATCATCTATGACCCCTAACTAACTTATGATTCTTCAACAACTAAAAATGATGTTTGTGTACTAGATGTTCTTGCATCATACTAATTCAACAATAATGTTTCAAAGAAAACCAAATGACAAGGTCAAACCAATTAATAAAAATAATAAATTGAAAATAATAGTCAATTTGGTCTCACATCCTTTAAACCAATTACAATTACATCTCCATTGAAGAGGGAATTTTCAATATTACCATGACCTCTTCATGTACTACTAAAGAAACTACTTGAGTGCAAACTTATCACACTTGTTCCTCCATAAGAGTTTGATATAAATAGTCCTACACTAAGTAAATATGATAATAATTCATATTGTGGATACAAATATATCTCAAGACATTATACAAACATATGATTCAAATTAAAATATAAGATACAATACCTTACTGAAGACAACACGATCGACTTAGACACCCATATAGAGGAATCTAGACCAAAACATAATGGAAACAAAAAAAATAATTTCTTTAATGATCCACATCCTTAACATGATATGAGAAAAACTAAGGATACTTTAGAGGTACATTATGCATACAACATGTACCCTATACCTATGACATATTATCACTCAATATATGTAATTTTTAACACACTTATCGATACTCACCAGAACGGGCTATGATCACATTTAATGACATTGAGATTGTTTATGATGATTAATATTTTCATTCACTATTCATATGATCCTATATTAATGAAAAAATCATAAACCATGTCATGATCAATTATGGGTCAAGTGATAATGTTTTCACAATGACACTTCTTCACTCCTTTAGGCATACACGATAAGATTTACAAGATATATCTAGAGTAGTTAAGGGGATATATGGATATAAAAATATACCTTGGGACACATAATATGACCTATTCATGTGGGTTATATCATAATGGCTATGCAATTATTAGTTATACAAAGTAATGGGGTCTTTGACATGTTTTTAGGATGCCCTTAGATGTAAAATATTTATGCAGTACCATTTATAATACATCAATGCCTAAATTACATACATTATAACAAGATATTTATAGTTGTTGGTGTATGGTATGAGTTACAACTACAATTAGTGGTATCTCCTCCTCCACCCTCACCCTCACCATAGTTGGTTGTTACACCTATTCATGATAATTATACAAAGTTGGTTGTTACACCTATTCAAGATCATTATACAGAGTTGGTTATTACACCTATCCAATATAATTAAATGGATATGGTTGTTACATTTATTTATGATAATATATGAGATGATTATTAAATCCATGTAGGATATTTCCATATACCTAGTTTAGAGGAATATATTTAAGCTCACTAGATAACCATTTATTCAACATTGATCATATCAAAGATTTACTCAAATCCCACAAAGACCATTATCTTATATAATACATACTTAGTTAGAAACATAGATAATTCAACACATTCCATAGAAAACATCGGTGAAAAAACCCAATGAGTCTTTAAACATTTAGAGTTATCCATTATGCACCAAATTTTATGAGTAGTGATTATGACAGTTACCGTACAACACAACTTCCTATCAGATTCTGACATGACCACATTTTGTATCTCCCATCCATGACAAAGTATCCTTCCAATTTTTGATATAGTAACTTCCTATGATCCCCTCATTTCTTAAATCATTGGTTAAATTTTCCAAACCTCAAATATTAAAAAAATATAAAATATAAAAGAAAAAACATTCAAAATATTAAAAAATCTAAAAAAAGACTTGGGCATGACATAATTTGCTAGATTATATTATTCACATGTGTTATTTATCATATGTTTGGTAGAAGGCATATTATTTTTATACACATACATTTCATTGCATATAAGAGTGATGTTGGACATACAAGTTACATATGGACATACAAGTTACATATGCACATACAAATGTCATAACTTCCTATACCTAGTGGCCATATTGATATTGGGGGCATCTTATTCCAAAGCTTTCACTATTATAATTTTTTATTTTTATGAAAATTTATACTATGTTGAGCTACCTATATTTCTTACACATGTATTTTTAATTACTCATATATTACAAAGTGCTACATGGATATGTTATTATACTATGATGTGACATTGATATATTTGGATGGTTTTGACTAGTAATTACTTGTTCTATTCTCCATTGATGTTTTTACTATCTTACATGATAGAATAGTTGATGCTTATCTATTGTTTGTAGATATTTTGATTTATGTATGGTATCTTTATGTCCCTTATGTGTGGCCCTTGGATTTTTTTGGTGTGACATATATGATGTCCCTTGTTTACAATATCTTTATGTCCCCTTGCATGTGGCCCTTTGCCTTGTTTATTGAAATATCTTTATGTCCCTTATATTTAACCCTTGGCCTTATGTGTGACACTACCACTTGAGCTTGTGGTGCTTCTTCATCTTGATGACATTAAGTGGTGAAATGATCCATGCCATGCACTTTTAATTTTTAGTATTTTTTAGTTATACATATAATGTGTGATTTAATTATACATTTATGTAGTCATGGAAATTATATGCCATACATTACATATGTTACATACATTCCTTGATTGAATTATGTGAATTATGCATTACACTTATGACATACTCTCCACATGTTCACATGATATTACATGATGCTACTTTTATACATGACATGATACAAACAAATCTTATTTTTAAATGAATGACTTACATGATGCATTCCTCATCTTGAAAGGAGGGCATACCAATGGGATTGTCATAGAGACATAACTATCCATGAAAAAAAACATTACATCAGAGTATAAATTTTAGAGATTCATAATGTTCTAGATATAAGATGGTTAAGTCACATGATAAATATTGGCACATCATTATAGATTAAGGAGGAAAATGCCATGCAGATGCACTCACTTTATAAATACTTGAGCATAGATTCATATACACTTAGTTGCATATGCATGGGCATATGTGCATAATTTAAAGGAAAAATAATTATCAGTTTTCATATACACATAAATTTGAGATACATTTTTTCAAATTCAACATTTAGATACATGACATCTTATATCAGTTGGTATAGATTCAAGGGGCACAATTTATAGTTAAAAAGTAAATGGTTTTCATTTAATTTTACTTATTAGATTTATATTCATGATGGGGCTATGAATATTATTCATTCTCTTTTGATCATAAATTATATTATACATTGAGAAAAATTATACAATCAAACCTACATTCATAATGGGGGCATGAATATTATCCATTCCCTTTTGATCATGCATTTTTTACATGGAGTGAACTTGAGATAACTCGAGTGAAACTATATAATTGAATCTACAATCCATCTATAATAGTTGATTCATTTTTTATTTGAGTAAATTTCTAATGTGGTTTTCTCTATTAGCTTCATAATTGTTTGGCTTAGTACATAGTGTAATTCTCCCCATAGTCATGAGAGTTGGGATGTTTTGTGTTCCCAATCCAAGGGTCCACATAGTTACACAAATTTGGGGCATAGTCACCCCAAATCTCCATGTGCTTTAGTAAGGAAGCATAAGTTTATCCAATGATTTAGTAAGGAAACATCATCTCCAATAAGTTACAAGGGAAACATGGTTTTCACCAACACACAAGTGTACACCTTTTGCTCTTTATTTTTTTTCAAAAATTTAATTTTTGATTAAAATGATCAATCTAAAAACATTGACTACTCATGATCTCATGTTTTAGTATTGAGTAACTTTCATAATGGGAGTTTCATACCAAATAAAAATAATTTTGTGCATGCTCAATTGTATCTTATCATTTTAATCTAATAATCCCATTAATGTAATAAAAATAGTGAATTTATATATACTAAAATATGGTATTTGGTACTTGAACATGACAAGATTGACACAAATTTACCATGTAAGACTTGAGCACACAACCAAGATCCTAACTCACCATTATCTCACACCTAAAAGTTATATTATGAGTTTTAACCTTCTGTTATAATCTTACAGACCTTCGGGAACCTAATCATAAAATTAAAACCTACTTAAATCCTACCTAAGCATCACCAGACCTTCATTTCAATCTGCATGTAAATAGGTCAGTTTCACTAGATTCGATTAGTATATCTAGTTGATACTAACCTAATCATGTATGTAATAACCTAATCCAAGTAGTGGTTAATTTTTAAAATCAAACATTTCCTTATGTTCAACCAATTTTCATAATGTGTCAGTAGTATGAGAAATTACCCAATTAGACTCATATATAAAAAATCAAGGTCTCATTGAAAAGGGACTTCACTTATCTGACACACATATATACACTATTGAACATTGATATAATTTTCAATACTCTTCCCAAATTCAAAATTAGTCACTAGGATTAGTAAAAAATCAATTTTTAGGCATACTATATCCAAGTAAAGAAAATAGACATTGTCAAAAACCAAAGCTAAATCATTAGTTGCATACATATAATGAAGTTGTATAATTACATAATAATACTAGGTAGGAGAACTATGTGTGGATTGATACCCCTTCCCATATTATTAGATACCTAGGCAATGGTTAATCACCAAACGATGGTGATTGGGGTTAGCTCATCCCATTACACTTTCTTGGTTTTCATAGGCTTTTATCTATCACAAGCACACCTAAGGTTTCAAGGTGATAAAGGTTGGTTTCTAGAGTTACATGCATCATCATGTTTTGGGATTAAATATACATAGCATACAAAGATAGAATAAATCCATCAAATATTCATATTCCCTCATTTGCACATAATTCAGGACTAAATATCACAAGTTACTATTAATTAAGATCTGGTGGAACCGACCATTCATAGATAGAAGTATAGTCCATATATTGGATAAATCAAAGGCCTAATTTTATCTAATTTCTATTCCTAGAATATAATAATAGTTATAAAATTACATATAAAATATAAGTACTCATCCCTTTATTTTACTTACTAAATGTATCATACATCACTTGTTGAATCATTGCAATTGGTTTTAGTATTTTACATTCAAATGTATGCATGAATGTCATATCTTAATATCTCAATTAAATTTAAAGATTATATAATATCAAGATTTCAAAACCAAATTAGGTTTAAGCATTGTATAAGGAGTAAGTTTATCTTATTTGGTCTTATAAATACATGTTACATGATTGAACACAAGTTTAGAATCATCATACACTTTGATAGATTTTAATTTCAATGACGTGTTGCATGTAATCCCAAGATAAGTGCCTCAATTTTTTTAATATTATTTGTACATGAACACCCAATATATATCCTAATGTTATAGTTTCTCCTTGAGAAGTAACAATTGAATTTTTTTATCCTAAGTTTAAAGGAAACTTATAAACATCAACATACATATTCCAATACTTATTATCATAAATATTCATTAAAACTTCATCAATAAAATTATCAATCAAAGGAATGTGATCTAGATCATGTTTAACCCTAAATTTAGATATGTGAGGTTATCTATGGTTAAGGGAATTAGATTAGATTTTACCCAATGATGGTTAACTAACCTAATAAGCATTCCAATTAATATGAAACTCAAATAAACAATATTCTAAATTTATACAATTGAGATTGCTAAAAATATTAAAGTAAAACTATTAATAGATATTTTAATAAATTAAAAACAAATGATACTTAGTTGGTTTATTATGCACATGTAGGTCTGGGTAGGAACATGCTAGAAATGGATAAATAATGATCCTAAAATAATCATCATATTTTGGGAATATCCTTTATGTGGCCTTAGATGCTTTCATTGGATTTGGATAATTGTGTCGATGTAGGTGTCTAACCCTACTATAGATGGCTTGTACAAAATACTAACTAGATATAGATGCAACCAACTTAAGCTTTCTAGGTTTTATGTCACCTTTTTATAGTGTCTTCAAATCATGTGCATAGGTTTTTTATCTTTTTCAAATGATCAAATCCTAGTTCTTCACCCTTAGAATGACTATGGAAAAAATAGGTTAGTGGGCTCATAATTTTGAGCTACCCAAAAAACCCCTTTATTAATTGGCCCTATCTACATAGCCAATACTCTAAAGAGGATCTCAAACTTATGTAGTTCTCCCCTACATGTTGGATTGTGTGTGCACAAGGGTATAATACATGATAAGTAAAGACATATATCTTGTAACTTGGAAAATATGGATCATGGGCTAATCTTTAGATGCTTCAAACTTGTGGAAATACTACATCAATGATTGATATGGAAATATGGACAAATAGGATAGGTTTATATATATATATATATATATATATATATATATATATATATATATATATATATATATATATATATATATATATCCATTTTGTAAGTATCTCATATTAAATAACTTAGGCTGACCTTTTGGATAGATTTATTTTGTAATTTGGATGACTTTTGGGTATTGGACACTTTGTAGGAAAAGTGGACACTTACGTCAACCATGTGTCTGATAGGGATACAAGGGTATAGGGAGTTATAAAATAGGTATAGGTCTAAAACTAGTAGTGAAGGATAATAATCAGGTTTATAGCTTTTTTTTAAAGTATAGAAGGCATGGTCATCATAATAATAGTTAGACTAAGAGATAAGAAATTTGGCACAAATAGATAGTGAACTCAAGATTTTAAAAAGTAAGGTCTAGAACTGAAAGGTAAAACTATGCTAGGTATTTTCCAAGTGTACGAGATTGAGGTACTATATAAATCAAATTTTAGTATCTACATTTCCCCTCTTTAATTTATTAATGAAATTGGTAGTTTAAAGGAAAGAAATGTATACGTACATGTGTATAACACACCTTGCCTTTGAGAGATCCCAACTTGAGTGCTTTGTCAGTGATTGAATTAAAACCAAGAGCATGTTATAGTATATAATTAGTGCATGAAATTTGAAAGTGAAAGAATTTGAAATGATTAAAAGTAATAACATCAAATGTAGGAATAGATCTGTGTGTTGATGCAACCATCTTGACTTTTGGCATTTTGATGTGAAATGATGCATCATTATGAAGCATTAAAGTTGAGATTAAGAAAAATTTGAACTTGTAATTGCATATACACATATATTGGAGGACACATGCCCCTAACCTTGGTGTAAAGATGAGTTGCAACATGAACATTTAAATTGTTTCATCTTAACTATGTAACTTAAACATGTGCATAATCTAGTGAGAGTGAATGATTTAATTAATTCACACTATATATCTAGTGAGGGTGAAAGTCCTAATTAAATACAACCTATAAGTCTGATAATGTTATATGATTTAATCAAATATAACTCATAAATTTGGTAAGATTGAGTGATTTAATCAACTCAACCTTCCAAAGGTGAACCGATTACTACAATAGATTAGCTTGATATTAATCATTAGTCCATTCTAGGTATGATACTAGACCATAATAGTATTTTAAATATGTAAATTGATTTATTTATAATTTTAGGTGTCCTTTGCATGGAATATGCACCTCATATGTGTCTCAAGCTAAAATATGGGTATAATAATAGTACTAAAGTATATAATGCTACTTCAAACGTGTATCTGAATCATACAACTATGAAATTTGGTGAATTTAAAATCAATGCATGTGTAGAGGACATGTTTCTATAACATGCCCTCACTATAATATGGAGAATGATAACTACTGTAAATTTTAAGAACATGTTTCTATAATATGACCCCCAATGTAATTTGGAGATGTTGAATACTAAATAAATGTGGAGGTCATTACTTTTTGGCATGCCCCCATTGAAATATGAACTTGTGAAAATGTGAAAGTCATGCCTCTATGAAATGACCCCCCTAATATGCCCCCCCCCCCCCCCCCCCCCCGCCCCGCCCCATTTTGAGGTGAGGGGAAGTAGAACTGATAGTTACTATACCTCAAAAGGTATCAGATAGAAAAGCATAACTATGCAAAAAAAAAAAAAAAAATCAATAGAATCTTTATTATTTAAGAGATTATTCTCAACATTTTGTCCAAACTCATGGATCATCATTAGGAGAATAGGAGAGGATAAGATAATATTGCAACACAGAAACAACCAAAGGGAGAATAAATAATAAAAATTATTCATCAACCCAAAGGAGTTGGCCAAGATTAGGATAAGTCAAAATTATTCTTTTTTATTCTAAAGAATATGATGAAGTAAAGGTTTCCAAATGTCACTTAATTTTGTGCCTTCATCTCTATTAAGATTATCTGGGTTCATTTCAATTTCAATCTTTTCACGAATTTTCCTCTTAGTATAGTGATCCACTTTGGCAATAATTTTAACATTATCAAGAAAAATATGATGGCTCATATTATGGGAGTGCTCGGCTAGGGCTAACTTGTTAAATTTGTCATGTCTTAAATTAGCATAATTTTCTTTTAATCTCACTTCTAAAGACCTACCAGTTTCACCAATATATACTTTCCCACAAGAACATAGGATGAAATAAAAACCTTATCTATTCCTATTCTCTTGATGATGATCCATGAGTTTAGATCAGAATGTTGAGAATAATTTCTTAAATAACTCAGATTCTATTTTTTATTACTAGGTATAAGATAATTGTATAATATTTGTATGGATCATGTAACATATGAAAATAACATGTATAGGTAGATATAACATACAAACATGAAGTATGTGATCACATCAAGTCCTAAGATACACCATGTAGATCATGGAAACATATAGGGAATAATGGTATAAGATCAACAAGCAATCAAGCACACACACAATAGAACTAAAAATCAAAGCAAAAGGAAAATGGTCCAAAGAGACCTCATACAAGGGTATATGACTTAGTCAAATGTCCATAAAGCATAAAATGACATATTCAAATGTCCAAATATGTACACAAAGGAATGGGGGACATAATAAATGAAGCATATTCAAATGCTCAAACAAGAAATATAATGCAAGACAATGGTAAACAAGGAACACACTCAAGGAAGTGCATAATTAAAAGCATGGAATATATGCAATCGATACGATCATAACATACTAGTTCTTATAAATATGTTTTTACAAAAATGTTAAGTACATAACATATCAAATACACTATAAAAAACATGGATAAAAGAATGTGTAAGTATATAAGCTCTAACATGATAATAAAAAGTGATCTTAGAATAATATAACCTAGGTGTATCATGATCAAAGATGCAGATGCCCCCAATGTACTTATGATGTGAGTAGGAGAAATACCAAACATCTATATGTGCATATATCATGTATTTGGGTATGCATATATCACACTCAAATAAAGTGTGAAACATATGTGTATATCGTAAAAAATTATATTCTATCTACTAATATGGGGTATAAAACATATGTATAAGAAATAGTAAATTAGGAACACATGATTTTTTTTTTATTTTTGACTTTTTTTAATGTTTTTGTATTTTTGGAATATTTGAATTTTTTAACTTTTTTGGAATATTTGATGCTTTCAACCTTAGGTTGGATCATTTTCATTATTTTGATCATGTTTAGATAGGTGAAAACATTGCATGGCATGTTTCTCTTCATGATTTACATCTGAAGTAGAAGAATAAATACCATAATATGTTATATAGACCAATTTTACCTTATGGGAAAAGGAGATAACTTGTTGATTTTGGTCAATTTTAGATCCATATATTACAACCAAAGATTTCCCATTGTGAATGAATATTGAGATTTTTGTGTCATAACAAAAACCCTTATTAAAATCATTTTAAGACCACAAGTAATTGGTACTATGAGGTTGCCTAAGGATTCTTTCCAACATCTTTTATTTTGTATGTCCTTTAGATCAAATCCAAGTTTTTACAAATGTCTTACATTGCACTTGCTTTTTTTTTAGTAGGATCAACATGGTTATGCCAAAAATAAGCACCACCCATGAATAATGTGATTGTTACATCTGTTGGCATGGATTCCTTTTGATTTGTTCAACTTGAGGTGTTTGTTTTGGATGTGTATCTTGTATTAGTCCATATTGAGTAATGATTGAAAAGCTCCCATATGAAAGTGAGGAATTTCACACATTTTCTCATAGTGTTCACTTGATAACCCATATTCCTCATCTATATGTGGAATACAACTTTTGTATTTGGAAAGAGAGATGTTAAGCTTGCTTGGATACTTAAATATGAATAAAGCATATCTATGAACATCTGAGTTTAAATAGGTTAATGATTCATAATTTTTATGTAATGCTCTTTTCCTTAATGGGGAAAGAATGCCTATACTAAAGATGAATTACAATTCAAAATATGAGGGTCTAAATTCTAAGGCATATGATGTACTTTTGAATCAAATAACATAGTCTTGAAGGGATTCATTATCATTTTGTTTAATATTTTGCAAACATTTTAATATAAGTCTAGGAACCTTGTGTATATTGAAAGCAAAAAAGAAAACATACTCCACTTGTCTACAAGTGGTTAAAGAACCCTTTGGTAAGATATATAACTAATTTTGAGCTTCATCAATGATACTCATATGAAAGGCTTTTAGCAATAGTTTTTCATATTTATCCTACTGATGAAAATAATGTACATATTTAATCATGTGATCAAATAGATCTTTGTGATGATACAAAAGAAGTAAATGTGGTAGTTTAAAATCTTATGGATAAAGATATTTAGGTGTAAATTGTGCAATCTATTGATTGTGGAGTTAGGTAAGATTGGCATTAGCATTATGGTGAGCCATTTGAATTTGAAGTACATATACTTGTACTTGAAGTTCCCTAATAGTATTCATCATGGACATGAGATAATCCTTAGCAAAGGTGAAATTTGGTAAAGATGTTATCATTGGTTCTAATCCACCACATATTTTGAATTTAGGCATATTAGTATTATCATTCTCATGAATAAAAAGTGCAAGTTCAAAATTACTAAATTTAGGATACATTGGTAATTATATTATATCTTTAAATTTTGGAACCTTTGGCATATCATTTGGGGAGTTTTAAAATTTTGATAATGACATAGAAATTGGAAATATAGGTAGATTTGGTAAAGATGCTTATTTTGTATGTGAGGAACTTTTGGCATGAATGACTCCTTTGGAATATAAAGATCCTTATGTTTAGATACCTTGGTTGATATTGTTAAGAGTGAATTCTTTGGAACATTAAGAGATTTTTCCACTTTAGGTTTATAATGTAACCTTATTTGTGGTGCCTTAATGTTATTTGATAAATATTCCATGATGTATTTATTTACCTTTCAAAAAAATTCAATATAAAATGAAGGAAGAAAAGAATCATCACCCATAATGAGGGGGGTATTATTTGGAAATGTTGGAATTATGGGAGTTGGAATCAACGTACTTGCAATAACATCCTCCTTATGATTGGTTTGTAAATCACCCATGATATCCTTATGGATATGATGAAATTTATCACAATTGAATAAAGGAACATTTTGCTCATATATAACCAATTGGTTGTAGAATATAAAATAAAATATTGTTTATTTTCCTTAGGATTGTTCAATTTAGAGACACTCCATTTTGGCCACAATTGTGTTCTAGCTAGACTTAAGATTGATTTCTAATAAATAATGCAAATTAAGCCTAAGAATCATTGAGTGTCCCAATTTCATCCACACATCAGAAATTAGTATGTAGAATTATGTTGAGGCATCCCTATTTGGGGTATTATCCTATATGCAATAGTAACCTCTCATAGATTAATCTCCAGTCAAGTTTTGACCTATAAAATTGATAGATTAGCCTCTGGACACATTAAGTGAGGTGCTTAAACAATTATCAAAGTGCAAAAATGCTAAGCATAATGAACTAACCAAGAAAATCAAATTAAATGCTTAAGTGAAATTTTCATGAGTAATTAGTGAATATGAATTTTGTAAAAAGGAAATTCCAATAAAATTGAGGTCATGATGATATCATCATCATCAAAGTGAAGGAATTGAAAATATCTCTATTAAACATTTTAATTGAGAAATGGAGAGTCATGCTTAATAAATGGGATATCTATCCAAATATTAATTATTTTCCCCCTCTTTATCTCAACTAGGGTTAAACTAAACCTAACTATAGTTAAATATAACCTTACTACACTTGGGTTAGGGTTATTTTAAAAGGCTATAAATAGAAGTGTCAAGGTCCTTATAAAGTGAGTTTTTTGTGTAATGTTATAACGTTCAATTGTTGAGAGAAAAAGCATTCTTGTAAGGTTATAATGCAAAAATATTGATAGATTGCTACACCTTTCCAAATCCAAACCAAAAATTGCCAAGGGAGAAATGATGCAAGGAGCACCATTGTCAAATATCCTTTGATCACATGACGAAGCACATTCCTCCATGGCCAATATGCAACTCTTACTCACAAGGAAGGTAAAGAATACTTATTTTGTCTTCCATTGTTAGTTACCTACATTATTCTCTTGCTCTTTGAGTGTCTAGGCTTGAGGTGTTAGATTTATTAGTACATTTTTATTGGTTTTTATCATATTAATGCTTGACTAACTCCCCTCTTGGATTTTTATGATCACATAAAAGGGGGCATCTAGGGCTCATCCATCACCTATTGGGGCATTATAAAATGCATTAATGATTTTTCATTCTTTGAGAAGATATTACAATGCCTATGTCTTGTAATGCCTTCCAAAACAAGGGCAGATTGTAGACACCCCATTTTGGCCATAACTGTGTTCCAACTAGCCTTTAGATTAATTTCTACCAAATAGTACAAATTAAGCCTAGAAATCATTGAGTGTCCCAATTTCATCTGCACAATAGACATTGGTACCTAAAATCATGTTGAGGCACCCCTATTTAAAGTATTATCCTATACACAAGAGTAACCTTTCATGGATTCATCTCCAATCAAGTTATGACCTAGAAAATTGATAGATTGGCCTTTAAACACATTAAGTGGGGCATTTAAACAATTCTTAAAGTGAAAAAATGCTAAGTAGAATGAATTAACTAAGCAAATAAAATTAAATGCTTAAGTGAAATTTCCATGTGTAATTAGTGAATATGAATTTTAAAAAAAAGAAATTCCAATAAAATTGAGGTCATAATGATGTCATTATCCTCAAAGTCAAGGAATTAAAAATATATCTATTAAAGCCTTAAATTCAGAAATGAAGAGCCATGTTTAATAAATGGGATCTCTATCCCAAACATTAATTACTTGTCACCTCCTTAACTCAACTAAGGTTAAACTAAACCTAACTACAATTAAAGCTAATCTAACTACACTTGGGTTAGGGTTAGTTTGAAACACTATAAATAGAATGCAAAGGTTCTTCTAAAGTGATTTTTTTCACGTTATGTTATAATGTTCAATTGTTGAGAGACAAAACATTCTTGTAAGATTATAATGAAAAAATATTGATATATTGATACATCTTGCTAAATCCAAACCAAGCATTGCCAAGGTGACAAGGAGAAATGATGCTAGGAGCACCATTTTCAAAGACTCTTTGATCACATGACTAAGCACATCCCTCCATGGATAACATGTAATTATTTCTCACAAAGAAAGTAAATAATCCTTGTTTTATCTTCCATTATTAGTTACTTGCATTGTTCTCTTACTCCTTGAGTATCTAGGCTTGCAGTGTTAGATTTATTAGTGTCTTTTTATTGATTTTTATCATATTAACACTTGAATACCTCCCATCTTGGATTCTTATGATCACATAATGGCACAACTAGTGGGATCACGCACCCCACATACATAATGGGAGCATATTTGAACCTAATTAAATCCAAGAAGCATTCATTTTAGATCTCAATTTCTTGATTTTTATCTAATTTTTTTATGTTTGGCCTTTGACTACAGAATTGTGAATTTGTTCTATAATTTTTATCATTTTTATTTATTTTATGCAAAACTATGAATTCATAGAGTATAATTATGAAATTGTATATTTTAATTACAAAATTATTCTTTTATTGTTTGTGTTTTCATGGTTTTCTTGAATATTTACAAATTTAAGACACATACTAGTGAAATCGTACAATCAAATCTCAAAATTATTTGTTCTATTTTGGTGTTTTCTATAAGGTTTGAGATAGTTGAGAAATTGAAAAAGAAAGTTGTAAAATTATAGACCTAAGTTGAGAAATTATAGAGTTATAAAATTATAGACCTAAGTTGCAAAATTATAGACCTGAGTTGTAAAATCATAGAATTGTGAAACATAGACCTGAGTTACAAAATTGTAGACATTGATAGGACCTAGGTTCCCCAAAGCTCTAACACAACTTGTTAGATTTAAGAGCACACATGATTACCATTTTATAAGCAACTAAACATGTGGAAATTATACCAGAAGAGCAAATAACTATCAATGAGAAATAACATAGAATATGAGAGGCAACACACAATTGTATTTAACTCATTTAGAAGGAAATTACAAAAAAGAGATCACACTCTTCTTCCACCTCTGTGAGGCTTCCCACACCTCAAGGGCTCCCAGTAATCTTCCCTCAAGAATAATCTTCTCTCAATACAGGTCACAACACACAGCTAACACAAGCTATTATTCACCTCATTGTACTTTCAGTACAATCGAGTATGAACCGGTACTCCAAGTAGATCTCACCATGATCTTGCTCCTTGATGTGTTACTGTCACCTTGGATCTTGCTCCCCCACCAATCTCCTTTCTGACCGTCGCATACACACACCCCTACAGACCAACCTGATCTTACTTATCACATGTAGATCTTCACCATGATCTTGCAACACCCTGCAGACCAAACCTGATCTTACATACATGAATAATCCTACTTGATTCTATCATGGGAAGAACTCTCCTAGTTCTAAAATTTAAAATATAGCCCATGAGTCTATTAAATATATCTCATGCATACAATAATTAGATAAGCAGCTCAAAGACTCAAACTAGTCTTTACATGCAAATAACCCATTTAACAAACTGACTGTCTATCAATAGCAGTTCTAGAACCACACAGGTGACTGACGTTAGTCCTTATCTGCCTGGAGGTGACTGACACTGGCTGACTCCTGCTGATGTCTGTTGCTTTTTTGTCGACCCCTGCCTAACGTCGGCGTGACCTACCGACATTGGCGACTATGACACTGCAACCCTCCTCCATGTTTGCATCTGGGTGAAGCTTTTAGCTCTACACCCTAACAATCTCCCACTTGGAGATAAACAGTTGCACCCATACCTATACCAGTACTTTGTCTATTTTGCATCCTGGCTTGTATCCCTCTCTAAGCTCCCACTTGAAGACCACCCACCACACACCCTGTGGTGCTACACCTGTGTCTAAATTTCTCCATTCTCAGCTTACCTTCTTCTGCCATTGCTATACTCCCACTCAAATAGAAACCCCTGTGAGTAACCTGTAATCAACACACACTAACCAGATCTGAACCATCTATTAGTCAAACTCGCTCTAAGAACGTCCAACCTCGCTCTGATACCATTTGATAGGACCTAGGTTCCCCAAAGCTCTGACACAACTTGTCAGATTTAAGAGCACACATGATTACCATTGTATAAGCAACTAAACATGCATAAATTATACTATAAGAGCAAATAACTATCAATGAGAAATAACACAGAATATGAGAGGCAACACACAATTGTATTCAACTCATTTAGAAGGAAATTACAAAAAAGAGATCACACTCTTCTTCCAGCTCTGTGAGGCTTCCCACACCTCAAGGGCTCCCAGTAATCTTCCCTCAAGAGTAATCTTCTCTCAATATAGGTCACAACACACTGCTAACACAAGTTATTGTTCACCTCATTGTACTTCCAATACAATCGAGTATAAACTGGTACTCCAAGTAGATCTCACCATGATCTTGCTCCTTGATGTGTTGCTGTCACCTTAGATCTTGCTCCCCCGCCGATCTCCTTTCTGACCCTCCAATACACACACCCCTGCAGACCAACCTGATCTTACTTATCACATGTAGATCTCCACCATGATCTTGCAACACCCTGCATACCAAACCTGATCTTACATACATGAAGAATCCTACTTGATTCTATCATGGGAAGAACTCTCATAGTTCTACACTTTACAATATAGTGCATGAGTCTATTATATAGATCTCATGCATACAATAATTAGACGAGCGGCTCAAAGACTTGAACTAGTCTTTACATGCAAACAACCCGTTCAACAAACTGACTGTCCATCAACAGTAGTTCTAAAACTACACAGGCGACCGACATCGGTCCTTGTCTACCTGGAGGTGACTGACATCAGCTGACTCCTGCCAATGTCAGTTGCCTTTCTATCAACCCCTGCCTGATGTCGGTGTGGCCTACCGACATCGGTGACTGTGACACTGCAACCCTCCTCCATGTTTGCATTCGGGTGAAGCTTTTAGCTCCACACCCTAACAGACATGTGTTGTGAAATTATAGATCTAAGTTGAGAAATCATAGAGTTTAAAAATTATATATTTGAGTTGTGAAATTGGTTACCTAAGTTATGAAATTGTAGAAAAAAGTTTTGAAATCATTCTAAAATAATGAAATCATCCATTGTACATTTCTACTTTTTTGGTTTTATATATTTTTTATATGCCCAAATAATTTTGCAGTTCATAGTTTATTGTGTAACTATGAAATCATTATAGAGAGCTAAATTTTTTGTTTCATTGAGATAACTTTTAGGATTTCATCTTGGCTTAAGCATAAATTAATCCACTAACCTTGTTTATATATAATTGGGCCTATAAAGAGGAAGCTTAAGTGCTTTTTAATCATTTTTTTTTGCAAAGTCAAAATTCAAAACAAAGGTTAAAATTCATTCACATTTGGTTAAGGTGCTTAAAAATAACTTAATAATTTCCACATTTTTACAAGCACAAACATGGTCAAGGGGCCAAAATTTCAAACACACTTCAAGTTGGTGCTAGTAAAAAGAATCTACATTTTAGTTAGATCTCTTATTGGCTTTTTTCAATTCTTGTTTGTTATTTATCTAGTTTTCATTACTTAGATTATATTATTTTTATTTTCCCAAAAATAAATTGTGAGTACGCTCTCCCTCCATCCCCTTTAGGAAACTCAGGTGACCAAAATCACTTAGTTTATTACCATTGTATATTAGGTTGTGTTAGAAGGAATGTCATGTATGCTCTCCCCAAGCTTCGAGTGACTTGAGTGATTCAAAAGTGACCTCTAAAGTATTTCCATTTTAATTTATTTATTTTTATGCATTTAGATTATGAGTGAGAATTCATCACCTCCTCACAAGTTCTTTAGGGGTGTAGTGACCTAGGGCCTCATCTCCTAACATCATACCAACCCCACTTAATAATGGGGTATATAAATTAGGGCACATGATACTGTGATTACCAAGGGGATGAGAAGTTAGCCTCTCCATTCGTAACAAAAACCCAAGTCAAGCCTTGCTAATAATTGGATTTTAATAAGCAGTACATGGCTAGAGTCGTTATGTAAAGGAATAAACCCTTGCATAGTAAGTTAGCACATATGAACCCAATTGACATGATTATGACATTATGTTATCCACACTTGGGACCATCTAATACATTTAAAACTTATATATTTTTAGTCAATCCCATTTGACGTATAATTTATTTCCAAATGAAAAGTTCTCCTTACTATAAGTTCATGCCATGTACCAATGCTTGAGAGATAGAGGGAGCATAAAAACTCTACCTACACCTGTTCTTTAATTTTTAGATTAACACTTAATTCCTCAAAAGTATTGGTATATCAGTGAAAAATTTGGCATGATATATGCACATCCATCTCATTTTTAGGGATAGGATGAGCCATTTATGTTATTACTATTTTCTTTGATTTACATGTGTGTTTTGAGTCTATAAATTGGTTTATTTATCAAGAGTCAAAACGAGTCATAAACATCACATGTTTCCATTACACTTTATCCCAATAGGTCTTATTTTATCCATTTGGTTTCACACCTTTTGCCTTTGAATTTTTATCCCAAAACATTTGTGTGTGTCACTTATTTAAACAGGGCACTGTTACATTGCTCGTTTCATTCCAAACTTTTGCCTTAGATTTTTGAGCCTAAAACCATTATCATACCATTTTATTGAAGAGGCATCATCATGTTTCTAATGTTATTTTAAAAATGTTTCCTTATTTCAAATCAAGTCCAAAACTGCATGTACCCTTGGTCTAAAAATGTTGTCATTATATTATCCAGTTGGGTCTAAGATTTTTTCCATTTGAAAAATCCAAGTCTTTTAAACCAATATTTGAATTTGTCTCATAAAGTTTAGATTGAAAATTGATTGGTATACACCTATGTCTTCCTTAACTTTTAATTGGGTGCGTACCTCTTACCTTTAAATTATGTAATTTGGACTAATTCCTTACTTGATTTAAAGACTCCTTTGCCTAGACCTATGAAGTGGCTTATTTTCATGTGTACCTTATGCCAATTTGTTTCCTTAAACTCATGTCAAAACTCTCTTTTTAAGTATAACTTTAACCATGATTAGTCTACATTGGATCTTTTCTTATCACTTGGAATTGAATTCTTTACTCATCACTCTTATTTTTATTACTTGAGATTGACTTTCCCAATTACTTTAGGCATGTGCCTAAAGTGAATGTCTTATACAAAGGTCAAGTTTTTTTAAAATCCATGTGACAAGATTGAGTCAAAGTGTTTCAAACTATTTACCTTATAGTTAGATTAATTTCAAGTTTTTACCTTGACATAGTGTGTTTTAAATTCTAGCTTTGTACCTTCTTACCAAAGACCTAGCATTGCCTTACAGTTTTCAAACCTAGTTTATTTTAAAGTCTAGTTTTATGCCTTCTTACCAAATACTTTACATTAACTTAAATTTTTGAGATTTATTTCATGCATTTTAATTATAGTTTTATGCCTTTTTACCAAAGACCTAACACCACTTTTCATTTTAGACCTAGATTAGATTTGATTGAAACACTTTGCCAAGACCAGGATTCAAATTTGCCTTTCATTTAACCATTTGTGTGAGAGACATTAAAGTGTTGAGGATATTTGAGACTAATAATTCCATTGATACTTTTCATTCTAGGCCAAGTTTAAACCATTTGTAGTAATAGACCAAGTTTTCCATCTAGACCAAATTTCAAGATGCTTGTCAAGCATCAACCAATATTTTTAGATCATGTTTCAATATTTTTATGAACTCCAGAACATTTCTTCATGAGATGTTAGTCATGGATTTGTATATGCCTTACTACACACATAATGGGATCATGTAAAATCCATATTCTGAAATAGTAGTAATGAATGATGCCTTTGTTTAAGACCCATATGGAAATGGCTTAATTTTTGAGATGGATCCATAACCCCCTTACACTAATAAATATACAAAACAAGGCTAAGATACATTAACATGATAGCTAGTTAGTACACATCCTTATCCAAGTTAGGAGTAAGAATAAATATCTCAATACCTTGTTAATGTGTTATCTATTAAACAAGTCTAATAATAGCCTTACTACATTACCATGCCATCAACTTATGATCCATAATTATTCAATCATCACTTGTCTGAAAATAAGGATGAGATTTTGGTTAGAGCTGTAGAGGTAGGATCCAAGTTTCTAGAATACTTTCCTCATGAAAATTTACCTAGTCTAGTTAGAGTGCCTTTTAACATATCTTATACTAGAACTATCAAACAACCCTCTAGTAGTTACCATCATGCCCTCATGCTAATATCAAACCAAGATTCAAATGTGATTATAATAGGAAAGGGCCCCATGGTGGACCAATTCATGAAAATACAATAAGCATATTAGACATATCTTAATCTAGCATAGAATTTCAACACTATGGCCATATTGAATACCTTGATTATAGAGATAATTCCTTTGGTAGGAGTGCTAATTAATTCATTGGGTCATACTAATCTGAATGTGGACCCATTTGAATAATTTACTTTGTTAGATGACATGTTTAATGTCCCATTTATTAAGAAAATGATGGTGGCTTCTACTTCGGACCCTATGTCAAATGTAGCCGATAACACACAAGTGTCTCTTGATTCATGCCAAGGTGGGTTAAATACACCAAAAATAATTTAAAGCAATAAGTTCCTCTTACCAATACCAAGAGTGGCTTGCAATAATAGGGGGAAAGAATTCCTAGTTTCTAACCACAATAGGTTATTCCCACTCCTCAACCAACTACTTCTTCAAGTACACAACAATAAGGGATAAATAACCAAGCCTTACCTAATGTTTTACCCCAACAAGTAACAAATGTTACCCTACTTCAATAGGTGATGGCTAATATTTCATTACCATAAACACAAACCAATTTACCACCATAGTAAAGGCAAAACACTATGCCGCCTTAATATGTGGAAATGAATGTTCCACCTCAATAGGTAATAATGAATGTTCCACCTCAATAGGTAAAAAAAAATGTTCTACCTCAATAAGTAGTAATGAATGTTCTACCAGAATAGATGTAGACCAATGTACCTTAACAATCACAAATGTTGTCTAGTCAATAATGCATTTTTATTGGTCAATGACAAATATCAAACACCCAAAAATCATCCAGTTCACAACATGTGTTTGTTTAACAAAGAGGTGACAACATACAACAAGTACCTATTAGGTAATAGTTATATTTTACCTAACATGTGCCACATATTCAAAGATAGGACCTTAGTCAATAACAAGTATCATTTTTATAGCCAAGTTTGACTAGTCATCAATAAGTTTTTACTCAAACTAATTAGGCACATTACCTTCCACAAAGCCACACACTTCCATCACAACCATAATTCCCTCAAAATCAAAGGCATATTTTGAATCCAAACCAGAATATTTAATAATAATGTATGCAATATAAATAGCCTAATTCCAATGTGTAGATGTTTATTATTAGTCTCTTGGTCTATCAAACCAACATTCCACAATACTCCATTCCTTCTTTGTACCCTAAACAAGGTGATCCACCTTTGATTACCCAGCCACAACCACAACCACCTATGCCATCAAGTATTTTAGTCCAAGAAATACAATAGATGAAATATATAATTACAAATATTTAGATGGGAAAGCAAACTAAGAAGTTCAAATTGGATGACATGTGTTCATACCCATTTAACATGGAGTATTTCCTAATACCATTTATTCTAGGTCATGAGCCACCAAAATTTAACAAATATAAGGGTAAAGGAGACCCTAGAGATAATTTAAAAGAATTTATTTTCACTTTCTAACCACTAGCCTATAAATTCATCTACATGCTTCTTATTTTTCCTTGAAGTCTATCTAGACAGGCCTTGGAGTGGATTTTTAATTTTATAAATAACTTGGTATCTAAATTTGATGATATTTTCGATAAATTTGTACAACATTTCTCCTATAATATTGAACATGAGATTTTAGTAGTGGATTTAAGTCAGGCTAATCATAAATTTAGTGAGAGATTTGTGAGTTACAATGATGGAGAGTACTTGCAATCCACTTCACCCATAATCTAATAGATAAATAATTAGTAAATGTGTTTACCAAAAATTTACATAATAAAATATATTATCATTTGGAGCTTCAATGTGGTCACACATTTAATGAGATCATTTACAAAGGTATACAGATTGAAAAGGCCCTCATTAATAAAGGGATTATCAAGTTATCTTCTTCAAACCAAAACTAGAGCCAAAACCAAATTTTAGGCCCAATTCAAAACCCTAGCCTAGTCCAAACACAAACATCTACACACTCTTAGGATAATAATTATGAAAAACCTAAGATGTTCAATTGTAACAAGAATGTTTTTGATAATGGAATCACTAAGTTGCATCATGTTCAATCAGTGAAAACACCATCTACTCAGCCTCTCCCATAAATGTAACTTATTCCACAAATACAACCTATCCAACAAACACAGTCTATACTTTAACCCAAGATAACTCATCAAATTCTATAACCACAACCTTTGCAAACCCCCCCTCCAAGAATAAGACCCACTCTTAGAGTCTTTAATGACCTTGATGAGGCTATTGAATTAGTCTTTCACAAATTAGTCATAGCTAATATGATTAGTTGATTGATTCCAAAACACTTTCCTAAAGGAATACCTTATCTAGATTGATATAAATAACATGAGTTTTATGAATATCATCATGTTCATTAACATTCTATACACCATTATGTGTAGATGAATCACCTCATTGATAATATGTTGGAAAATAGAGAGATATAATTGGAAAATAGAGCATCTACTTCCAATAAAAACTTGGGTATCTACCAAAACCATTTTCCACAACATAACAATACCAATAAACAAAAATAACATCAACCACAAAATGGATATAACCAAGGCTATAATGACCCTAATAACCAATAAACCTATAATACAATTACACATGACTACAATATAGTTGCAGGTCATATTGTGGGTGGTTATTTTTTTACCATTACCATCAATCCTAGAATAAATACCAATAGACCAATACCATTTGCTAATGTCAATCATCCTACCAATTATAGTAATATTTCCTTGACCCATGATTGCGGCCAAGTGCAACATCAACCAAGGATTACCATTTTAGGACCTTATGTGAGTAACCCTTCATTGCCCTATGATTGTAGCCAAGCACACTAATAATTAAGAATTACACTCTCTGGCCCATCTCCATTATTTCTTAGTTACAATGGTCCTTTAATCAATATGGATTGTGAAATCATGACTTACTGGTTTAAAATCACCATCTCAATCCCATAACCCCCTACCAATGAACCAATACAACCTGTTATGCTGGTTAGGAGTAAGCCAATTACCATTGTTCAGGAAAAAATGTATGAAATTGTGGAATAACTCTAAAAGGCACCTACACAAATCTCTAGTTTAGATTTTTTGTGTATGTCTACAATCCATAAGATTATCCTTACTAAAATCCTATGCCATTCCCAAGTGCCCAATGAAATTACACTAAACAAATTTTAAGCTTTGGTTGGATACCTAGCCCCAAGATAATAATTAACCTTCAACCAAAGTGATATGGCATCCCTTGGCCCTCTCTATAATAACCATTTATGTATTGAATTTTTTATAATGTGGCACAAAGTTAAACACATACTCATAGCTAATGGATTGGACCTAAATATTATGTTTATGAAGTTAATCAAGCATTTAGGATATACAACAACTAACATTCAGTCAAGACTATTACTATCAATGCCTATGATAATGAGGAGAAAAAATCACAAAGAACCACCAATTTTCTAGTGATCATTGGGCCTTTAACCCATGATACACGTTTCCATGTGCTAGACCTAGATTTACCATACAATTTACTTTTAGGTAGACCATGGATACATGAAATCTATGTAATACCTTTAACCTTACACTAGTGTATCAAGTTTACTCACTCTGGGATGGAGGTAAATATCCATAAATATTTACAACCATATGAACACTACAAGCATTTGGAGGCCAAATATGAAATCTATAATTACCATTTTGGTCTAGACCCATTACTAAAGAAGGATAAATACAAGGAGATACTTGTTGAAGTGCCATAGACCAATTACATAGACCTTGATAGCCTTACCTCAAATTCACATATGCATCATGTTAAAATATCTATAATTTTACCATTTATAAAAATGGTCCATTAGAGTATTTTACCCATGATACATTCCATAAATCCAAGCTTTCATAAAACCCCAAGTCCTATGGAAGTCCCAAAGCTAAGCCAATTGAGCCTATTTCTATGACCAAACACAATGGAACTCATGGTTTTGGATTTAAACCACCTAGGGGTGACCGAATATATATTATTTGTGTTCTTACACTAATGACTAATGATGATGATGTTGGTAACAAAGTAGATTTTGATCATAGCATAAATAAAGACCTAGCCAGTACCAACTTATTTGACCCATATAATATTTGTACCATCATGTTAATAATCTAAAATTCCCCACTTATTTATCATACTCAACTAATAGACTAGGACTAACAATAATCCATGGTACCTTTAGATGAGTTTGATAATGATGAGGCCTTTTGTGATTTTCTGGGCCTAAGAGCCAATGTTCTATTGGGAGACCACAAACAAGGGTTATCTATCAAATTAGACCCTACTGCCTATTTCAAAGAGCAGGTGAATACCCTTAGACAAAAATAAAATAATAATAAATTGAGGCCCCAAAGTGAAAACCTCTTTGAGGCACTTGTGGACTAGGGTAAAATTTAAAAAAAAGTCCAATCTCTTGGTGAAAACCTATTTTAGGTGCCACTAGACAAAGATGTTCACCCTTCTTCAAATAAAGCTTGGGAGACCACCAATAATAAAATTTCATTTGGTTATGAACTCAATATAGAAGAACAACATGCCTTTGATAAAATTGATTGAGAATATCCTATAGTGTTTGTTACATGGCCCTTGCAACCATTAGGAGATTCATATTTTGTATGTAATCAAAAATGCATCATGTCTATAAATCAATCTTAGCTCAAATAAGATAGAGCATACCTACACTTCCCATTGGGAATACATTTGTTAAGTAGGAACATGACCAAGATGGGGATCTTCTAAACCTGATTAGGGGATCACTTATCACAATACACCATGTTAGGAAGGGTTCCAAAGCCTAAAGTCTAACACAATCATGTAATAACCCTAAAAGCACCCTAGGTTTAATATTTCACTTATGTCTAATAAACAAGAAAGTAAATCTAATCTAGTGCTCACCAAAGATTATGGCACAATATGAGGGGTTACTAAAGTAATCAAAACATGTATAAGAGAATCTTAATTAAGCTAAGTATGAGTAAGACCCTAATACATGGAATATGAAGAGTAATATTAGTCAAGCCAATACTTATGCTAATTCTATCTACTAAAGAGAGGATAATAAAGTTAGAATATACTTACTTGAATGTGAACCCATTGATACTCAATCTATCTCTTAGCCAAATGGGTTTCTTAAGAGGCTGTTGTGGTTTTTAAGGACCACTAAGAAAGGCCAAAGCATCCAAGACTTATCCACAAGACTAGATTCTCCAAGTAGAAACCCTAAGCTAAGACTCCTCAAGTAGAATTATGGAAAAACATATGGTAAATAAGTGAGAGAAAATAATAAATCTTGATTGTATATTCAAATAATGAATAAATGATCTTGTATTTATAGGTGGATCTCACCCTAAATCCTTTTGAATATGTCAACTATACAAGGTTGACCTAGTCAACCTTGTATTTTTTTGAGAGATAATTCACTAGGTCTTGAGGTATGTTGACCAAAGGGATAACGATCTCTAAAGTGAAAAATAATATAAAATATTACAAGATCGACTTAATCAACCCTATAGAGTAATCAGAGGTTTAAAACTATATAGGGTCAACCCAATCAACCTAGTACAACCAATTATCTAAAGGGGGATGAGGCAAGTAATAGGAGAATAATGATGTGATAGATGATTGGAATGGGTACAACTAAGAAGAATAATCTTAGGGTAAATGGTTTTAGGAGACAAGTGTGTAGATGGAAATTGGTAAAAGGGATAACAGTCTTATGAAGCACCAATGGTATGTCCACCTCTTTCTTGGTGTAGCCCTTAAGGTATGCACTTAGAGAGATTGAGACTCAATAGGTTCCTACAAGATGTAAAGCATCAGCATTTGATAAAAATTAAAAATATTATGTGTATACATATTCTACACTCGAAGCTCAACATGTGTCACTAATGCGCAATAGGGGATGGTGCTTCAAGAAAGAACAGAAGGACATAATGTTGAGGTTAAAAAAAAGTTGCAATTTTTTAAAGCATAAAATAACTAAAAAGTAATTTTGATGCGTACCTTGACTTAAATTTATCATAAGATAGTTGTTTGTTACGTTGTTAGTTTTGATTGTGCAGGGTGCAGAGACTACTTTTGACAAATCCAAGAATACAAAACTAAAGAGCAAAAACAAACAAATGCAAGAAATCTAATATAACTAGTGCTATGAGAATGGGATGTACTTAGGAATTTGGAAAGTTAGGGTGATAGGTGCTATGTTAGACCAAATGACCAAGTCAAAAACAAGAGTAAATTAGGTAACCAAAAATCCAAGGCTACTAAAGATCAAAAAACTCAAAAAAATAAACCTCAATAAAGGTAAACTCGTTAAATCAAACCAAAGATATATATCAAAAAGGATGGCAATCAAAATATCAATATAAAAGACAAAAACAAAATGGTAAAACAACATTGAGGAGTGAGTAGTAACAATATTTATCTCACTCAATAATGGAAAAAGGTGCATAAAATAGAAAACAACATTGTCAAATGAGAAGTAACAAGCTAACCTCACTCAATGATGGAAGGGTACAGACTCAAGTGTCTGTAACATCAAGATAATTCAACAATGAAAAATGGCAAAAGGAAAGCAAAACACGTGTATAAATATAAATCTATGGTCTAAATAAAGTAATCCATAGTTTTTCAAACATGTTGTTTCACTCTAAGGATAGATAAAACTGAAACAAAGTAATTCTAGCATTTTTTAAGAGGTGAATAAAAAGGGAATATAAAAGAAGGGAAAATAGATTTGGAATCACAATGTGCTTGTCAATGGAGGAAATGAAATGGGTAGAGGGGAAATGAAGGAAAAACCAAGGTATAATAACTCTTTATCAAAGTCAAGACACTCAAATTAGGTTTGTCAAAACCAAAGGACTTTCAACCTTAAGGACTCTGAAGAACTTCTCCTATCCACACAAGTCTCAGGTCAACAAATGAAGTACATAGATCATCCCATAAAGGCTATATGCATGAAAAGTAAAATGGACCTACCTTCCCACAACATGTTCCTCGTTCCTTATGACCGCTTAAAAAAGCATCAATTTACTATGAAGATTGGGTACTTGCATGAGAACGTAGGTAACATTGTAGATTTTTTTGAATTCCCCTATTCCAGTCTACAGGCCTACCGTACCCCAATGGACCTTGGTTCTATTTGAGGCCAACTATAGAGTTTGATCTTTAATTAGAGATAGGATATGTTCTTGTAATCATGTCTTTTAGTGTAATTTGACATTTGATATCTGTATGTTACCTTTTAGATATAATTGCCTTTTGATTTAAATGATTTGGCTTTTAACTTGATGGATTTTTTTCTATTCCTCCTCCTTATGTATTTGGAAAACTAAACATGGGTGCTAAATATGAATTTTATTTGAATACTTGGGACTTATTTTCTAAGAGAGAGAACTTCAAATAGCATGGTGTCTAAGAGTCTCATAAAGTCTAGTGAACCCAATGTGAATCCTATCCCACCACTGGTTGGATTGTCTTCACATTTACACATTCTTCTTAGTATTTTATTCACTTTGGCTTCACCTTCATAATAAATTTTGGTGAATCTAACCCCTGTAGGTTTTGATTCACTTATTTCATCATTTCATTTTTATACTATCTATTTTTCCCTTGATTACTATGCTATGTTGACCCTATCGACTCTGTACAATTTTTTAGCCCCTATTTTCTATACTAGGTCAACCCTGTTGACTCTATACAAATTTTACACACTGTTTTCTCTACTAGGTTAACCCAATCGTCTCTACACCTTTTTTTGCTTTCTCTATTTTTTGATCTAGTTCTCTATTTATCCTTCTTGTCATTTTGTTCATTTCTCTCAAGCATCATGTCCCCTATCATAATCTTCTTGAACAACTTGAATTCATTTAGACACTATATGGAGTTTTCTTTGATGCTTATCTTTTCCTATCTTTTCTTCCTATTTATAGATTGTGGGTATCTTGTGATGACCATTCACACATTAATTTAGCCTTTGTGCTATCTTTTGATACCCACCCACATATCATTGTAGACTTTGGGAAATCTTGCAATGGCCATCCCTACATCTAATTACCCTTTGGGGCATCTTGCGATGCCCACTCTTATTTTCCATTACATGATACCAAACTAATTCAACCTCAAGAAACCTTTCAAGACACATAATATTATCTTTCACATGCTCATCCTTGATACATATGTTAATGTAGGATCCTTCCCTTATTTTCATATTTTTATCTACATCTATCTAACACTTTTTATAAGTTACTTACATGGGTCTCTCCCTCTGCAATAGTTCTCTCTTATTACAAATCTTTAATCCTTACTTTTTGGTCTTTTGATTTCCCATTTATCTCATGATTTGTAGTGTAAGACCATGGATAGGACCTGGTCCTCCTCATAAAATACCACCTTGGCTTATTTTCTCATTTTATTGTTTCATATGTTTCTTTTTGGCACCCTCATGGGTTTTTCTTTTATGAGTTACAGTGTAAGACCATGGATAGGACCTGACCCTCCTCATAAAATTACCATCTTGTTATTCCTTGTCTAAAATGTGTTTTGCTTTTGCTTCTTTTGATAGATGGAATTTGCAAAACAATCTATGTTAGCATGTTTTCCTCCATTTCCCCCATTATTATGATAATGAATCACACTTTACTATCATTGTATCCATTTTTACCCTTTGTCACATTTTCTATTATTTAAAGTAATCAAAATTGTTCCATGTGTCACTCCTCTTGATTTCCCCTTTCTTTCACTCCATATTAGATAAAATAAGGTCAAACTCAAGATAACACTTTTATTTTACCTAGATTTATGAGACTCCTAGACCTCATGCTCTTTGAAGTTTCTCTCTCTTAAAAAACAAGTCCTAAGTATTCAAATGAAAGTAATCTTTACCACCCATGTTTGGTTTTCCAAATCCATATGGAGGAATAAAAAAAACCATTAATAAAGTTAAAATCTAAATCCTTTGAAACAAAAGGCAATGATATCTAAAAGGAAACATATAAATCTCAAAATTTAAAATCACACCAAAAGATGTGATTCTAAGCACATCTCTTATCTATAATCAAATCTCAAACTCCACAATTGGCCTCACATAGAGTCAAGGTCCATTGGGGTGTGGTAGGCTAGTAGATTGGAATAGGGGAATTCAACAAACTATATGGTGATACCTCCTTTCTCATGTAAGTACCCAGTCTTCATAGTAAACTAATGACTCTATAAGGGGTCTTAAAGAATGGGGAACATGTTGTGGAAAGGTAGGTCCATTTTAATTTTCATGCATACATCCTTCATAGGATGATCTATATACTACATTTGTTGACTTAAGATTTTTGTGGCTAAGAGAAGTTTTTTAGAGTCCTTAAGGTCAAAATTCCTCTTGTTTTTAAAAACCTAATTTGAGTGTCTTAACTTTGATAAAGAGTTCCTCTACCTTGGTTTTTCCTTCATTCTCCCCTCCATCTGCTTCATTTCCCCCCTTGATAGGCAAATTGTGATTCTAAATTTATTTCACCTCTTCTCTTATTACTTCTTCTTCACCTCTTAAAAACATGCTAGCATTACTTTATTTCAATTTTATCTATCCTTAGATCAAAAAAACATGTTTAAGAAACTATGGATTACACCCTTACACTATTTATTTACCACACCATCTCATTGTCATCCTAGTCATGTCATTAGGTGGTTCTGTTTTATTACTTTGCATCATAGAATAATCACTAAGTTGAGTTTTCATCCTTTAGATATTTTTATTTTCATTTTTCCATCACATTCTTGCTTGATTTTTGCATACTTCACTTATCTTACATATGACATTTTATATTATTTCATGTTTCTCTTTATGTATGACTTCATTTGACATGTTTGTCTTACATTTTGAATGACATTTCATTTTTAGTCCTTCATATTTTTATTTATATTTGATTTTACATGATTATATTCCATGGGATTACTTTTCACTTTCTTACCTTTGTTCAACTCGTCTTGCATGGATCTTTCATTTGTCATTCATGTTTCCCAATGTGATTTAGTATGTTCTACATTCCTTTTTACCATTCATGTTTTACACACTTCCCAACATGATTTAGTATGTTCTACATTCCTTTTTGCCATTTATGTTTTCCATGCCTTCCAATATGATTTAATGTATTCTTCATTCATTTTGTCATTCATTTGCCAATCATTTTGTCATTTATTTGACATCATTTTATCATTCATTTGCCTTCAATATTTCAAATATTGCCTTACCAATCCTAATTTGTTATTTTTTCCTAGATACCCTCATGTCTCTAATAACTCATTTTTCACTACAATATGCCTATCTTTTAAAACTTTCAATTTTTGGCTACATTTTGCACTAACTTCTACAGGTTCACCTAATATTATTCACATTGGACACCTTCACTTCTCTTGAATCCTCCTTTATTTACAGCACTAAGGTAAGTAAAGGTATGTTTTTTTTAATTATGTCCTTTCATTTATCTTATTTTTTGCTTATTGCATTTTACTTAGCATCAATGTTATGTGTTTTCATGTTCTATTTCCTGAATCACAATCCTGTGTTGCACTCATGTGACATGTGGTGAGTTTCAAGTGAGAAATATGTATACATTAAATATATTAAAACTTTATCACTTACTCACACATTTTATCTTATAGGAAACCATCAATTCTCAATCTCTCTGAGTGCATGCCTTAAGGGGTGCATTAAAAAAGGGATGGGTATAACATTGGTCCTTTTTAAGATTGTTTTCTCTTTTACCACTTACCATCTACACACTTATCTCCTAAAACCATTTACCTTAAGATTATTATTCTCAATTTTACTCATTCTAATAATTTATCACATATTTATCCTCCTATTCCTTGCATCATTCCCCTTTCGATAGTAGGTTGTACTAGGTCAATTAGGTTGATTGTTTATAATTTTTAGCCTTTGATTACTATACAAGATCGACTGGGTTGACCTTGTACTATTTTGGGTTATTTTTCACTTTAGAGCTTGTTATCCCTTTAGTAGACATAGCTTGAGACCTAGTTAATTATCTCCTAAAAATATATAAGGTCGACTAGGTTGACCTCATATAGCCGGCATATATAGAAGGATTTAGGGTAAGATCCGCCTATATATACAAGTTCATTTCCAACCATTTGAGAATAGAGAAGTGAATAATAATAGGTGTGGAATAACATCTACTTATTAACCATTCTACTTGAGTAATAAATGTTAGAGTTCCATATTTTCTTTGGAGATATAGATCTTGTCTTGTGGAAAAGTATTTTGGATGCATAGATAGGTTATGTATCCTAGAGTTGATTTATCTTTGTTATCCTTACATAACATAAAAATTTCTTTCAAAGCACCTTCGCTAAGGGAGAGATTGAGGCTTGGCAGCTTTGTCTTCAAAGGTAAGTATTCTTAACTTTATTTCTCATTTGTAAGAGTAGATATATAATGTAGTTGTGCTTCTCTTCCATGTACTAGGATTACGTATACATTGACTTGAGTATATGTCTTTTATGAATGTTTAGTTTAGTTTATTTTTTCTATAACCCCCACTTTGTGTCATAAGCTTTGGTGAGAATTAGATTAGATTTACTTTCTTTTTATTAGAATAAGTGAAATATCAAAACCTAGGACCCCCTTAGAGTTATTACATGATTATGTTAGTCTAGAGGATTTGGACCTCTTCTTAGCATAGTGTATTGTGATAAGTGATCCCCTAATTGGGTCTAGTAGATCTTGATCTTGGTCATGCTCCTGCTTAACAAATGTATTCCTAATAAAAATTATAGGTATGCTCTATCTTCTCAGAACTAGGATTGATTTATAGACATGATGCATTTTTGATTACATATAGATTCATCCTGCCTAGGAGAAATTGAAGAACTAGTCTGACTAGAGGACTTTGTCATTGCTAACAAATTTACATTTTTTACAAATATTATAGAATATGGATCAACTCTCCTAGTATAGGATGATATATAAGTCAAAATTGGGACTCCAAAGGACTTGTAGTGGATCAAATTAGGTGCTTCCCTCACTAAGGAGGAATGTGAAGTTTTTATAACCCTTTTGATGGAGTTTGTTGACATATGTTCATGGGTTTATTTGGGCATCCCAGGTTTGGGCCTAGCCTTGGTTGTATACCATCTTGTTTTGCATCTTGATGCCAAACCCATTAAGCATAAATTACATAAGATGCATCTTCATATTGTTATATTAGTTAAAAAATAGTTGGAAAAACTCTTAAAAGAGAGATGCATTAGAATAATCAATTATTTAGAATATATTTCCAACATTGTGCCTATCAGTAAGAAATTAGAAGGGATCAAAATTTGTACTGATTTTCTACACATCAACAAGGCCTACCCAAAATATGACTTTCCTCTATCAAATATTCACATGATAGTTGACTCCACAACTGGCTATGAAATGCTTTACCTCATGGAAGGATTTTTAGGATATAATCATATTAGGATTACATCAGAGGACTAACATAAAACAACATTCACCACTCCTTGGGGAACATTTTTCTATCATGTCATGGCGTTCAACCTCAAGAATGATGGGGTAACATACCAAAGGACTATGGGCATTATATTTCATGATATGATGCATGATTTTATTGAATGTTATGTCGATGACATATTGGGTAAATCTAAGACCTGTGTAGATCATCCAACCATACTATGAAGGATATTTGAAAGGCTTTGTGAATACAACATTCAACTCAATCTAAAGAAGTACATCTTCAATGTCACTTCAATAAAACTATTAGGCTTTATTATCTCTCATTGAGGCATTGAATTTGATCCTATGAAGGTAAAATCCATTACCAAGATGCCACCACCTTCTAATTTAAAGTATCTCCATAGTTTACAAGGAAAATTTAGTCTATTAGACACATCATTTCATAGTTAGATGATAAATTCCATCCTTTCACTCATTTATTTAAGAAAGGTATTACATTTATTTGGGATGCATAATGTCAAAAAGCCTTTAAACACCTGAAGGAATACTTAGCCAATCCACCTATTATATTACCATAAATGCTAGGGAGGTCATTTCTAATTTACCTATATACCACTAATAATGCCCTAGGGTAATTATTAGCCTAACATGTTGAACATGAGAAATAACATGCAATGTAATATCTAAGATATACACTTGTAGCATATGAACACAACTATATGTCAATTGAAAAATATTTTTATTTGTGTTCTTTACAACCCAAAATCTACATCATAGTCATTTCCAAAGTAGATCTGCTCAAGTATCTACTATCAAAAAATAATTTTACAAGGCTACATGAAAAAATGTATCATGCTTTTGAGTGAGTTTTAGATTGAATATATAAATCAAAAGGCCATTAAGGGACAAGTAATTATATATTATCTTGTTGAAGCTCCCATTTTAGATACTCAACCACTTACTTTTACATTCCCAAATGAGTACATCATGATTTTTATAGAAACATCTCCTAAGGAACATCAATAGAAGCTATATTTTGATGGGTCATTCATACCTCATTGATTAGGAGAAAGACTATTATTTATTACACCATAGGAGGATCTCATTACCAACTCAACCACTTAATTTTACAACCCAAAATTTGCATCATAGTCATTTCCAAAGTAGATCTGCTCAAGTATCTACTATCAAATATAATTTTACAAGGCTACATGAAAAAATATATCATGCTTTTGAGTGAGTTTTAGATTAAATATATAAATCAAAAGGCTATTAAGGGACAAGTAATTATAGATTATCTTATTGAATCTCCCATTTTAGATACTCAACCACTTACTTTTACATTCCTAGATGAGTACATCATGACTATTATGGAAACACCTCCTGAGGAGAATCACTAGAAGATATATTTTGATGGATCATTCATAGCTCATGGATCAAGAGCAAGACTATTATTTATTACATACACCATAGGAGGATCTCATTACCAAATCATTTTGTATTAGCTTTCCTTGTACTAATAACATGATTGATTATGAAGCACTCATTATAAGGCTTCCTCTAGAATTATAATGGAATATTCAACATTTACTGGTTTATGGAGATTCCCAACTTATTATTAATAAGGTCATAGACTAGTTCTAGACCAAAGATGATAATATTGTACTATATAAACCTATGTTAGACATTCTCAAGCAACAAATTTATCACATTTAGTTTGAACACATTCCTCAAGCTAATAAGAGGATAATGGATGCCATGGCTACCATTAGTTCTTTGATTTGTAACATAGACAAGATAAAAGACTATTAATTCCTTGTTGAACATCTTTTATCACCTACTCATGAACCCTTGACCATTGAAATTATCTATGATATTATTGATCCCAATTATTTTTGGTATGTTGACTTATATAATTACCTCCATGCCCAAGTCCTTCCCCTTGACCTTTCATGAAAGCAACAAAAGGATTTTGCACACCAAGCCTCTTAATATACCTTACTTGGCCCAACCTTTTACTACATAAGTTTTGATAGAACTATGCTTCATTGTTTAAATTTAGTAGAGCCAAATTAGAGTTGATGGAAGTATAAGAAGGAGTCTTTGGAGCCCATAATAGTGGGGTTGTCCTTGCCAAAAATTTCCTATGTATTGGTTATTGTTGGCCAACCATGGAAGTAGATACAGTTGCTTATGTGAAAATATGTAAATAATGTCAAAGGCATGTAAATTTAATCCATGCTCTGGCCAAAAAAATCAAACTAATGACTACATCATGGTCATTTTTAATGTGGGGAATTGATCTCATCGAGAAGATTAAACCTACCTCCTCATATGTCCATAAATATATCCTTACTACCATTAAGTATTTCACTAAGTGGGTTGAATCTATACCCCTCACTTACATGATTGGAAAACAAATTTTCAAATTCATCTTCAACCATCTCAATTACCATTATAGTATCCCATATGATATCATATTTGATAATGGAAGATTGTTTAAGAACAAGGATGTCAAGGTGCTTTATGTCAAGTTTAACATTACCCAACATTTATCCACTACATATTACCCACAATGTAATGGTTAAGGAAAGGCATCTAACAAGACCATTATTAATATTATTAATAAGATGTCAATGATAATGTCATGATTGGTACCTAAAAATCTTTTGTGCCCTTTGGGCTTACCATACTAATTATCATACTCCAATAAGATCCATACCATATTCCTTTGTCTATGGAACTGAGTCCATTCTTTCCATTGATGTTGGTTACCTTCTCTATGTATCTCATTAAAGCACATCCTTTATGATCAGGATTATTGGGTAGCCCATTTACAAGAGTTAGAGTTACTAGATGAAAAATGCATGGCTATTGTAAATAACCTTCAAGCATATCATAATTGCTTACATGGTTAGTATAATTGGCATGTGAAGCATAGAGATTTTGAACTTGGTGATCTTGTCCTAAAAAAAACTAGAAAAACACCATGGCTGAGAAAAAGAAGAAAGGCAAGTTCAAGCCTAATTGGATAAACCCTTATGTCATTATTGATAATTATGGCTCTGGAGATTATAGGTTGCCTATGTCAGAAGGGGATGAACTTGATGAAACTATAAAGCCTAATTTCACTTAAGAGACCTGAGGTATTATCTATGAGTATTATTTACATCATATCGTAATATCACCTTCCTTATACCATACCATATATTTGGTCCTTCCATATCTTCACTATTGTCTGAAGTTATTTATCCTCCTTTACACACCCTTTTTGACCATGGTTCTGATCCATTAATTCTTTGATCACCTTTAGAGATTGGATTCATATGAATTTTTAGCAGTTTAATCATTATGGAAATTCGTTAGCACATATTTTTCAAAATGAGGTAGTTTGATAGTGGTTTGGCAATTGCATTCTTCATTGTTGCCACATTCTATCTCATTCCTAATGCTAATGATTATAACCACCTTTATTAAAATTAGTATCATTGACCCATGCCATTATGTTCTTATTATAACTACCTTTGGGTAAATTAGGAACAACGCTATTTTTATCCACATTACTACATCACTATTTAATACTTTGCCATTTGCTTATTCATAAACGTACTACTACCTTGTCAAATTATTCTATTGTAACATAGAACTACAATGAATTGAGGTCCTTTGGGACTATATACATAGCACTCAATTCATATTGAGGTCATCTCAATCACCCCTTCACCATGTTCTCACCATTTTTTGATCATCTTTAAGGCATGCTCTTACCATTTTATGAGTTAACCCATTATGTGTCTCATACTTCTCTATTTAGTTGAGACATTTAGAAAGACCTAAAAACATGCTTGCCATTACCATTGGGCCATTTATATTGTATCCTCACCATTTAGGATATGCATCTCCTAGTTGTAAGGTATACTTGAAGTATTCTCATGGATTTTTTCATGACCATTTCCATTTTCTTGTTCCATTTTTTAATTATATTTCATCCTAGTCCTAAGAGAACTACATTTAGCCTAAATTCCATGTTGGACCTTGTGTCCATAGGAACATATAGGTAGTGTCTATTTTCCTAGTGATTTTGGAGTTATCTCAACTAATTTCAATGATTGATTTTATTCATGGTTCTCTTAGATCATTCCTTCCTCTGCATTTGTCTCAAAAATATGCTCTCATCATTTTGGGAGTCATAGACATTTTACACTCTCATCATTTTGTGAGATTAATCTTATTCTCAACCTTAGACATAGTAAGCATTTTATACCAAGTTCATGTGTGAGTGATTTTATATTATCTGCTAATGTGGTTTCATCTTAAGCTATACTCTCATGCTCATGCAATTTGTTTGTGTTGACGTGTTCATCATTATGAATGGCATCCCTCTCTTTTATTACACACTCACCATTTTTTGAGACCTTCCCATTTTCCTTTAAAATTCAATCATCATTTTTATTTTATCCCATGTCTTGGGAGGACTATATTTGGCTTGAATTTCATGTTGGATTTTGTGTCCATAAAGCTATGTATACAACATCCACTTGCCTAACACATTTAAAGTCAGCTTAGCGACCCCTTCCTTTTCTTATATCCCCCACAATTTTATTTTTAGGTGTCATTGTTCCCTACAACCTATGGGAAACTTTATGTATTTTTTTCCTATGTTGTTATACCTATGTCATTTTTTTTTAGCCTAGGGTCTACCCTATCACCAAGAGTAACACCTCTATTACACATGCATGAACAATTTGTATGATGTTTGTTACTAACATTGTAATTAACCATTGTTTGTAAATATTTATTTTTATATTTAGATTAGTTTGTTTATTTTTACTTTTCCTTGCTTTTGATTATTTGATTTAGTTGTTTTATTTTATTTGTTTATATCCTTGTTTGTTTATTTATTCTATCAATTTTTGTTTGTTCTATTTATTTTGTAGGTTTTTTTGTCTTATTTATTTGATTCTTATTTCTCTTGCCTTGTTTATTTGTATTTTTTATTGGTGTTTTTTTATTTTTTATTTATCGGTTGCCATAGGATTCCTACACATTATTTACACTTAAGTCTTGATTACCCATATCTTGTACTTAAGTGTTGAACTTGTGTTCATTCCTACACTTAGTTTATTGAATTACAATCACTTAAGATTTGATTATTCATATCTTGCACCTAATTGTTTTTTATTTACATTAAAATTGAGTTTTCCATGCTTTGGATACACATTGTTATTATAGTTGTTTATACCTATGATACATAATATCACAAGCTATAGTAAAATCAGGCCAAAGTATCTATTAGACAATGTAGTGGGCATTACTTCTCCATGTTCACACCTGGAAAATCCCTGACCTACCCAAAAACCACCTAAATGTAGACTAATTAAATTACAAATTAATAGTAATACATGTTATTTAGGACATGCATCTCTATACTAGCAGGTATCCCAAATCTATGCCTATACTATGTGTTAGCTTATTGTTCCTACGTAAGTATGGATTCAGTGCATAAGCCCCCATTTTTTTATTTTACCTACTGGGAAAAATTATGTGGACCTTCCTTGATCATATCCACCTTATTGGGGTCAAATATGAATTATATCGCACCTATATCTTCCCTACTGTGGCATTTTAATTATACTGATGATTATAATCACCTTTGGGTAATTCATTACTTTCACATATCCACCTATTAGGTCATTTTCTTTACTGTGCCATTAATTATAAATGTCTTTGTGAAATTAGTATTTACACCCACATTACCTATAGGTTGCATCATTTCTTTATTTTCTAGGGAATGTTCTCCAGCTCCATTTTTTTTCCTGATCTATGGAGGGGGCATCTAGGGTTCATCCACCCATCCTACTGGGGTATTATTTAGTACACTAATGATTATAACCACATTTGGGAAAATCATTATTTTCACTCATCTTTCCTACTGGGGAAATTCATTGAGCCACTGATTATAACCACCTTTGGATAAATTAACATTTCCATCCCTATTACTTATAGTTTGCATCATTCCCTTCCTTTCAAGGGAATTTTCACCAACTCTATTTTATCACCCAATCCCTCAAGGGGGCATCTAGGGCTCATCCATCACTTTTTGGGGCATTATCTAAAGCATTAATGATTTTTTCATTCTTTGAGAAGATATTACTGTGCCTATGTCCTAAAATGCCTTCATAAATAGGGGAAAACTATAGACACCCTATTTTGGCCACAACTGCATTCTAACTAGACTTCAAATTGATTTTTACCAAACATTGCAAATTAAGCTTAAGAATCATTGAGCATCCCAATTTCATATACACATTGAACATTAGTACTTATAATCATCTTGAGGCATCCCTATTTGGGGTATTATCCTATATGCAATAATAAGCTCTCATGAATCCATCTCTAGTCAAGTTATGACATAGCAAATTGATAGATTGGCCTTTGGACAAATTAAGAGGGGTACTTAAACAATTTTTAAAGTGAAAAAATGCTAATCAAAATGAATTAACTAATTAAATAAAATTAAATGCTTAAGTGAAATTTTTAAATGGAGGTCAAGATGATGTCATCATCCTCAAAGTCATGAAATTGAAAATATCTCAATTAAAGCCTTAGTTTTAGAAATAGAGAGCCATGCATAATAAATTGGATCTCTATCCCAAATATTAATTAATTGTCCCCTTCTTAACTCAACTAGGTTTAAAATAAACCTAACCATAGTTAAATCTAACCTAACTACACATGGGTTAGGGTTAGTTTCAAAGGCTATAAATAGAAGTTCCAAGGTCCTTTTAAAGAGAGCCTTTTGTGTAATGTTATGATGTTCAATTATTTAGAGATAAAGCATTATTGTAAGGTTATAAGGTAAAAATATTGATAGATTGCTACATATTGTCAAAGCTAAACCAAACATACCAAGGTGACAAGGATAAATAATGCAAGGAGCACCATTATCAAAGACTCTTCGAGAACATAACTTAGCATATTTATCCATGGAAAACATGCAATTCTCTCAATAAAGGTAAAGAATGCTTGTTTTATCTTCTATTGTTAGTTACTTGCATTGTTATCTTGCTCCTTGAGTGTCTAGGCTTGAGGTGTTAGATTTCTTAGTGTGTTTTTATTGGTTTTTATCATATTAACACTTGAATAACTCCCCTCTTAGATTCCTATGATCACACAAATCAAATATTGGGATGGTGGTGGCATGAACCTAATTAGAGGGATGGTAGATACCACTATTTAAATATTTAAGATGATTTGCTTTTATATTTATAAAAATGCAAAGGTAATTAGTTTTCACTCCCTTATTGATAGAAACTTGGATAGTTTCACAATCATAGTCATCAAAACAATCTATATCATCCATGATAAGGGAAGTAAAGAAAAAATATTAAGGAAAATAGGTGGAAAACATTAAATATATAATGTTTAGGTGACAATGAAACTCATAAATCAGGTTCACCAAATGTTTAACCCTAAAACTAGATATGTGAGGGTATCTAGGGTTAAGGGCATTAGATTATATTTTAAATAAAGATGGGGAAGTAACCTAATAAGTAGACCAACTAATAAAAAACTCAAATAAATAGTATTCTAAATTTATACAACTGATATTACTAAATTTAGTAAAATATAGCTATTGATAGATATTACAATAAATTAGAAATAAAAGACACTTATTTGGGTTACCATGTGCATGCAAGTATATGTATGAACATGCTATAAGTGGAATGTAATACGGTCCTAGAATAATCATCATATTATTGGAATATCATTTATATGGCATCATATGCTTGCATTAAATCTAGATAGTTGCATCAGTGTAGGTGTCTAACCTTACAATAAGTGATATATATAGAATACTGACTAGATCTAGATGCAACCAATTGGAATCATCTAGTTTTTTATCACCTTTATTATAGTGTCTTTATATGGCATGAATAATATGTGACTCTTTGTTAAATTATCAAACCCTATCTCTTCACCCTTAGAATGACTATGGTAAAAATGTGTTAGTGGGATTGTTATTCCCCTAACCTATTGCATGTATTAGGATGGGAATAATCGACTTGTGGCTTACTTATCCCTCTTTGATGTTATATCACATTTATTTATGATTTAATTAGGTTATTAGGTTGTCCTATAGAGTAACCATGGCCTAGGTAAACTATATATAAGAGGTAGTGGGTAGTTGTTTATCATGATATCAAAGTATTCATTTCTTGTTGCAAGCATTTGGGAGGTTGCCCCCTCAAAATGGCTTATCTATTATTTATATTTTTTGATATATTTTTATATCATTGTGATATACTTATTTTATGATGATTATTTTATGAATTAATATCATTACAAGTGGTATTAGAGCATCGATTTGGGGCATAATCAACTAAAAAACCTTGGATATTATAATTTGGCTATATCTCGTAAATGGTTGAGAATTTATCTACAACGTTTTTAATGGAGATGTAATATCATTGAAGGAAGGTTAAATTAAAATTTTAGATCAATTAATATATTTTTCAAAATTTATATAAATTTTAGGGCTTTTCATAAATTTGCTCTATAGTGCATAATTCAAGGAATTTTGTAGAATTGTTTACCTTTTTGGAAAGATTAGAAAAATATAGTTTGGGTATGTTATTTGTAGTTTTTTATTTGAGTTCAAAATAATTACAAAGTATCTTGGTCAAAGTTAATTTAAAAGTGCCAATCAACATTGACATTATCAAGCCCTTTTATGGCAGGACCATAAACTAGGGGCCAAGGAAAGGGTGCCAAAAAAACTCCTCATAAGGAAGATATAGAGTTATAATAGGGAGTTAATGGATCCTTTATACTAGGATTCTTTGATATAGATCACAAGGTGAGCCAGCTTGATTATAATGTGCAAGTCATTTAAAGTGAGATACAAGGCATACAATTTGATATGAAATCCGTATAATCTAGTTTGAAAAATATCATGATAGATTTACAAAAAAATCATTCAAATAAGACAACTATCACTATTACACAACCCCACCAAGGTGGATCTCTAAACTAGCCTAATCTAAATCCAAGTACCTTACCACAACAAAACCTATTACCCAAGGTAGATATGCATAAATTTGATGGAAAGGATCCACTCAATTGGATCATTTTTTTTTATTTGCATCAAATCCTATGTGAACAAAAGGTTACCATGGAATCCTTATATCTAGAACCCGAGTAATTCATTTTGTATCATTCTCAAAAGAAGAAGATGACTCTCAGTGTCACCTAGTCAATTTTTGCAATGGAGCTACAATTACACTATAAAAATAGTGTGATAGAGAATTACTTCTGCCAATAAAAAAATTATGAAAAATTGGTTCAATCAAGGATTATATGCATAGTTTTTATAACCTATCTTTATATGTGGATATGATTTCTGATGAGAACTTGAATGACCTATTTTTGGGAAGCCTCAAGGACCAAATTCAACATGAGGTACTTATGTTTAATCCACTTAAGTTTTCTAATTCTATTATCATGACACATAGGGTTGAGGAAATATTCATATCCACCAAGAAGCATCCATTCAATAACTTTATATATCATAACATATCAATACCATCATTTCCTTCACCTACCAGATTAACCCCTCAATAAATTGAAGAGAAGCATGCAAAAATATCACGTTTCATCTATGACAAGTGGAGTAAAAGACATAGATGTGCTAAGAAGAATTTATTCTATATTGAGGGATCTAATGAAGATGATGATGCCTCCAATGATGATGAGGAAGAGATAGAGAAGGTACCTAAAGATTTCAAACCTAAAATCTCTTATCATGCACTTTTAGGTATTATCACTCCTCAAACAATTAAGGTGGTGGGTATCCTTAAGAAATAGAAGGTGACAATGTTGACTGAATTAGGGAGCACACATTATTTCATCAACCATAACTTGGCCACTCGATTGAATTGTTTCATTTACCCAGCACCAAAATTTTAGGTCATAATTATAGATGGTGGCACAGTTAATTATTCAGGGAAATGTCATAGTATTAAGCTTGTTATGGTTGAGTATATCTATATTCTCCTATGTTTGATATTACCATGGGTGGTGTAGAAATTATTTTGATATTATAATGGCTCACAAATTTGGGTAAAATTGAGATGAACTTCCAAGAACTATTCATGTGCTTTCATTCTGAAGGTAGACAAATTGAACTATGGGGATTATGGGCAAAATCTCCACAATTGGTTAGTTCACATCATATGATAAAATTTATGAAAAAGGGGTATATAATTATTATGTTCCATAGAATTTAAACCCATAAAGGCATATCTACATCCTAATTTATATATGATTATTGATGACCACCCATCTATTTTTGAGGACATGCCAAAATGACTAGCACCAAAAAGAGAATATGATCATGCCATTTAACTACTTCTAGGGAGCCAACCACCAAATATCAGACCATATAGATATCCATAATCACAAAAGAGTTAAATTGAAAATATGGTCCATAAGATGTTGGAGGCAAGGATCATCAGGCATAGCCAGAGTGCATATTCATCACCAGTGGTCATGGTGCATAATAAGGATGACACATGGAGGATGTGCCTAGATTATAGGGAACTCAATAAGTGCACCATCAAAGGTAAGTTTATTATTATAGTAATTGATTATTTACTTGATGAGTATCATGGTTTTTTTATTTCATGAAATTGGATCTTCACTCAAGGAACCATCAAATTAGAATCAGGGATGAAGATGTTCATAAAACTACTTTTAGAACTCATAAGGGCCATTATGATTTTTTGGTAATGCCCTTTGGTCTTACAAATGCACCATCTAATTTTTATAACTTGATGAACAATATTTTAAGACCTTTTTTAAATAATTTTTTTCTAGTTTTCTTTGATGATATATTGATTTACAGTAAGACATGGGAAGAACACTTGAAACATGTGAAACAGGTGTTAATAGTTTTAGAACAACATCAGCTTTATGTGAAGCCATACAAATTTGATTTTGGAGTATAGGAGGTAGAGTACTTGGGTCACATTATATCCCATGAAGGTGTCAAATTTGATCCTCATAAGATCAAAGCTATGGTGGGTTGACCAATGCCCAAAACTCTCAAAAACCTCTAAGGGTTCCTAGGACTAGTAGGTTACTATGAAATATTTATGAAAGGTTGTGATAGCATAGTAGCTCCACTCTCTACATTACTAAATAAGGATGCTTTCCAATGTAATGATGTAGCCACTAAAGCATTTAAGCAACTAAAATTTTCTATGTACACCACCCTAGTTTTGGCTACTCTAGACTTCTTTAAGATGTTCATTATTAAATGTGATGCTTATGGATCAAGTTTGGGAGTAATAATAATGCATGAAGGAATACCCATTGCATTTGAGAGTCATTAATTCAAATTTAAGAATATCCAAAAACCTATCTATGAGAATAAATGATGGTTATTATTCATGTAGTAAAATAATGGAGGTCTTATCTGATGGGTAGACATTTTAAGGTGAAAATGGATCATGATAGTCTCAAATACTTTTAGGAGCAAAGATTATCATCTGAGGAATAGCAAAAGTTGGTAACAAAAATGTTGGATTATGATTTCAAAATCATATACAAGAATGGTAAAGATAATTTAGTAGTGGATGCACTATCTAGATGGGATACATCCATAGAAGTATTACTTTGTGTAATGTCCATGTTGTAGGTAGATTGGGTAGATGAAGCTAGGTTATAGTGGAGGTAGGACAAGGATACATAGGTTTTGATTCAAATTATCCAACAAAGTTATATAGTCTATGATAAATTTTAATGGAAAGGTAATGCCCTATATTATAAGGATAGGTTATACTTGTGCCAAGATTCAGAGTTGAAGCATACGATTCTTGAAAAGTTACATGTATCTCCAATTAGGGGACACTCTAGGTTCTTCAAAACTTATCACGTAAGCAAGTGAGAAGTATTTTGGGAAGGACTCAAGGGATATGTATAAAATTTTATGGTAGAATGCTTTATATTCCAATAGAATAAAGGTGAGACAGTTAAGACCCCAGGTATGTTACAACCTTTAGTAATTCCTAGTCAAAGGTGGGAGGAGGTTTCCATGGATTTCATCAAATAGTTGCCTTATTCTAAAGTCAATAATGTTATCTTGATAATTATGGATAAGTTTACAAAATATGAAAATTTATGTGCCCTCTCACACCCATTTATAGCAAGTACAATAGAAACTATTTTTCTGGAGGTAGTTCTTAAATTACATGGAACCCCAAAAATAATTATAAGTGATCGTGATCCTATTTTCACTATTAATTTTTGGACTGGACTATTTTCTTATTTGGGTACTCTATTATCTCATAACTAATCTTACAACCCCTAATCTGATAGACAAATAGAAGTGGTCAACAAATGTTTAGATGGATATCTTCATTATTTTGTATAAGATAAGAAAGAACATTGGGTTAAATGGATACCACTTAAAGAATGGTGGTATAACACATCTTTCCATACCTATTCTAAAATGTCCACATTTATATCACTATATGATTACCATCAACTTTCCATCACTTCTTTAAGGATTCAAACCAAGGTTTGAGATGTGGAAGATCACATTCAACATCAATAAGAGGGTTTGGCTGGTTTGAGAGAGAATTTGGCCTTGGTACAAAATAGGATGAATCAACACAATACTGAGAGACATTTTGAAATTGTTAATTAGGTCTTTGTACATTTATATCCTTACAATTAGATGTCCTTTAAGCAATAAAAAAAAGACAATAATCTTTCTCCTAAGTATTATGGCCCTTATTAGGATATTAAAAAAATTAAAAGTGTGGCTTACAAGATGGAGTTGCTTCATTCATCTTGCATACACCCATTATTTCATGTTTGTTGATTAATGAAGGTCATTGGACATAAAGTTTTAGCCCAGATAAATCTACCATAACTATATGAATAAGGATGAGTCATTTTGGAACCATAGAAGATCCTACAACATGTACTAAGAGGTTAAGAACCAGAGAGATTAAATAATATCTAATCAAGCGGAAGAACCTGAGTCATGAGGATGCAAATTTGGAAGGTGAATATTTTTTATAATAGCATCTAGAGTTGTTTAACATTGAGGATAATTTTGGTTCAAATGGGAAGGTCATGTTATGACCCTAACCTATTACATGTATCGAGATAGTAATAGACAAATTGTGGCTTACTTATCCCTCTTTGATGTTATATCACATTTATCTATGCTTTCATTAGGTTAGTAAATTGGCATATGGAGTAATCATGGCTAGGTAAACTATAAATAGGAGGTACTGGGTATTTTTTTATCATGATATCTAAGTATTTATTTCTTATTGCAAGTATTTGGGAGGTTGCCCCCTCGAAGTGGCTTATCTAGTATTCATATTTTTTGATATATTTTGATATCATTGTGATATCTTGTTGCTATTATAATTATTTGGTGAATTTATATCATTATAGGGATCACAATATCAATCTATCACAAATATACCTCTATTAATAAGTGTTGCCTACATAGCAAAAACTATGAAGAGGGCCTCAAACTTGTGTAGTTTTACCCAAAGTGTGGATTGTGTGCACAAGGGTATAATGTGTGATAAGCATAGACATATAATTACCTAGCTCTTAAATTATAAAATATGGCTCATGGGATACTCTTTAAATGATTTATACCTATGAAAATACTACTCCTATGACTAATATAGAACTAAGGAAAAATAGGGTAGGTTTCCTTACTTGAATGCTTCTTAGTATATTGCCTTGTGATTTTTATGTGATTTCAAGGTGAGGAATGAATGTGGGATGATAATGTATATATACCAATCCATTTTGGAAATTATCACACATTAAATCACTTAGGCTAACCTTTTGGATACATTTCTTTTACAAATTGGATGCCTTTTGGGCACTAGAGAATTTGTAGTAAAAGTGGGCACTTGTGTCAATCCATGTGTCTAACTGAGATGCAGGTGTCTAAGGAGTTAGAAATTAGGTACAAGTATAGAACAGGTAGTGAAGGATAATAAATGGGTTTAGAGCAATTTTAATAATAACTAGGTTTAGAGTTTTTTTTATAGTATAGAAAACCTGGTCATCACAATAACAATGGTCAGATTAAGAGATAATAAATTTGGCACAAATAGATATTGAATGTGAGACTTTCGGCAACAAGAAGGTATAGAACTAAAAGGTATAACCATGATAAGTATTATCAAGTGTATAAGACTGAGGTACTATAAAAATTAGATTTTAGTATTTATGACTCCCTTTACTAACTGATATATAATAATTCATTCTTTTATTAATTTATTTTAGATAAACCTGAGATCAAATTCCATTAAAAATATGAACTATTTGGTTATCCTACATAATTGATAAGGTTTACATATCATGTATTTAAAATATCAACTTTAGCAATGAAATGTTTGGTTATTAAGCATGTAATGCATAAGTTTATGAGTTTAAAACACCATGACTATTCATAATGTTTCTATTTAATTTTAGTTCTTTTCATATTATTCCAAATTTATACCAACATAATAAATTATTGTTTCTTCATTATCATCATCATTTTGTGATCCAAATTTAAATCCTGATGTAGATGTATACTATATGTTTACACTATTCCCTATATTATGTAATTCATTATTATAAGACACTATTCTAAGACATTTCATATTCAAAATGCTAGATCAAGCATGTTATAATACATAGTCATTCTGGAGGTGATTCAAACAGCTTCATTGTGATGAAGGCAGTGAGTTTTAGATCTTAAAATGGAGGGATTTACCATATATAGTGGAATTGATACTATTTATAAGGTGGAAATTATATAAATACCTTAATGATTTCTTAATTGTTGGTGTTTTTATGTGGTTATTGCATAACCACCCTAATTATTTTAAAACCACTAGTATACATACACTAGTGGTTTCACCATGAGACAAAGTACTTAAATGGGAATGGTTGAAAACATTATTTTGTTTGATCTTCTTGGGGACTCAAAAAAATTGGGAGACCATAAATACTAGTCTTGTGTAAGGTAGAAGACATCATTAATAGTAGTGAGAAGTCTTGAAATTGGTTTTACATTGCACATAATTTTTTTTGTTGCATTGTTTCTTAGTTGTATATGGTTGGTTAAAGTGTGTTTTAGTTCAAAATTTCTGATAGGTCAAAATAGTTTTGTGTGTAAGTTTTTATAGATTAGTAGTGGGAATTCCTTCCATGAATTCCATGTTTGGTAGTACCATGTAAATTTCTTGAATTACATAGTGGAAGAGGAGTGTAATTACCTCACTAGTGGAGTTTCTTTCACACTAATTTTCTCTAAGATAATCTCATGTTAATTTTGTACTTTGATTATTATTATGATTCATGCGGATGTGTAATATGTTATACATTTCATTTCCAACACTTTTTTTAATTTATATTTTAGCATTGAAAATAGCTAAAATAGTCATCTACCAATCATTTTTTGAGCTAGGAGTGATAAGATCTATATTGGCAAAGCTTAGTGTGGAATATCCACTCAATTTATGGATTATATTGGTATCAAAGTTGGTTTAGTATCAGTACTTTACGTATTTTTTACAACATTTCATGTTTATGCCCATCACTAGAGGAATTAGTTATAGTTGTCAAGGTATCTTAGTTCCCTTTGAAGCAGATATTTCCTCAAGGAAGTGGAAACAAGAGATCATAAGTATGGCCCATGTTGATGAAGAAGATGCTCAAATAACATAAGAGTGATTTTGAAAGCTTGAAGAAGGAGTGGCTAACATTTTTATTTATACAATAAAGATTTATTGATTTGAGTCCATCATGAGGATCCTCAAAAATAATCTTGGTATTCTATGGAAGCAATGGAAGAAAACAAGGACACTCTTAAGATTCATGAGAATAAAAAAGATTAAACCCATGTAGACCAAGTTCCACCTTTATTCAAGGATAAGTAAAAGGTAGAAGTTCATTCATAGGATAAGGATTTGAATATATAGAGGTTAAACCATTGGTTATAAAAACTAGAGGTATATTTCAATTTGCATCATATTAATGAAATCCAATAGATTTATTTATCAAGGTTAAAATTAACCAATCACACTTTAAGTCGGTTTGATAGATATGTTGATACTTTGGTTATTTATAAGCTTCCTAATATTACTAAGTGGGATGATTATAATATGATAATAAGTAATAAATTCTATCATTTTTGTTATGAGGAAGATAGGTCCATGTATTGGTGATATCTTATACCAAAACATGTAGGAGTGCTCAAGTGCATTATGAGAAAAGGCTACCTAATTTGGCAAATATATAACATATTATAACATATTGATGAAGCATGTAGGTGGAATCCATAACCATTTGAGGATACCTATCATATTTTCCAACCATGTGTATGTATATGAGACTTGTTCTCAAGCTCACTACTTGGAGACAGACAAGAATAAGGCTTCATCTACCTCTCAAATCACTTCCAAGCAACAAAGAAACCCTAAATGAAAGGGAAGGTAAAAGGAAAGGTAATCATAATGCTACTTTCATTTATAAAAATGATATTAAAAGACATTATGTTAAATGTGATGTTGATAGTCATTTCAAGGATCAATGTTTTAATCTCCACCCAAAATTGCATTCGTTCAAGAAAAATAATAAGATTAAGGCTATGCCTTCTCTCTAAGGTGATAATATTGGTTGTAGATTTGATGTGGATGACACTTTGAGTTGTACCTTTTACTATAGAGACGTATGTTTGGGTAGTATCAGTCCTCAAGAGATTTAATTTTACAAAATTTTCCATATTATAATTCAAATAAAGAAAATAAAATAAGATTATCCTTTTGATACGTGTTCACAAGAAAATTTGAGTAGCAAGGAGTTAGTATAAAAATTGGGCTTTGAAACTTACAATCATCTAAGCCCATATTATTTGGGTTGGATCAAGGAAGGTGTAGACATTAAGGTAACAAAGCAATGTAAAGTTAAGTTTGGTATTAATGCATGTTTCATTGATAAATTAACAATATATGTTTTGCCTCTTGATGTGTGTGGTGCAGTGTTTAGTAGTCCCTACTTGTATATCCTAGATGTTATTTTTCATGAGGAGACCCAAAAAACACATGGAAATATCTACATCATTTAAGTCTAAAAAGGTGATTCTAAAATATCTTTAGTAAGTGCATATGAATCTAATAATCTTATTAATTTTATTAGGAAGTTTAATTTGAATCTTTTGAGAGATATACAAGATCAATAAGGGGTTGCACATAAGATGTATTATAACATGTTTACTAAAAAAGAAAATAAATTTATGGGAGATTTGGTGTAATAGTTCAATCATGTTTTCCATGAGCCTACTAGGTTGCCACCAACTATTCCTATTAGGCACAAAATTGATTAGTTACCCAACAATATGTTTATGAATCGTATGCTTCCAAATCTTAGGTTATATAGGCAATCTATGAAAGATGAAAATGAGGTAAAATAATAATTATAGTATTTAACTAATCAAGGTGTAATATGTCATATTAATGATCCATGTGGTTATACTATTTTTTTAGTACCTAATAAATGTGGTTCATGGATAATGTGTGTTGATTACAAATCACTTAATAATATAACCATCAATAATAGGTACCTTATTCCATAGATTAATGCTATTTTTGATCAACTTTAGAATGCTAAGTATTTTATTAAGCTTGATTTAGAATCCACGTATCACCAAGTGTAGATTAAGGAAGAGGATATTTGGAAAACAAAATTAAAATCAAGGCAAGGGTTGTATGAGTGGTTGGTTTTATATTTAGAACTATGCAATGCACTAGCTACCTTCATAAAATTGATGAATGAGGTAATGAGGCCATTTATTGATTCATTTATCATTCTATATTTGGATTATATTATTGTTATAAAAATATTTTATGAGCATAATGATAATCTTAAACAAGTTTTTTCTAGTTTTGAATAAGAACTAGTGTTGAATGAGAAGAAATGTGAGTTTTCTCAACAATCACTTTTTTTATTGGGGCATGTTGTTAGAAATGTGAAATTGAGGATTGATCCAAATAAGGTATAGATCACAATGAAATGTAAAACACCTTATAGTATTACTAAGATAATGAGATTTTTTGGTACAGTTCAATGTCTGATAAATTTCATCAAGAACTCTCTTCCATAGCCACAACTTTGCATGCCTTTATAACACATGGTAATAATTTTACTTGGGGTAAGAATTAAAAAAAATCATTTGATTTTTTCAAACATAATAGTATCCATGATTTGATTTTATATTTTCCTAACTTTTATCTATCCTTTGAGGTGGAAATGAATGTTAGTAACTATGTTATAGGGGTTGTCCTACTTCAAGGAGATAAGCCAGTATGTTACCATTTAGAGTTATTTCATAGTGAAATTTTGAATTATTGTACACAAGATAAATATTTGTATGCTCATATTAAATTGGTCAAGAAATGGAAGCATTATCTAATGGGTAAGGAAATTATTATCCATACATATCATCAACCTTTTCAATATTTGTAAGCTTAAACTAAAATTCATTAAACTAGATGCTATAAATGTATGGGAGTTTTTTGACAATATCATTTGGTTATTAAATATAAGAAAGGTGTGACTAAAATATAGTTGATATGTTATGTAGACCTCATTTTATTTCAATCATGATCACCAAAACTTATCTTGAGCCTTTTATATGTGAGACTTATATATAGGGATATGAGTATGATGCTAATTACAAGGAACCATTTATTGAATTAAAAAGGTCCTAAGGTGTAGGTTTTGAGCCCAAGGAGTATTATTACCTTCAGTACTAATTAATCCAAAATTTGGGTAAGAATGTGTGCCTAAGGAAGAAAGAGTTCATCTAATGAGGGAAACACATACTTAAAACATTATAGGAAATTTTGGTGTTATAAATATTATTTCACATTTGCAAAGGTATGTTTATTGACCTAATATGAAGCTAATGTTTCCAAGAACATAAGAGGATGTGTATTAAATAGTATAATAAATACTAGTAAAAAGAAGTTAGGTTTGTATATGTTATTACCATTTCCATATATTTTTAAGGCCAGTTTCCTATGTCACAGAATGGGCATGATTATCTCTTTTGGTTTTGGACAAGTTTAGTAAGATGTGAACTCTTATTATTGATAAGAATACCCTCAAAGTTAGTGATGCAACTAAGTTTTTTTTTAATATGTGGGTTCATTTTGGTATGCCTAGTTATATTATTTCAGCTTAAGACTCAAGGTTTATTTGGAAGTTTTGGGCCACATTGTGGGACAATATGTATACTAAGTTAAAATGGTCTACTGCATTCCACCCACAAAATGATGGTAAAATTGAAGTTATGAACTATAAATCTATATAACTTTTGAAAGGGTTCAATAGGAAGGATATTAAGACTTAGGATGAAAATTTTAAGTATATTCAACATTCCTAGCATAAGACATACATTCGTATACTAGTAAAACTCATTAAAAACTTATTTTGTTGAGTTACTTCCATGTGCATTTGATGGTTTTTTTAGATAGCTGTACAGGTCCAAAAATATTTCTTTTGAGAAGATTCATCAAATTAACCTACTAGTTCAAGAGAGATTGAAGGAGTGACAAGCTAAGTATAAATTAAAACATGATCAACATAGGACTAAGCATAGTTTCCTTATTAGATACAAGGTATGTTTTTACTTGAGTAGATAAAATATCCAAATGTAAGTCTATGAATATTAAACCTTTAAGGTATGGCCCATTTTAAATTATAAAAAAAAGTGGGTAAGAATGATTTTAGACTTGATTTGCCTCTTTATATGAAGATATATTCAGTTGTCAATGTTGATAACTTACATATTTTTGAGACTTATATGTTATATAATGAATATGAAGTGTTTTTTCTACCTTCCATTCAAGACCTCTCTCTAGATATTCAGTTGAAATTGGAGGATGTTGTGTTCAAAAATAAGGAAAGGATAATGTGAAGAGGAGTGAAATAACATTGGCTAGTTGGGTTAAAGGGTTAGTTACCTAGAAAGGCTAAATGATATTACAGAGGAGGTGTAAAGATGAAATTTCCTCACTTATAAATTATTAAAGCTTTTATAGAATTAAAAGCCTCAAATTGGAGAGGTATGATCCATATCTAGATCCTAATGTATAAGTCATGTATACTAGATATTTTTGATATTCCTAATTTTATGTAATTCATGATTATAAGACACTATTATAAGACATTTAATATTCAAAAAAAATAGATTAAACATACTATAATGTTATAGTTAGTATGGGGGTGATTAGGGCATATTCATGGGTATGAAGCTAATATGTTTCAACTCTTGAAATGGATGGATTTAACATAGATAATAGAACCACTACTATATCTATAGTGGTACTTAATAGAACCACTAATATCTCTAAAATGTTACTTACATAACCACCCTAGCAGTTGTGTAATGGTCTATGTTTGTAGGTGGAAGTTGTGTAACCACCCTGGTAGTTTCAAAACCACTGGTTTACATACACTAGTAGTTTTCACCATAAGATAAAGTATAAGAATGGAATTGGTTGTAAATGTTTTAAATCCTTAACATGGTTTGTTTAATATTATTATCAAAATCCAAAATTGAGAGAGCATAAATACAGGTCTTTTAAAAGGAATAGGTCATTCAAAAACATAGTGAGAAGTTTTGAAGTTGGATTCGCAATGCACATTGCAAGTTTTAGTATTTGTTCTTATTATCTCATTATTTCCTACTTGTATATGGTTAGTTTAAATATTTTGGAGTTTAAAGAGGTGTATAATAGGTATATAATAGTTTTGTATGTAATTTTAGATAGATTATTAGTGGTAATTATGTCCATGAAGGCAATGTTTGGCAGTACCTTTTACATTTTTGAATCAAATAGTGGAAGGTGAGTCCAAATTCATCACCCACTAGGTTTCCTTAGGATAAATCTTGTATTTTTTGTGATTTGATTATTATTATACATCATGGTCATGTGTAATGTTACACATTTATTTTTTAGTACTTTTTTAACTATGTTTTAGCATTTAAAATATCCTAGAAGAGTCATATGCCAATACTTGTTTGAGCTAGGAGTCATAGTATCTATGTTGGAAAAGTTTAGTGTGGAATATCCATCTAGTTTATGAATCATTTTATACAATTAAATTTAATAAATCTTGTTCTTAACCATAAATATAAATCAAGAATATTATATATAGAAAAAGTGACATCATGATAGGAGGATTGAATAGATAATATTTGATTGCATCAAAATACTGCTAACATAGGTAATCCCATTCAAATTTGAAATTTTTTTTTTATAATATTAAAAAATGTTGAGTTTAATTAATATGTCATACTCAAAAAACACATAATAATTAAAATTGTAAAAGGAGATAATATTTTTTCTAAAGTTAAATGTACATCCTTAGGTTAGGTACAGTTGCACAACTTAAAAGGTCATGGTCTACCTCTAAAATTTTATAACCAATGAATAATTGGTTCAATAACACACCTGTAAGTTATTACTTTGCTTATTAAAATAATATTAATACCTCTTAAAAAAATATAGATGAAAAGGCTTTATTTCAAAAAGTGTCTAACAAGGTTTTTTAGCAAGCGTAATTAATTCAAGGGTAATTAAATAGGTTAAAATCATTATCACTTGTCCTAAAATGTGTTGGGTTAAACCATCATTGTTATATTGATTGAATATCCACCATAGGATCTATATTTTCATAAAGTTTCCCTATGTTTCTTTAAGGATAAGTTAAAAATCAACTTCCAAGTTTAATGTTCATTTCTTGTCTTTCAATTTTCATATTGAAGAGATTTGAAAGGAAAAAATCAATAAAGAAGATACAAATGTTTAAGGATATTTTTTAATGTATTTAAACTATTATTAAATAATTTATTGATATATATACATCAACACACACACACACACACACATCACGGAATTTCTAAGGCACAACAACATATGAAACTTGAATAAAAAGTATACCATGTGGATAACATACAAAATAGAGTAATGGAAGAATAAAATGGAGCATATGGAGCCCAAGTTTGGGTAGATGATAATGAGATGGAGTATTTTTAGGCAAATAAATTGAAGAGGTTACTAGAAGGAGAGTAGTTTAAAGAAGAACAGATGGAGAAAATGCTAGAGGAAGTTATAGGATAATTTATAGATGAAATCAGGGAGATGGAAGGGTCATTAGAAGTAAAAAAGGAGAAAGAGATGTGTTGTGATCTTAGGTATAATGTGTCACTATAAATTCAAAAAAATATAAGGAAAAATGATTCCCCTTAGCATATGGATTGGGTGACCAAGGAACTAGGGCTGATGAATTATTCTTTTGATTAGGAGTTGATCATAGGATCTGAGTATTTTATTCCTCAATTCTTTCCTTGTTGGAAAATTATCATGATGATGTCATGTTGAGTCGATGAAGTTATTTTATAGCCTAAGTGATAATGGCAAAGTGTGTAATGTGAAGTGTCAATGAAAAAGTGTGTAATGTGCTTGTTCTAGTATGCTTTATGTATGGTTGGTTGATCTTCAATATTGACATGGCTAGAAAGGATCAAAGATGAGTATGGTGATTTGAGCATGTGAAATAGGTCCCTAAGATGTTATATATGCTTTGATAAGCTTGTTTTCATAAGTGAAATTCATCTGGTAATTCACTATTCTCATTTAGACACTTTGGGTCTAGAAGTAGAAAATATGAATAGGCAGTTTGATGATATCACTATTGCCACGTGGGAATGATTCAAGGGGAATTGGTCATATGGTTGTGATCACATTAGTCCCTAATTATTATGTGTTAGATCTCAAGTCATGCATTGCAATGTAGTTAAAGATATGAGGATGCAAAGTTGGCTTCTCAATAAATTTCATTATTTTCCCATACTTAGCCAAATTTGCAAAATGGCCAAAAAGAGTCAAGTAATCATTTTAATTATAGAATATCTCATATGTGTGGATGTTTCAGGTGAAGGTGATCATATGGGTTTGTTGAGTTTTGGACCTAATTTATTTGTGCTAATGTATAGATCATTCGATGTAGTGTATCAAAAGATATGCTTATGTAAAGTTGGGATCCCAAGTAGAATGACTGTGTTTTCCTATAGCCAATTTTACAGTGTGGTAAAAAGAGCCGAGTGAGAATTTTTAAGGTATTATATCTTGCACATGTGAAGGTGTCAATAAAATTTGATCATATGGGTTTGTTCAATTTTGAGCATAGATGATTTGCACTAAATTTGAGATCATGTGCTCAAGCACGACAAACATTAAGGATGATCAAAGTTAGCCTCTCATGCAAATTTGGACATTGTTGGCTCTGTGATAAAATTTGATGAGATGGCATGTTAATGGTGTTATATCTTGCATGCATGAGAGTTCCAAGAGTATTGGGTCACATGATTAGGTTCTCCTATGGAAAGAGATCATTTGGTCCAAATTTGAAATCATATAGATACGTGCATAAGAAGTTATTTAGGTGTAAAAATGGATACTCGTGCATATTGACAAGGTTCCCATACTTAGTCATTTTTGGAAGTGTTAAAGCTCAAGAAATATCAATGATGCATGAGTGCTCTAAGGAGTCAAAAGGTAGTAAGATGTAGATAATTGCATGATGTTTAACATCTGAGTAAAGGTATAGGATCATGATCCAATAGAAAGTGGGAATTCATATAGTTGATCAAACAATGAGCATTGATTACTAATGATGTAATTGATCCACATAGATTGACAGAGTGCATTAAGTCAACATTTCAAAAATGCATGAGATGTGGTAAAAGTGACAGAGTTTTAATGATTAAGCATTGGCATCTATGTGTTAAAGATCAATCAAGATCGATGGAGCACATTTTATTAGAAGTTGAGCATTCATGAGATTTGAGCATTATGTTCAAAGGTTAATTGTGACCATTATTCAAGTATTTGAATATTAACATAGGTAAAAACTAATGTTTGGTTTTTGGACCATATATTTTGATATAAGATGAATTTTCTCATGCGGTAAAAAGAAAAGTGGTAGAGGACTCTAAGTCACATCTAGATATATAAATTTGAAGATCTAGAAGTGAGTACAAATAAAGTTATTGAGCCTAAAATTTGACTGTGTTTGTGCCTATTCTACAAGTGACCTGAGAAGGATACTCAAGCTTGTATTGATGTTATTTTGATGTCTCATGATGAATTAGCTATTGTATCATGTTGTATAATATATGAGATTTCTCTATATGGTTTTTGGAGGTATGATAAATCTATATTAAGTATTAACAATGCTTAAAAAGTTGACTATATGTTCATCCATGGTGATTGTGTGCATAAGATCTATGTTTAAGTAATTTGAGCATATATAGAGGTGAGTTATGTTGACTATGATCATTTGAGGATGTCTTAGGGGCTATAAGGAGTGGACCTATGTAATTGGAAGTGGTCTTGTGTTCATTTTTTTCTTGATGGTGAGATATATGGGTGAATAAGTCTCTATGAGACCTATACGATCTACAAGTACCTTGTTTAAAAGGTGTAGTTGCTTAAGGGTGACCCATATATGCTATGGACAACCAATGTAGATTATAATGAGGCTCATATTCATATGATAGATGTATTAAGGGTTAAGACATGCCTAATGGCTGACTAAGATGGTGTTGATCAAAATTGCTTTCTAAATAGTGAAACTGAAGATGATGGGTTCTAGACTTGTAGAGAAAGACTAAGTGATTGAGAGAGTCTTTTGTGTGTTGGGGAGTGAAGGAAGGGTTAATTTCCCTAAGTGTGAATTGAAGAGAATAAAATATTCATGACTATTTGTATGACTTATTGGTCATAATTTTTTTGGGAGAATAGAGATCTTACTATTTAAATGTGAGCAAAGGTGAAATGAGATAAACTAAGGTCCATCATCAAGTGTTGTTGACATCAGTTCAGAGGTAAAATTGTTTACAAGTGCTATTGTGGTAGCTTAACATCTAAGGTGGTTGTAGCCTCCTTTAAAGGTAAAACTTGATAAAAGGTCTAGTTATTGTAGCTCAACTAGATAGGTGTGCTAGCACCTTGTGGGATTGGTATGTCACTAAATAGGGATTGTAATTCCTTGATCAGTTGTAGTTGGTCTAAATTAGATCTTATTTTATAGGAAAATAGTCCAAATATTATTCTAGTGGGTTTTATTCCCCAAGAGGGTTTCCCATGTTTGTCTTGTGTTATGTGATTAATCTTACATTATCTCTCTTGCTCTTTGATATGAATTTTTTATATGCTTCATGAATGCTTATGGTAGTTGATTAAGTATTTGTAAATATTAGAATTGAAGTTGGATTATTTGGGCTCACTGATTCACCCCCCCTCTCTATGATTTTACCTCTACAATTGGTATCAAATCCAATCCTTTGGTAAAGGCTTAATAACTCGAAGGTGATCAAAGTGCAATGGTTGATAGAAAGGTTATGGATTGGATTCAAGACAATCTAGTTTCTACTTTATCAAAAGTTAATAATGTAGTGCAAAATCTAAGAGAAACTATCAAGAATATGTAGGTCATGGTGAATATAGGTCTCAATCAGAGGATGGAACAATGTGAAAATAAGGTCTTGACTTACTCAAATGTGTTATTATCCAAGGACAAAAGGATCAAGAATGAAAATTCATTGAGAGGTAATTATCAGGAGAGAAGAAGATCAAACATGAACAAAGTCTTCAATGGGTATTTATTCTCCTGCAATCAATTTGGTCATAGATATAAGGGTTGTCCTCTCTCTCCAGAGATCAAAAGGGATCTCATATGTTAAAACTATAACTAATAAGGACACAAAGCCAAGAACTGCAATAGATATTTTTGGAAAAAGGATATACAGGTCATTGATACTATCAAATGGTTTAAGGAGACCAAGTCTAAAGGAGAAAAGAAGAAAAATCCAAGTAGATCACAAAAGGAAGAGTCGTTATTTGTTAAAGTAGCATTGCACACTCAAGAATATGAGAACAAGAGATGGTTCATAGATAGTGGATGTTTAAATCATATTATAGGAAACAAAAGCAATTTTATCTCTATAAACAAGACCAACCCAAGTGTAGTTAGATTTGGTGACAATAATTTTGCTAACATAATTGGCAAAGGTATTATGAGTTTAGATAATTTAGAAGGTTTTCAACATAATATATATGTAAATTTGAAATATTATGTTTATAATATATATGTTTAGAATATAAAATATTATGCTTAAATCATATGATAGAATATTATGTTGCAATTTTATCTCTCTAAACAAGACCAACCCAGGTGTAGTTAGATTTGGTGACAATAAGTTTGCTAACATAATTGGCAAAGGTACTATGAGTTTAGATAATGGTCATATGAAGACTAAGAATGCCTTATATGTAGAAGGTTTGCAACATAATATTTTAAGTGGAATCCAAATGTGTAATCAAATAAATGTTGTAAATTTTCATGGTAATGTATGTGAAGTAAGAAAAGCAAAAACTGATAAACTAGTTGCAAATTTTCATAAAATGGATAACAACATGTATGTATTTCATGAATATTAGAAGGAGAAGTGCTTCATGAGTCATTTGGATGAAAGCTAGCTTTGGCATAAAAGTCTTGGACATATAAATTTTGATAATTTAGTAAAGATCAGTTCAAGGGTGTTGGTAAGTCATATGTCCAAGATTTATAAGATTCATCATTCTCTTTGCAAGGCATGTCTTCATGGGAAGAAAACCAAGATAAGATACAAGAACAATAAATTCTCCACCATAGATCCATTGAAGTTGATCCACATTGATCTATGTGGACCTATGATATCTCATAATATTCAAGGTAATAGTTACTTCATGCTTCTCATTGATGATTTTACTCTAATGACTTAGATATTCTTTCTTAAAGAAAAATTTGAATCTTTTACAAAATTTGTAGCATTTAAATCTCTTGTTAAAATTATAAAGGCTCAAATATCAAGTGTGTGAGATTAGACAAAGGGGGTAAGTTTTGGTCTCATAATTTTGATGATTTCTATGATGAACATGGGATGAAAAGACAATACTTTACTACTAGAACACCACAATAGAATGGTGTGGTTGAAAGGAAGAATAAGACTACAGTCGAGATGGGTAGAACCATATTTCAAGATGAAAAAATATTATATGGATATTGGGAAGAGGTAAAAAATACTTTTGTGTATATCCTAAATAGATGTCAAATCAGAGTAAATGGTAATAAAACACCTTATAAGTTATGGAAGAATAGAACGGCTAATGTTAAACATTTTAGAGTATTTAGGAGTAGGTGCTTCATTAAAAGAGATGAAGATAATCTTCAAAATTTTGATTCAAGAACTGATGAGGTCATCTTCTTAGGATATTCTTCTATCAGTACTACCTATGGATGCTTCAACAAGAGACTACTTAAGATTGTTGAAAGTTAAAATGTAAGAGTAGATGAGACGAGTAGAGTTAAGAAGCCAAAATTGTAGGTAAGTGACTCAACTCAAAATGTTGTTGCAAACAATGATAAGTTATCTATTCAAATAGATGATGAAGATGAAGAGGAGGAAGAAAGACAAGATACTAAAGTTATATCTAGAGGAATTTAGAAAGATCATCCAATCTCTTAGAATATTAGAAATGTTGGTGCAAGGTTGCAGACTAGAAGGATAATGTTCATCGATCAAAATCAGCAAGACTCAGCTCTGTTATCCATGACTAAACCCAAAAATTTTATGGAAGCCAACAAAGATGAAATTTGGAATGATGCAATGGATGAATAAATTGATCAAATAGAAAGGAATTAAAAATGGGACTTAGTTCCTAGATCAAAAGATAAAAATGTGATTGGTACCAAATGGGTTTTCAAAAATAAGATGAATGAGAAAGGAGAAGTCACAAGAAACAAGGCTAGACTACTATGTAAAGGATATGCTCAGGTTGAAGGAATATATTTTGATGATACTTTTTCTCTTGTAGCAAGGATGGAAGAAATTAGACTCTTTTTGGCATATGCTTGTTTCAAAGGTTTTAAGGTATATTAAATGGATGTGAAATCTGCATTGTTAAATGGTAACTTAGAAAAAGAAGTTTTCATTGAGTTACCTAAAGGATTTTTCATGTCAAGTAATCAATAACTTGTGTGTAAATTGAATAAGGCTCTGTATGGTCTTAAACAAGTTCCTAGAGCTTGGTATGATAGGCTAGATAAGTATCTTTTGAGTCAAGGTTTTAAAACAAGGATAGCTGATAGTAACTTGTACATTAAGACAAAAATTAATCATCAATTGATAGTTTTTTAATATGTTGATGACATAATTTTTAGATCTGACAATGATATACTGAGTGGAGAATTTGTAGACACTATGAAGACTGAGTTTGAAATGTCAATGTTGGGAGAACTATCTTACTTCTTAGGATTATAGATCAATCAACTTCATGCAGGAATTTTCATTTCTGAAGCTAAATACATCAAGGATATGCTAAGGAAGGTTGACATGATGGATTTTAAGCCTATGGTTACTCTAATGATCATAGGATGTATGTTAAGTAAACTAGATGACTCACTAAAATTTGATCAAACTTTGTATAGATCCATGATTGGAAGTCTTTTATACTCTACTACTTCTAGGATTGATATCATGCAAGTTGTAGGTCTTGTAAGTAGGTTTCAAGCTAATCCTATTGAATCTCACTTAAAATCAGTCAAAAAGATCTTAGGATATCTCAAAGGCACCATATACTATGGTTTATGGTATCCCAGGAGTAAAGAATTCTATTTGAAATCATATACTGATGCTGACTAGGCAGGTTGTGTGGATGATAGGAGTACCAGTGGTGGGGTATTCTTCATGAGAGAATGTTTAGTGTCTTGGATAAGAAAGAAGCAAGAGTCAGTGTCACTATCAACTATCAAAGTTGAGTATATATTAGATGCCTCTTTTTGCTATTAATTCATGTGGATGAAAAAAACTTTGAAGGATTACAAGGTAAGACAAGATGGACCTCGTCATATTTTTTATGATAATACTAGTGCAATTAGTATCTCAAAGAATCTTGTTATGCACTCAAAAACTAAACACATTCCTATTAGATATCATTTATTGAGAGAAAAAGTGATTAATAAATGTGTCAAGTTGGATCATGTGCCTACAAAAGAGCAGCTTGCAATTATTGTGACCAAACCATTGTCAAAAGCTACTTTTGAGTATCTAAGATAGAGCTTGGGTGTTATTTATTTTTATATGAATCAATAGAAGGTCTTTGGTTAAGGAGTATCATCTTATTCATAAGACTTTATCCATAGGTTTGAGAAGGAGATATAGTATAGGTTCAAACTATATGTCCTCATGTTGGTTTAGTACATGCAGATGTAGACTGGTGGTCATGAAAGTGTCTTGAGAAAGAAGGCTAGTAAGCCTGCATGGTGTTTGGAGATCTGAAGATGCTCTAAAGGTTTTAATTCTCATATTTATTAGGGGGAGTCCCTCTTATGTGTTTCTTGAGAGTGTTGGAATGGAGCTAGAAGATGTTTTCAATACAAGAAAAGGTGGCTCAATGTAAGGGGGAGTGTGTACTATATTTATAAAATGGTCTATTCCTATTTGAAAGTCCTTTCAAGTCTTCAAGATAAGATTTTTCCCACTTTTTCATTGTGTCAAAGGGGGAGAAAGTTCCTATTGGGGAGAAAGTTCCTATTTGGGAGTGTTTTGAGGAGAGAGAAGGTGAGTTGCATATTGCTATATATGATGATTGTTGACATCAATGACAAAGGGGGAGATTGTTGGAGAATTATCATGATGATGGCATGGAAGTGTCTTATTGAGTAGATTAAGTTATTTGATAGCCTAAGTGACAATGACAAAGTGTGAAATGTGAAGTGTTAATGATAAAGTGTGAAATGTGCTTATTCTAGTATGCTTTATGTATGGTTGGTTGATCTTTAGTATTGACTTGGCTAAAAAGGATTAGGGATGAGTATGGTGATTTGAACATGTGAAAGAGGTCCCTAAGATGTTATCTATGATATTAGAAGATTATGTGAATAAGTGAAATTCTTATGGTAATTAATTGTTATCATATAGACACTTTGGGTTAAGTAGAAAAAATTTGAGTATGTAGTTTGATGACATCACCATTGCCACATGGGAATGAGTCAAGGGGAGTTGGTCATATGGTTGTGATCATATTAGTCCCTAGTTGTTATAGAATAGATGTCAAGTCATGAATCAAAGTGTAGTTAAATATAGGAGGATGAAAATTTGGATTTTTAGACAAATTTCATTATTTTCCCATACTTAAAGAAATTTACAAAATGGCTAGAAAGAGTCGAGTAAGTAGGTTGATGATAGAATATCTTGCACGTGTGGACATTTAAAGTTAAGGTTGAGTTTTGGACCTAGTTTATTTATGATAATTTCTAGATCATGTAATATATCATGTCAAAAGACACGCTTATGTAAAATTGGTTTCTCAAGAAGAATGACTATGTTTTCCCATAGCCAATTTTATAGTGTGGTACAAAGAGCTGAGTGAGCATTTATAAGGTGTTATATCTTGCTTGTGTGAAGGTGTCAAAAAAATATAATCATATGGGTTTGTTCAATCTGAGCATAGATGATCTACACTAAATTTTATATCATGCACTAAGGTGAAGCAAAATTTATGGATGATCAAAGTTGGCCTCTCAAGAAAATTTGAACATTGTTGGCTCTGTGATAGAAGTTGGTGAGAAGGCATGTTAATGGAATTATATATTATATGTGTGAGATTTATAGGAGTAGGGGGTCATATGGTTGGATTATCCTATAGAAGGATATCATATATTCTAAATTTGAGATCCTATAGATAAGCATAAAAGAAGTTATTTAGGTGAAAAAATGGCTACTCATGCATATTGACAAGGTTCCATACATAGTCATTTTTGGAAGTGTTAAAGATCGAGCATTATCAACAATGCACGAGTGCTCCTAGGAGTTAGGAGGCAATGATATGAGTATATTTTCTCTATTTTTAAAATTTGATTAAAGGTATAGGATCATGATATAATGATGAGTGGGTGTTCATATAGTTGATCGAATGGTGAGTGTTGATCGCTAATGCCCTGATTGATTCACAGAGATTGATAGAGTGTGTTAAGTCAACATTTCAAGGATGCATGAGATGTGGTTAAAGTGATATAGGTTTAATGATTAAGAATTAGTGCTTGTGTGTTAAATATTTGTCAACATAGATAGAGCATATTTGATCAAAATTTGAGAGTTCATGATATTTGAGCATTATGTTCGAAGGTTAATTATGACTATTTCTATTCAAATATTTGAATATTAACACATGGAAAAACTAGTGTCTAGTATTTGGACCATAGATTTTAATAGAATATTAATTTTCTCATGGAGTAAAAATAAAAGTGGTATAGGACTCAAAGGTGCATATATCTATATAAATTTGAAGATTGAAAGTGAGTACAAATAAAGTTATTGATCCTAGAAGTTGACTGTATGTTTGTGCTTATTTTACAAGTGACTCGAGAAGGATATTCAAGATTGTATTGATGTTGTTTCTATATCTCATGATGAATTAGATATTGAATCATGTTGTAGACTCCACGAGGTTAATATGTGTGGTTTTTGGAGGTATGATAAATATATCCTAAGTATGAACAATGCTTAAGAAGTTGACTGTGTGCATAAGATCTATGTTTAAGTAGTTTAAGCATATGCAAAGGTGAGATATTTTGACTATGATCATTTTAGGTTGTCATAGGGGACATAAGGAGTGGACCTATGTAATTAGAAGTGGTCATATGTTCATGTTTTACTTGAGGGTGAGTTATATGGGTGAATAAGTCCCTGTGAGACCTATAAGAGCTACAAGTGCCTTATTTAAAATGTGTAGTTACTTAAGGGTGACCTATAGAGCTATGGCTGACCTATGTAGATTTTAATGAGCCTTATATTCATATGATAAATGTATTAAGGGTTAATACATGCCTAATGGCTGACTAAGATGGTGTTGATCAAGATTGATCTATAAATAGTGAAACCAAAGATGATGGGTTCCAAACTTATAGAGAGAGACTAAGGAGTGATTGAGAGAGTATTATGTGTGTTAGGAAGTGAAGGAAGAGTTGAGTACCCTAAGGATGAGTTGAAGAGTAGAATAGATTGAGGACTATTTTATGACTTGTTGGTCATAATTCTATTAGCAGAATAGAGAGCTTGTTATTTAAATGTGAGCAAAGGTAAAGTGAGATAACTTGAGGTCCATCATCAGGTGTTGTTGACATCAGTTCATAGGTGGAATATTTTATAGGTGTTATTTTTGTAGCTTGTCATCTAAGGTGGTTGTATCCTCTTTGCAAGGTAAAACTTGCTAAAAGGTCTGATTATTGTTGTAGCTCAGCTATACATTGTGTGGTAGCACTTTGTGGGATTGGTGTCTCACTAAATAGGGATTGTAGTTTCTTGATCAATTGCATCTAGTCTAAATTAGATATTGTTTTCTAGGATAGTATTCCAAAGCTTATTTTAGTGAGTTTTATTACCCAAGAGGGTTTCCCACATTTGTCTTGTCTTATGTGATTGATCTTGCATTATCTCTCTTGCTCTATGCTATGAATATTGTATATGCTTCATGAATGCTTGTGGTAGTTGATTAAGTATTTTTAAATATCAAAATTGAAGTTGGATTATTTAGGATCACTGATTCACCTCCCCTCTTAGTGATTATACCTCTATATTCCTAACCCTTCAATTTATATGGTCTCTCCTCCTATGTCTATGTTTGTAGGTGGAGTTTCAATGTCTCTTTCTAACTCTATGGTTAACATGTTTGAAGGGCCAATGTTTTTATACAAGTTAATGGATGACTATGTGGAACATAGTCATTTTGGTGATGGTGCTAGTGGTTTTTTTTTTTGACAAAATTTTTTTATGAGTTTGGGGCTTGAATATAGTGGATCAACTACTCTATGGGATATGGTTAGAATATGGGTATACAAAAGTTTAGATTTCAAATTCTCCATGGATGCATCCTCTCATATTTTGGAAAGGCAAGTTCTTTTCATGTTGTTATGGAGGGATAGATGTTGACATCATTTGAAGAATGGAGATCTGGTCAAGGAGATGTAATGGATTTTTATGGTTGGGTTGGGTCCTTTGGCACCCCTCTACAATATGGTTCATCTATTTGAGCTGAAGGATTATCTTTTCAAGTAAACCCTACTTTAAGACACATATAATCAATAAGGTGAAGTGGAAACTACCTCCCCAATCCTTGCCTTGATCTCTAATATTTTCCATTGGGGGTGGGGACTCGTTAGTATCCAAGTCAAGGCTATCTATTTGGACTTAGAAGCTTATGGTTATTTGGTCAATGGTGGCATATATGTTTGGTTTGTAATCTTATGGATTTCTATCTTCAAGTTTATGTTGCTTGGTAAGATGATATTTGATGGGAAATTATTGAGTTTCATTTTTTTGGATTTGGGAATTTTTTTTGTAATTTTATCTTCAAATGCTTAGTCCATTTACATTATTTAACCTTTTTCCAATGACTAAAAGTTACAATTTTTTATTTGAAAACAAACACACACATAATGTATGTATGTATGTATGCATGCATGCATGCATATGTGTATACGCACACATTATATAAATATATTACATCCTACATATATGTTATTATAAGGATTAATAGTTCCAATGTATATTATATATAAATAAATCTTTATTTTATTTTATTTATTTATTTGTATATATTTTATTTTATATTATTATTATTATTTAACATATTATAAGGATTCAACATTATAATTTCCATTCCTTTTTATTTTATTAAATAATATAAACAACATGATCATTGTATACCTTTCTAAAATGATCAATACTCACAATTCTTTTACATAAATATATTAAACAAAAAAAAATTACTTTCAAGTTTTTAACTTTTATGAGTAAAAGAGAGTGTCTAAAGGGAATATTGTGTGTGTGTGTGTGTGTGTGTGTGTGTGTGTGTGTGTGTGTGAGAGAGAGAGAGAGAGAGAGAGAGAGAGAGTGAGTGAGAGAGAGAGAGAGAGAGAGAGAGAGAGAGAGGAGAGAGAGAGAGAGAGAGAGAGAGAGAGAGAGAGAGAGAGAGAGAGAGAGAGAGAGAGAGAGAGAGAGAGAGAGAGAGAGAGAGTTTAAATTAATTTCATAATTAAATAAGAGATGAAGAAAGATGTTTTCTTCAACAAGCAACACATAATTCCAAATGAACAAATATCCATTTGAAATTTTAATTTTTTTAAGATTCAATGAGGGAGAGAAGCATGTAATTTATTTTCCTTTTTTAAAACTACTCAACCCATTTATTAAAAAAGGTGGCTTTTAACTTTTATGAGTAAAAGAGAGTGTCTAAAGGGAATATTGTGTGTGTGTGTGTGTGTGTGTGTGTGTGTGTGTGAGAGAGAGAGAGAGAGAGAGAGAGGAGAGAGAGAGAGAGAGAGAGAGAGAGAGAGAGAGAGAGAGAGAGAGAGAGAGAGAGAGAGAGAGAGAGAGAGAGAGAGAGAGAGAGAGAGAGTTTAAATTAATTTCATAATTAAATAAGAGATGAAGAAAGATGTTTTCTTCAACAAGCAACACATAATTCCAAATGAACAAATATCCATTTGAAATTTTAATTTTTTTAAGATTCAATGAGGGAGAGAAGCATGTAATTTATTTTCCTTTTTTAAAACTACTCAACCCATTTATTAAAAAAGGTGGTTTTTACTTTTATGAGTAAAAGAGA